>CM061141.1:32926961-33291961 GCA_030789695.1 Scilla litardierei | reverse complement strand
TGCTTTATTTTATTTATTTCCTTTTAAATGTACAGAACTGTAGTTCTCCATGTTCATTTAAGATCAGCTATACTGGTGGTTATAGTACAAAATGGTGTTCTTTTCTGACCCTTGCAAATGCCCTTTTTTTTTTAAATTTCGTTATTATTATTATTATTATTTTATTCTGTTGCCAAGTTGCTTCGTTATCTCAGGATGAAGAATGCCCAACGCTAATTGCAGAAGCCTGTTTGATTTGCAACACATGCAAACTGGAACTCGTAAACGAGGCATATATGTTGTCGAATAATTTCACACATGTTCATGTAGTTCTCTTCATGCACTTTAGGTGCTGTACTATGTGCATTTAGCCATCAGCAATAGCAGTGAAAAAGAGAGGGGAAAAGGAAGAATAGAACTACATTCTGTTTCCGGGGAGTTGCTCCTTGTGAAAGAAATGATACTCGGAGAATTCACACCTCAAATGCAATATAAGAAATGAATTATATTGTTGAAATTTTATTGATGTTTCAGACATGTATTTTAGATTTGGACACCGATCTCAAAGCTGAAGTCTCTACTCAAGCCCTTGCATCGTACCAATAAACTTCAAGCAACAACATCATTAGTATCTTCTCACATTGGGGTTATCAAAGTATCAATACCGGTGAAAACATTTGGGTAAAATGTAGCAGCACCTTCAGGCAACAACCAGGGTCACAGTAAGGGAGGATCCATGGAACATTATGAAAACATTTACAAATAGAGGATGCTTTTGATCATACTATGAGAGCTAGACGTAGAAGAACAATGCAATTTCATATTCAATACAACAAGAGCACGGACTTCTACTTCCAAAAAGTTGATCCTCAACTCCACCAGGCAATATAAATCGCTACTCTCCAGGATTCGCCTCATAGAAGTCCTAGTGACTTTAGCTGTTGGACGTGCTCAGGCGGAAGAGGCGGAGGGCACCACTCTGCGTCCGTCATCTCACCATCGACATCCTCCACAACATACTCCTGATCAGAGCTCACAAAATGTTAAGAGCTAGTAAGCAAAGCATGCAATAATGGCAATGTGTGCAAAGAGATCACACGGCGTATACAAGGTATTAATAACCCGAAGGAAAGAGAGATGCAGTCTATAATAATTGTTTTGAGAAGATGCAAACATTATTGAGAACCATTGCATTAAACATATGAATTCAGTTATGACTTCTATAATGTAAGGCAAAAACGATGGACATTAACAGTAGGACGTTTTGCAGTTGGATGTTCTGTACCATTGAAGCTTTTTAGTTTGATGGTATATGCGGATCTCCTTTTCTTGGTCAATAAATTTCAAATTTTTAATAGGTTTTGTATTATTTATTAAAAGAAGGAAGTATTCATTATATGAAGTTGGCAAGGAGTTGCATGTGGAAGTCTAACAGGGAGGCTTCACAGGCAATGGCTTGGGAAACAGATCGTATGAATGAATGGAAATGAACATACAATATGTCTGTGTTTCCACAGGCAAACGAGACATGGTCCGTTATTCAAGTATCATATTCTCCGTACTTCCAACAATTTTACAAACACGCAGATTAATTGCCACGTTAACAAATGCACCATAAGCAATGTTCAAGGAATAAATGAAGAAAGGCCTTCAAGCTTGCCTGAAGATTGTTTTTATCGTGTCACAGAGGGAAGCCCCTTGACCATTTTATTCATTCAAAGGACTGATTTGGATTGAGCAAATACAAGGGAGTTAGGTCCTTCAATGCTCAAGTTTAAAAAACAAATCAAAGGGCCATGTTCATGTTGACTAATAAGCAACCAAGATTTCCAAGTCAAACACGGTGACCACACGGTTTTTACCTTGATAATCATGACTCGATATCCAAGTAGCAAGCAAGCCTAAAGAGATAAAGTAAATAACTCACCTTTGTAAGCATCCTCTTAGCAAGTATGTGATAATGCCGCTGCCAGATCCGCTGCCCAACCATTGTAGCCACAAGTACACTGTAGAATATGCCAATGATGGTGAACAGACCAAGGACAATCAATCCCATGATAAAGAGCAACGGTAGCCCAGCTTCGCCAGCTCCTCCTAAGCAACCACATTCGCCTGCAGTGCTTGCACAGCTTTCAAAACATGTGGTACAGTCAGTCCACATACAGAGCGTACCCGGAAGATGGCAATCTGCACACATCCTGCAAGGAGAATTAGAAAGGATGTCACTGAAATGAACCATGCAGGAACCAAAATACATGATCCATGTGGCTTTGCAAGGTGGGATGAGGAAATGAGGAAAGGATATGAAATTGACTTCAGGCATGACAAATATTATTCATATTGTGAAACAACACACTAACCCTGGTTGGCAGCAACAAAGACATAATTCTCTACATGGTTGAGCCAAATCATTGCGTACTCGTCGATCGTAACAAGTAATGAAGCATCCCGATAATCCAAGCAATGAAAAGAACAGAAGTGCCCCTGCACTTGCCGGTATTAGTTACAATCAAAACAGCATGGAACTAATCTTTTTATTAAACTTTAAGATGCAAATGAACTTTACATATATTAATTTCAGCATGGATATAATACAGACTCCAAATAAGTATGACATAGATTTGATACCTTCTTAAAGAAAGTGATTGCAGCCAGTACAACAAATTTGTTCGTATGAATGATGTTACACAATTGATCTATTTTCATCAAAAAGTTTGGTAGTATATGTAACTAAATGTATCTTTGTTCAAGCACATGCTTGGTGTTTGTGTGTATAAGGATACAAATTTTCATGTGCAATACTACTGTGGGAACAATTTTGCGAAAATATTATCATATGCAGATGCAAGGTAATTACTTTCCCATGGAAACAGATTTTGTACCACCATAATGCAATCTTCCAACTAAGAGGTTCTACCATATTAGAGCACTTTCTAGGCTTTGAATAGATGCCTTAACGGAGAAACACATGCAATTCTCTCAGACAACATTGCGCTGACAAAGACTTAGTTCGGGGTAAAGGACATGTGAGAGATACTTTTAGTACCACTATGGAAACCAAAATATATCCAATAGGAACTATCCAAAAATCAGATTCCACCCATTGCATAGAAACCACGGCATCTATCTTCATTGGCCATATAAAATGTAGGGGCCTAGCATTCGCCTCATGTCCCTTTTAGATGTCAAATAATTGATGTGCCACCATAAAATGCAATACTTCATGCGTGGGAAAGCTGGGGACAACGGAAGAAGCCATTGTTTATGGATTCTAATTTATGTCCAAGACTCCAAAATCTCCAAAATCTCAACATACCCTCCCCCCACACAAAATAAAAAAGAGAAATTCACACACACACACACACAGAGAGAGAGAGAGAGCCCCCCCCCCCCCAAAAAAAAAAAAAAAATAAAAAAAAATAAAATCAAAAATCAAAAATCAAAAATCAAAACAAAACAAAACAAAACAAAACAAAACAAAAAACAAAAAAAATCACTTAACCACTCATGCCCCTAGTTGTATTTAACCCCGTCAATGTTACAAGATTTTGAATTCGGTAGTGGAATTTTGAAGAGTATCGAAACACTGGTGGAGCACTGAATTGAGAATATAGATGTCGTTGGATCAAAGCGTTCAATCAATACACAGTTTCTCTTCCACTATGGAGACGGCGCGAGCCATGCCTATGTCTAGGAACGCATGTGCAACCCACATTACTTGTGAAAGAATGCTAAGAGAAATAGTTCTTACTGCCCAAACTATAGTGAGCACATTTAGCAGTTACCAAGGACTATGTGCATCAGACAGTGACATACATTAATTTAATCAATAGAAGCTTTAGCAACAAGGGATATATTGATCTTCCCAAATTACTTCCTTGTCTTCTATTCAAGATGATGACTGTCTTCAACGATGATAATCAAAAGGTGCTATCATTGGTAATCTTGGTGGACTTCTCCCTGCCTCAGAACCATTTTACATATTCAATTATCCGACTACAACTCTCTCTCTCTCAAGTTAAATGTGACAGTCCAGCCCATAAGGTTTCATCTGGGTCTCCAGATGGTTAGATGTGTACAGGCTTACCCACTCCCCATTGCCCACGACCCATGTCCCAATCACCGCCCAAAAAAGATGGAAAAAGAAAGAAAAGAAAGAAGGAAAAAATAAAGATAAAATAAAATAAAAATAAAAAAGCTTCATGTGCATACGCACAAGAACCAACAATTGAGAAGACGTTTCCAAGACATAAACACGTGACCTCCGATCCAAACTTAAGCAATCTCAATGTTGCACCAAAAAAAGGCTGCACATGGATGAGGCTCCACCGTCGCAGAATTGGGGCAAGGTAGGATGTCCACAACATTGCCTTGTGGACGCGTCATTTCGGTGCTTCAACTTGTGTCCTCCAAGTCACATAGCCAGTTTGCCGTTGCACCAAGCTTCACCCGGTTTTAAGCAAAGAGACTCGGAACCTTCCTCCAGCAACTGAAGACCCAAATTCTTAAAATCGTTTATTCGTGCATTGATACTTCCTACTGGCAACATTCATGACTTACATACAATTACTGAAAATCACAAATATACTGACTAAACGTTTAGCAAATGGTAATGGCTATGAATCGACCTCAGCTTTCTCCTAGCATAGCCACTTCAACCATGGAGGAGCGTCGTGTCGTACATGTGTGTTGGATACATGTATTAAGCATGATACGGCTATTTTGAGTATACTTCTTAGAGTTTACTCAGGTTCCTTTGTATCGTGGTGAGTTGTCATCCCCATGTTGGCATATCTGTGTCCATGCAGCATAGTACGTGTGGCATCATTGTGTGTTAATGATAGGTCCGGCCCACTTGGGGCCTAGTTTATTGGGTTTTGTGTTATTTTATTATAGTAGGGGTATTTGGGTAATTAGACATTTAATTAGATTATTATAAATAGGAGAGAGTCGGCTGGCCCGAGTTATGCTAATTTTGATGATTTTGTGAGAGAAGAGATAGTTCTTCGAGTTCTTCGGGAAGGTGCAGACGTCCATTATTAATCAGCGTCTTGGGAAGGATGTTGCCTCCATATTGTAACCACGTTATCTTATTATATTTCAGTTTTTATTCAATAAAAATCGTACTTTTACCTTCGGTTCCTATCATTTTGGTATCAGAGCACGTCGATCCATGGCGGCGGCTACGAGATCCAAAGATCGGATCGATGTGGTAGAGGAAAAATTGACGGTGGAGATCAATGGCCTCAAGGACGAGATCGCGAGTGTGAAGGAAACCCTAGCGGATCATAGTGGGCAATTGAAAGAACACGGCAAAGCCCTACCGAAGATCATCTTCCAACTCAGGGAGATTTCATCGCATCTAAAAGGATGTGATGGCAACCCTAAAGCGGCGACAACGGTACCACCTTTGGACAAAGGGAAGGAGAAGATGGAGAAAATTAACGCGGGATCCGTTCATGAGGAAGAGGATTATGAAGAGGAAGATGGAGGGTCGTGTGTGGACAACTACTGCGAAGCGATTCGTCGAAAAGCGAAGGAGGTGAGACGGGAGGCCGGCGGGCCAACCCGCCTCCCCCATCAGACACGGCAAGCCATCGAGGGGCCGCAGGTCCCTTCCCAGACCCCGCGGGCCCCCAGGACGCACGACAGGGGGCAGCGTCCCACCATCCTTGGCTAGGGCCGGCGAAGGCCCCCAGGGCCCCAACGGGCTCCGTCGACCAGCGGCAGGGCCGCTGGGGCCTCGAGAACCCTTGGCATGGCCCCGCGGCCCCTTCCCAGGGCCGTTGGGGCCCCACCGACCAGCGGAATACCCCCCGTGGGGGGTGGGGTGCACGGCAGGAGGAAGCGCAGCCCTTCGGTGATTTTTAGCGTTATTTGGAGGACCCGACACGTGGTTTCGACGACGGATTTGACCCGGAAGGCTTTCAGGAGTACGATGATGACGGAGGGGGTTTCGGGACCCTCCTGACCCTCGGTATGGCGATTCTAGATGGAGCCCTCCACCCCACACCTACGAGGGAGGCAGCAGTGGAGGGTACATAGATTATCAGGAGGAGCACGAGGGCCGAACTGGAGACTACGGAGGACAAGGAGAGGAGCCCCGAGTGGGATATGGAGATCGAGGGAGAGGGCTACAGGGAGGACATGAGACACACCAGAAGAGGTGGCAGCACTACCATCAGCCCAGATAAAACGGGGGACGAGTAGATCAGGGAACATTCAATATGGATAGGCTGCGAAAGCTAAAGATGTCCGTATTCGATGGAATAGATTCAGTGTCGTGGATCAACAGAGCAGAGAGATTTTTAGAGTCTCTCGCATGACTGAGGAGTAGAAGCTAGAAGCAGCAGGTATTTGTCTGTATTGAAAGGCCCTCGCTTGGTTTTAGTGGAATGATGTGAGGCGTCCTTTTCGCTCATGGGAGAAGATCATAGACCAGATGGTAGAGAGGTTCAGAGTCCCCACTTGGGAAACGTGAGTGAACAGTTGCTATCACTCAGGTAGGAGGGCACAGTGATAGATTATCTAGAAAGATTTGAGGCCCTATCAGAACAGGTGCACAGAGTGACTGACAAGACGATGGAGAGCACCTTCATGAAGGGGTTGAGGGCCACTATTCGAGCAGCGGTGTGCATGCAGAAGTCGAAGAGCCTAATGGAGGCCATGAAGTATGCTCAGATGGCGGAAGACTACCCGTTGGAGGAGAGAAAGGCGATAGGTGGTGGAAGTGGACTAGTTTCCCGTAGTGTTCCAACCACGACAGGCGAACGAAAGACAGTTGCAAGGGCAGATCAGGTGAGTATTGAGAAGGATGTGGAGAAGAGCGGTGCACCACCAGCAGTGGGTTAATTCAGGAGGATGATTGACGCCGAGATGCGGGAGAAGAGACAGAAAGGACTGTGTTACAGATGTGATGAACGATTCACCCCAGGGCACCACTGTGTGGTACGCAAACTGCAAATGCTGATAGTCGGGGAAGACGTGTAGGATGACGTGAAGGATGAAGATGTCGGAGTGGAAGACAACTTCCACTCAGAGTAGGCCCGCCAGAAACTTCATGCACCACCTTGATTACAGTGTGGATTTTTGGGGGCATAGTAATGATAGATCCGGCTCACTTGGGGCCTAGTTTATTGGGTTTTGTGTTATTTTATTATAGTATGGGTATTTGGGTAATTAGACATTTAATTATATTATTATAAATAGGAGAGAGCCGGCCGGCCCGAGATATGCTAATTTTGATGATTTTGTGAAAGAAGAGATAGTTCTTCGAGTTCTTCGAGAAGATGCGGACATCCCTTATCAATCGGCGTCTTGGGAGGGAAGTTGCCTCTATATTATAACCACGTTATGTTATTACATTTCAGTTTTTAAACCGTATTTTTGCCTTCGGTTCCTATCCGTTAACCTACAAGACACATGTCTACTTATGCTATGAAAGATGCACTCTGCCAGTATTAAAACACGTGTGATTACCTGTCCCGTAAGATGGCCATTCTACAATTGTCAAAACATACAGGCACATATGTGCCATGGTTCTAATACTCACCGGTCCTCCTCCTGCCCAGAATAATTGTTGGAATGATTTCTTAGCTTTTCAAAACTATCTTCAACTCCAAACTATGGACCAGATTTCATGAGCTGTGAACAATTCATGTGTGCCGAATTGCGGTGCATTCTCAATCACCATCGTAGAGACACAAGAAATAAATGACCAAGGCAATGAGCTCTTTAAATGCACTTTGCGAGGGTATTTATCCTGTTTTCTTAATAAACTTATTCTCGGTTTCTGCAACTCACAATATTCCTTTCAAGCTCGGTGTTTGAACACTGATTATCTGGTGTAATTAGAGTTTTGATCATGTTTTTTTAATCAAGTAGTTTTTTCTATATTTTAATAAGCATCATCTCAGGGCTTGCTTTATAGATATTTTTAAAAATGTAAGTTTCTCATAGTTGATCATATACAACAAATACCATACAATGTAGAAATGGCAGGCTATCAATCGACCTCGAAGCAGCCCATCAATAAAGTACGCCAATATTTCCATGTGGGTAATCAGTTATTACATGGGGAGAGCTAGAAGCTGGAATCAAGCATATGCCTGGTTGTAATGAGAGTGTCTAGTTTAATGATATGAATTATCTATATTACAAATGAGGGACATTGCCAACGGGTTTGTCCCATGTGGCAATGTCTCATCACCCACTACCTTAACAATCACCCCCCAACGCTCTCATATTTACATGGTTGCCATCCCCCTCATCCCAATTATTTGCATCTTTGTCCTATGGGATTTTTCCATTATAAACCCCAAGGTTTTTGGGTTTACCCTTTTACCCCCGAAGATACTGACACACACCCACACTTCTCGACGTTCTCGCTCCTTCTCGTTTTCGTCTGTTCACGTGCACCGCATCTTGTGCATGGGAAGTTCTTTTTTTTGTTGCTCTATGCACTGTGTGCACGTGTTATTTCTAGTATTTCTCTCTTTTCGAGTTAGAGTTAGGTAAGGGGTCATAAATGAATTGTATTCGTCTTATAATTTTAGCTATATAAATAACATCAATGCCCTAATTTGAGGTTGAGAGTTTATGAATAATTCTTCTCTTTTTTTATTGACAACGTATCAGAGCCTCTCTTCTTCTCAAAAACCTGAGTCCTACTCAAACACAAACCCTAAAACCTAAACCCATCTTCCCCTTCTTGCTTAATTTCTTTGTTCTCTTCACCTAAACACCCAAAAAATGGAGGTATTGGTATGTTACAGTGAGTGAATGCTACAGTAACACATTACAAAAGTCGTAGATCTATAGTGATAAACTCTAGTTTTAGAGTGGTAGTTCATAGATCTAGTGAGTTTAGTAGTTGTTTGTTGTAGATCTATTGTGGATAGCCGGCTCCCTCTCGAAAGTGGTCGTTTATATTGTGTTCCTCTTTGATTTCAATAAAAATTCCCACATTTCAGCCCTAAATCCTATCGCACTCACATCCAAGTAACTCGTTTGAGAAGAATAGTGTCTTTTTTGGATGATGGCTAATATAGTGCAGTTACCATTTTGATGACATCTGTAACTTCGGGCTTTCAGACCATAATGGTCCTGCACTTGCCAAATGCCAACATATTAATTTTCTGCATCTCTTATATACCACTATGATTCTGTACACTGTGATTGTCATTTGACAAAGGTCATCGAAATAAATATGTAGAAAACTGCAAATATGTTCAAAGGTATGACCAATAGAATTGAAGATGGAATATTACAGATACTTCAGCTCTGAGAGAAATACTTCATACTTTCGCTCTATGTGGAAAGCAAAAAAGTGCCGAGAGACCAAACAAAAGAAGCCGCTTCCTAACAGTGGTAGAAAGGATGCTATTTTTGAAGTAAAAGAACTACTGGAATCCCAAAATTGCTTGAATAAAAAGAAACCATCAAAAGAGAATTGACTATGTTTCTGGAAGTGGGGGAACTCATGTTTACAAGGTGCATCACATTTAAGTTCATAATTAAAAGAGAAACTACATCAGTGTTCAATTTAGAGAGAAACTACATCAGTGTTCAAAGGCTTTCAAGTAGAGTAAAATAGAGGCAAATCATTGTACTAAAGAACTTTCACCCAATATCATGAACACATGTTCCGATATAATTATCATGAATGATTGTGTAATGGATGCAATCAAAACATGTCTATCAAAAATATATGTCTATCAAAACAAATGAAAGATATTAGGATATTTACCGCATATATAGTAGAAACTAACTGCACTATCAAAGCCCCATGCCAGCCTCAGCCCAAATTGTTGATAGCCATCAACTAGAAACACCATATAGGCCATGAAAGAAATCACCTGTGCGTGTGCAATGCAACGCTCATGAAAATAAGGAGGAAATATCATAGAATCAAAAACGTCTCAAGATAAGGATATACTATTACAAACTTACGAGTTGAACGATTCCAAAGATAAATAATATATCTCGAGTGACAAAAAACCGAAATTTCAATGTTCTCCATTTCCTGTCTGCATGGACGTGAACCCTCAAGTAGTAAGGAGCCTTGCATGTTGTACAATGAGCAAATGCAAACCCTTCCTATAGATTTTAAGACAGGATCATTGCAAGTGGAATAACCTAGAATACGAAAATATACAGGAGCAAAGAGTAGCTACAGCAACTACATAAAAGAAACCACAGATGAAAATGAACCAAGAAGCAGAGAAATGACATATGGGAATATGTAAAGAAAAGAAACGTATGTGTATGATGGACAGTATATATACGGATAAAATAAGATGCAGTTTTATAAATCAAAGACTTGAAATTCCAATGCCGGTAAAACATGTGCATGAGTGAGTGTATGCGTGTGTAGGTGTGTAGGTAATCGAATTGAAGAAATGTAATAAAAAGCAAATAGGCAGTAGATTGAAGATAAATTACAGGTCACTTAATTGTCATTTAATAATTAAGTTAAAGCCAAGTTTAATACTTAGATTAAAGCCAACCCAGCAGACTAATTAGCTAGTTTTGCTTTAGCATAAAATTGACTAACCAATCTCACCGCGACCTCAAAGAGTCAAAATATAAACCAAGCGACGAAAGTCACTGATGACACTTGGTGGCAATCACCTGACATGCCAGATTACTATCACCATATGGCGTGATTTCTAATTATTTCATGAAATGGTATTATCAGTTTTATGGAATCATATAGACATAGATATATTATTCGTTAAGTAAACACTTCAATCAATATTTACCCATAAATCTGGAGAATACAGATTTCCAATGATTCATATAATTGAAAGAGTTTTATGTTTTTGGTCGGCAGCCAAAAGTCAAGACTGCAGGGCATATTAGGAGTATTTGATCTTGGGCGTGTGCACTGCATATGCACAAAATGCCAGCATTGTCTATGTACATATGCAGATTTAATTTTTTATGTCAAATGCAGATTTGATATTTGAATGATATAAATGCAGAAACGTACAGATGGATAAAGAATACCAGAATCCAAACTGCCATCCTGCATGGTGCATTTTCTTTTCCTTCTTCAAGGTTTATGGACCCCACTAAAAAGGTCTAGTGTCACAACTTAAGGTATATTCTAATGCTTCAAACATGTGCAGCAAGCTTAATTTTCATTTATCTTTTAATTTTCCTATGTCTAATGCTGATTTACTTTTTGAATGTCATATATGCAAAAAAGGTAAACATGGATAAAGAATAACGGAATCTGAATTGCCATACTGCATAGTGCATTTTCTTTTCCTTCTTCAAGGTTTATTTTCCATACTAAAAAGGGCTGGTGTCACAAGTTAAGGCATATTCAGGTGATTCAGCAAACTAACCACTATTACGTGGACACAACGTTACTTACATGGCTTCTAATAAATGGTGGGCTACAATTTATCTCAATGGAATTGTAGCATCCACAATTCTTTATCTTCAAGGCAACATGCCACAATTCTTTAGCTTCCTTGTTATATATGTAATGATGCATGGACACTCAGCAAGGCATGTTAAATTTAGTGAAAAACTGCAAACATAGTAGCAAAAAGAAATAATTGACATGGCCAATGATGTCAGAACAACAAAGCCCAATGAAAACCTACTTTTGTTCCAGAAAGTATAATTTAAAGTTGAGATTGAATGTAATTAGGTTCAAACTACCACTCTAGCCCGATATTCCATTTTGGGTTTAGGGTCGGATTTGACTCCATCGGCAGTTGCCTGGGCCAAGATTTTGATACATATATGAGTTGTTGCCTCCTAACACATCCTTTAGAACAACAATTAGTGTACTGTCCACCAAACATTTCTTCAAAATCACAGCTACCGGACAAGCACATTTTTGCATATTCGAGCTAGCTCCTCCTATATATGACCATCACCTACTCGCACCGCCAAGTCAAGTTTGCATTGCTCTTCAAAAGTTTTTCATCAAAATTATTACCACTTAATAAATGCCTTATTGCATAACCAAGCTGGCTCCTCAACCTTCTGAACTCAGTAGCTAATTTAGCCTATCTCCATCAGTAAATTCTCACTCATACTCCCCTCAGTCAGTATATAACTAATGTTCGCCTGGATTCCTTGTAACCACTCTGCAAATGCGCTATACTTTCAAACAACTCTCTGATATTTTTTTTGTTAGTCAGACCTTACCATCTGCATATGGTTTTTGAGATTCCTACCTTTCACAGAGACAATCCAAATGTTAATTTTTCTTTTTCTATTGAAAAAGTTTGATCACAATATACAGATCTGCCTCACAATGATACAGTTTCAAACTCACGTTATTTCAGAGTCAATTTGATCCTTAAAGGTATAAAGAATTAAAATACTTGATAAAGAACTTGTAACGGGATATATTTTACAATAATCATGTAAACGTAAATGGGCCCCAAACGATATTTTTTTCACATGCACCGTGCATGGCCATGGGACTTAACAGTTGATCACATGTTTTGATGTAATTGATAAGCTAAAACATCAAACATGCAGCCCTCTAAATTTGGATCACACAAGGAACATATTTTTATTATATGTTTGCATTTGTTAACCTCACATAAAGTTCATTATAATGACTAGACATATCACTGGATCCCTAACATTAATTACTGAGCTCACCAGACAGATGCCAGGACACATGACTGAACAAAACATTAAGGAGCCGGCCATAGTCTGTATGTTCACTACTAAATGTTCAAACAAGAAAACCAAGGATATTTATTTTGTGAAAAGATACATTATGCATGACATAAAGGGTACTGTAATCAGATTTCTAGTGCTAACATTGTCAATTTAGAATTTTCAACACAAATTTAAGCAAGAAAGATTGACTTTCAAAATCTTCTTTAATTGGGTCATTATCCATATCAAAGTATCTGACACAAGATGGAGAACAACAACATTATTCAAGTTTAATCACAATGCCAATTATGCAAGAACCTAGAAGTTTTACCATAAGTATTAATTTAAAAAGTCCTCAAAAAATTCTTTATAAGTTTTGTCATAACAACTCTAAAATAGTGAAACTGCGAAATTATCAACGGAACCTTTTCACCTTTTCAATCATTAAGCTCATATTCTGGAAAAATTATTATGAAGAAATTAAATAGATAAGTCATCACAGTACATGTTCAACAAAAAAATTGGCTATTTACCCTTACAGCCCGCCATTGATCAAGGCATTCGCGGTGGACATATTTGGAGGTTCCTTTACATTTGCATGGAGCTATGAAATCCCTTCCTGAAATAATAAGTGTAAAAAACACATATTACTGAATAAACAAGCGACCATTGCTTCTTCCTCTGAAATTCATGATGTAAATTACATTATTGCACCCAAAAGAGTCAAACTTCCATACAGATCATGTAATCTAGAATTTGGGCCAATAAAGCCAATTGGAGTCCGTTCAAAAAATGAATAGAGAAAACAAAAGACGTATCAACTCGGATATTATGTAAACATTCAAATCCGCCCAATTTCACTAAGTTCCAAAGACGTATCTTACTGCGATTTCCATAAGTTTGTCAAAAATTATCAGCATTTCTTTGGCTTGAAAAAACAAGAACCTGAAAAGAATGCAACGATTGACTCCTACACCTCAGTTTGGCAAATCGTCCCTCTTAATTACCTTAACTTTTCCATTTTGCTTGAAGAAACTCAATACGGAGCTAAAATAGAGCAGTAGGTTTTCAAGACTCCAATGCCCCAATGAATTGTACCCCAACAACTACCTTTCCTCGCAATCTCCCATTAATTAGCGAAAAGGAACATAGCTCATGCAAAATTTCCATCTTTTCTCACGAAATTTAGCAATTGAGATATAAAACCTACAGATTGGGGTGGAAATTTATAGATAAGAAATCACCATCGGTCTCGAGGCAGATCCGGCACGGTAATTGGTCGTTGGGGCCCGCTTCAAGATCGATCTCGCTGGGCTTGAGCTCAGGTGCAGGAACCGGGGCGATCAGAGGCGATGAATCACCAGGATCCGCCATTCGTTTTCAGTGATTTTAAGAGAAGAGTTCGAATCCGAAGTCCTCTCTCCGCTTCGGGAGAGAGCCGGCCTCTTTTCTCTCGCACACACAACAACGCTTTTTGGGAAGGGAGTTGCTTCGCGCACCCAACGTTTTACTCACGCCGCACAACCACTTATTTACAACGTTGCCATTCCTATAATATACCACTTATCGCCCGAACAAAAACAGCACTCTCAACAAAAACCACCAAAGCCCTCACCCAACGATTTACTGTGGTTTGGAATAGACGATAGGCACACAGCACAAAGTCTTTTGGGAAGGGAGTAGCTTTGTGCACCCACCGTTTTACTCACACGCACAACCACTTATGTACAAGTATGTCATTTCTTATACCATTTATTCCTCTTTTACTCTCATCTGTACCGCCAACGACGAGGACCCGGATGAAGATTTATTAGGGTTTGGAATGAACTGTGGTGAAGAGAGGGGGGCTGGGGAGGTCAGAAGAGTGTGAGGTGTTCTGGGGAGGTCGGCTGTAATGGCCTGAATTTGTCAATACGTTTCAAAGATATTTTTTTAAATATATTTATATGATTTAAAATATTTTTTAAATGTAAATATCATTGAAATAGTCTTATTAAATATTTTCCTATATAAATGTTATCTAAATAGTTTTAAACCGTTATAAACATAATTCTATTATCTTTAATTATCCGATGTAATTTTTACGGATTTTTCTGAAGACAAATCGACTCGAACCCCGCAAACCTGCAACCAACGATCGATAGACACGTTTTGCCTTAAAACTCATATTTTCGTAGCTCAAAATCTGATACGTCTATCATTTTCATGCTCCTCACGTCGTTACAACCCCGTGGTACTCTTTTTGGAATTTTTATGAGACGTCCGATTTCAATTGCAAAATCGTAATTTCATATATTTAATTATCTTTTACATAATTACGTTTTTACCTAAACTAGTTATTTATCTTAATTAACCCTAACCCACCCCATAAGCAACTCATGAGGTTCACGCATTGTCTCTTTTCTTAACTTAGTGAACACTCTCTCACCCACCTCTTAATTACCTATATTAAGTATAATTAATATCATATTATATCATTAACCTTGTTTAAACCCCCCTCGTCTCCTCCCTCAAACACACAACATCCACACCCCTTCATCTCCCAACGGAGGCAAACCCATCGCCGCAACTCCCCCTCCTCGTGCCTCCCTCGGGCGAACGATTGCAAGCTCCGTGGCCAACCATCGTTTTCTCCCTCTGACGACCTCCCCCCTCCTTGGCCCCCACGACTTGCAAACCCCAAGAGTCCAACCCCCCAAAATCCAGCCAACCCCTTCACCGCTCCGGCGAGCTCCAACGCGACCGCCCTGTGATCCTCCACTTCTCCTCCACCTGATGCCCCGCCACCGCGGCAAGCTCCCTCCATGCGCGCCTCCTCCTTCATCCGATGACCCCGCCGACCTCCCTCTCTATCCTCTGTGAACCGCAAGACACTGTCGGGTTCTTCCTTGGCAATCTCCCCTACGCAGCCCCCTGACCTCAAGCCATCACGACGAGTTCCCTCCACCGTCGCTCTACACCACCTTCGACGAGCTAACTGCTCGCTACTGTGAGCTCCAAATCTCCGCTGAAAGCCGCCCACTCTTGTGCCTTTTCATACGGCGCACCACAGCAGTCGGTTGATCCGCACCGTCACCACTAACCCCACTACGCCACCACAGTCGCCCCCCAACTGCTGTGTCCCATCGCCACAGCGCGCATGCAGAAACATCAGCAGAGGAAAGAAGAAGAAGTGAGGGGAGGAGAAAGAATGTAGTGAGAGAATGTAAGAAAAAATAAGAAAAAAATTGTAACAATATATCTACGACCCATAAAAATATTCTAAGAATACATAAAACATTTGTGCATTGCCATGAACGCGTAGATGTTGAAATTTATCCAACACAGTTGGATCTTAATCCAACGTTGGGCCAATATGCGAATATAATTATATAGTGCTACACTGTCATATTAAAGCCCAATGTATAAGTGATCTCATTTATTAAGTTGAGTGGGCTTAAACGAGTCATATAGGTTGTGGGCCTTTATGTGTAGAGGCTATTGTGCGTCAACTCGTTGATGGGCCGAGTTGTAAACACTAGGGATATGGAGGCTAGCATATGTGTGTGTGTGTATGTGTGTGTGTGTGTGTGGAAGTTCTGACAGCGCTGGAAATTTTTCCCAGCGCTGTCAGCGATCTGGGGTTTATACACATTTTTTAATTTTTTTTTGCAGTTGGTAGATATACTTGTTAGGAAGCTCCCCACAAATTTTCAGGTCGATCTGACACCGTTTGAGCCTCCGTTTTCATCGATTTCAAAAACATTGCGCAAAACTGTGGACTATTTTGTGCAACGTTTTTGAAATCGATGAACGGAGGCTCAAACGGTGTCGGATCGACCTGAAAATTTGTGGGGAGCTTCCTAACAAGTATATCTACCAACTGCAAAAAAATTTATAAAAATTACTCTACGGACCCCAGATCGCTGACAGCGATGGAAAAATTTCCAGTGCTGTCAACGCTTCTCCATTAATCTCATATATATATATATATAATGGAGGAGTGCTGTGGAAATTTTTCCAGCGCTGTCAGCGATATGTGGGGGTAAAAACAATTTTTTTTATAAAAAAATTTGCTGTTGTTAGATATACTTGTTAACTAGCTCCCCACAAATTTTCATGTCAATCCAACACCGTTTGAGCCTCCGTTCATCGATTTCAAAAACGTTGCGTAAAAACTGGACAGTTTTGCGCAACGTTTTTGAAATCAATGAACGGATACTCAAACGTTATTCGATTGACCTGAAAATTTGTGGGGATCCAGTTAACAAGTATATCTAACTACTGCAAAAACAATTTTATTATTTTTGCCCGCTCAAAGCGCTGACAGCGCTGGAAAATTTCCAGCGTTGTCCGCACTCCTCCATTAACCTTATGTGTGTGTGTGTATCGCTAAAATGTACCTAAGAACGTGCGCAGGTAGAATTACCTGCGCACGCCCCCTCTGTTCGGTGTTTGTAAGGATTTTTTCGAATTTTTTTTGCAGTCGCTAGATATACTTGTTATGTAGCTCCCCACAAAATTTCAGGTCAATCCAACACCGTTTGAGCCTCCGTTCATCGATTTTAAAAACGATGCGCAAAACTGTCCAGAATTCTGCAAAAAAAAATTTGTGGGGAGCTATATAACAAGTATATCTAGCTACTGCAAAAAAATTCGAAAAAAATATTTACAAACACCGAACAGAGGGGGCGCAGGTAATTCTGCCTGCGCACGTTCTCATGCACATTTCCACACACACACACACACACACACATATATGCGGTCATGATACCCGAAGCACACGAACAAGTTAGCCGTCTTTTCCATGCCCCGTCGCTAGGAGAGAAACCGGGAGAATGCCAAAGGATTTCTCCAACGGTGGATTCGTGATGTTCTGGAAGATCATCCTATTCGTTATCGTTAGGATCTCTTTCAGACTATTAGCGATGGACTCGGGTACGCTTCCGCTAAACAGAGAAGGTAACGTTTTAAGATTCAGCATGTGGTATATCTAGATTATTATGCAAATTATTTGCATGGTCTTGCTTAATGATTAATCTAGATTTGTAGTTCTTTCCGTATACACCTAAAGCGTACGAATCATGTATGTATTTTGATAGTTATGAATTTTCAAAGTCATCGGTATTTAATTCTAATTTGCTGAAAACGTGTATATTTTTCATACCACATGTAAACATTAAAATATAAAAATAACTTAGTATTCTACTATGCGAGATAATTTTTTTGGCATATTATGCATAATATTCTGACGTGAATATCTCTCTAAATAAAGCGCCAAGCCGTTTAGATTTTTAATTCTTAATTTCAAAAATTAGTTTTCACTTCGTTCTAAATCTAGAAAATTGATTTTAATTGTTAAAAAATTATTAAAAATACCAATTAGATTCAGAAAATTATTTTCTACCTATATAAAATTAAATTTTTTAATTACAACATTTTTAAAATTATTAGTATGTGTTTTGACATATTTCAAGCTATTATAAAAATAAAAATGTTAATAAAAATAATTAGAAAATAGAATAACCTATAACCGTTTACGTCGTATGTCTGCATGAAACTTTTCTTGTGCACGCGTACATGTACATCTATGGCCCTAGCTACAGCATCATCTTTCCCCAAAATCTCTTTACGTATAAGTCACTCTAATTCGAGATTTGGAAATTTAGATAGTGTATTGGTGTGTGCATATAGATAGTGCAACTCATAGTGTAGCCTAGAAATGACTATATCGTGTTTGGAATGTTGGACATATGATTTGTCGACTTAGTGATTTAATTTATATGAAACTACATATTAACTATAATGATACTTTCTGTTTCGTCGAGCCCTGCTTTGGTCTCTGGTTTGATAGTTGTACGTGCTAAAAATCCGGTACATTCCGTTTCGTTTCCCATCCCAGTCTTTGCGAGTCTTCGATTTGCGGGTTTCTTTATTGGTCCGTCGAACTCCGCCCTGCAGCTACAGCCCGACCCTAATGGTCGCAAATGCAAATAGGGCTTTTGGCTTTAGTAGAGTAGTCGAAGTGAACGGGTATAGCAGGACTTGAACCTGCGACCATTAGGTTAAAAGCCCAATGCTCTACCAACTGAGCTATACACCCGATTTGACAATCAGGGTTGGTGGAACCTGCGGCCTGTCTAACATCGTGATAATAAACTTGTCCGGCTTCGACCTTCCCCATAGAAAAAAGGCCCCTAAGTCTTAGTTACGAGTCTAGGGGCCTCAACCACTATAAATAGAGGCACCCACCCCTTTGTTAGCATTCGACTTCGGTTATATACTCTTTCCCATAACTTCTCATACCAGACCAACCCACTAAGCAAAGGAAAGCCCAATTAGTATGAACAAAAGCACATCAGAATCGTAAGGTTTTCTTGTGTTCTCTATGTGGATCTATTCTCTTTATCTGTTTCGGATGCACAAAGTCGGTGTAGATACCGTTGATCCGGGGTGCAAGCCTCGAAAAGAAACTGCCTAACGTGCTATCTTTCGAAACTAGTGCAATCAAACTAATATATTATATGGCATTTGCCTTAGTAAACTAGCTTTCTAAGCCAGTATAGGCTTGCTTCGTATAGGCTACACAAGCTAGGGTATGACGTGGATCGATCATGACGAGAAATGCGTAATGTAATTAATAGAAGAATGTTGTGCTATCCTCTTCCGAGAAATCCTTTCATTCTCGTCCACTCCAGGGGGTGCGACACACCTGCGCGGATTACAAGTGACGGTTACAAGAATGGTATTTGTGATCGATCAGCTTCCAGTATGACCGAAGACTTTCTATCTGCATCCAGAATAACTACACAATCAGGTTGTTGGTTCGACCCTAAATTGATCTTCTTCTTTCTCGAACGGATTTTTTCCGGACTTGAACCGATGACAACCAGGAGGTGGGCTTGGAAGCAGCCATCCTTTGAAGAAAGCGTAATAGCTCACTGGTCTAGCTCCATGGCACCTCATCCTACCATTAATGCTTGAGAAAATTAATATGCTTAATGCATGTAAAATCATGTCTGCTGCACTCATCACATGATCGTCGTGATTGTTACACGTGTCGCGTACATTCATGCTTGCTAGGTTGTTACTCTTGTCACATGAGATTTCATGCATAAGTTTTTGATACACTTGTTGCATGTTGCCCACGTTTAAATGGCTGCATCACATGATGCATGTCATATACTACCCATTGCATGCTATTGAAAATCGTACTGGATTATCACGTGGAACGTAGTATGGTATGACGTGTTGGTATATCGTGAGTGAATGTCGTACCGTCTTGGAACATATTGATCGAATGACATCGTGTAGGAAATTAATGCTGGAATATCACATTGAAAATGAACGGTTAAAACAGTTGACACGTCACTGTGTTTTGGGTTAACTCAGATTATAAAAATTGTGGGAGCGATTGGAGCTATATATACACATTACACCATACCCTTCCGACCGTCTAAAATGAATTGAGATCCGCCCGGGTAAGCACCCACGAGGCAAGGATAGGCTCAATGGTCGAATAATATGCTCTCCAATACGAGTCACATAGGTTCTAGATTTTCTACTGCTTTCACAATTATAAAATGGTGTCGTCTTATTTCCATTAATGCTTGCATTCTTTTTGTTATTACTACACATTCATGCTTGTCTTACTATTGTTGTTACCTTGCATGTTGGTTAAGATGTTTTATTACCATATCTTACATGCCTTGCCACAGCTGTTGCTCTCGTACGTTACTTATCACACTTGCACAGTCACATTTACTTTACTTATATATTGCACGTGCATGGTTCCATTTACGTTACTTATCGCACTTGCATGACTATCCGTAGTTACTCACTGTAGCATGTTCATTTCAATGCTTGTACACTTCTTTTACTACCATTTATAGAATTGTTGTGACTTCCATACAGTTCTGCTTCGTGGCACCGTCAGACGACACACGTCGACGAAGTGGCTCCTGAGTTTGAGGAGCCCGACTTCGATCCAGAGGCCGCGGACTTTTAGACTTCGAGTTGTGTGTGTGACATACCTTCATATGTATTTTTATTTTTCTTTACTTTTCACGTATTTTGTGTTAGAGCAGTTGGGGTGTGTTGTACTTCAGATATGGATTGTAATAACTAGGCTCTTATTTGAATTATTTTGTATATTTTTGCATCGTATGCTATATTATTTTCTGGTTAACTGTTAGACCTGCAAATGTATGCAATTGTAATGGCACGTAGAGAGCGAGTCGTCACATTAGCGGAGGGAGCGGGGAAATAGGAAGGGGTGGGCTGGGGAGGTCGGAGGATGGTGAGGTGGGGCTGGGGATGTCGGAGGAGGGGGAGGTGTCAACGGCGGCCGCCGTTCGGTCGTTTTACGCACCGCGCACCCTAGTGATATTTTCAGTAACAAATGAGTGGTTGTGCGCGGTGAGTAATTTCACTGACAAACTTGTAAATAAGTGGTATGTGCACAAGAGTAATGACAAACTTGTAAATAGGTATTGTGCACGTGAGGAAAACGGTGGGTGCTGTAAGCAATTCCCTTGTTTTGTCCATTATTTGTAAAGGATTCATATAAAAAGCAAACCAAGTGAGATTTTGAAGTTTGAAATTCATTATTACTATGAATTCACAATATGTGTTTTTACCCGAGCCAATTGGCTTAGTGATATTTCTACTCACTCGCTTGCGAGATGTCGATGGGTTGATTTCTGTTTTCCGATGTATTAAAAAAATCCGTGGTTTTATGGGTTTTGGCATATTTGTGGACCTTTTTGTGTGGTATTTTGAGACTGAGTTTTGCCTTATAACTTGTGATGCATCGTTAGTAGTTGGTTTAGCTTGCATGAATATGAGCGGTATAAACATTGTTGTTTATGTACTACGCAACAATATTTGAAGTGCAACATGCGAAAAATAAAAAATTTAATGTTAAATTACAAATATTAAAAATTCATATGTCAAATCCTCAAATGAAAAAATTTCTGTTAATAAAGTGATCACTCCTTATTTTACACCTTTTTTCCGCATGTTTGCATGCCATTTAGATCGCCCAAATCATGTTTTTCACGATATATCGACGATATTGCGATGCTTTTCACGATTTGTTGTTTTTGTCGCATTTCAGGTGATTTGGCGCGATTTGGAGTGATCTCGAGATGCGCCTACTCTAGACGGTCACCAACGACCTCCCCGAGGGGTATTTTGCTGTTGGAGAGGAGCGGAAGAAGAACGGACGTCGCAGGAGCGACGAGGAGGCCAATACAAGCAGATTGGGCATTTTTTGTGTCCCACTCGACCGAGTGGAGGAGCCACTCGGCCGACCAGCGAGACACTGCTCGGCCGACCAGTACAGACACAATTTCTATGTGCACTCGGCCGAGCACCGAAGACCACATCGGCCGAGTGACGACATCACGTCCGCCCGAGTGGCGCCCAGACGAAGCCCCTCCAAAACATCCAAGTTACTGTTTTTCGGCTGCCTGAACTTCAGAAGACCCACTCGGCCGAGTGGTGAATCCCGTCCGCCCGAGTACTATGAAGTCATCGGCCGAGTGACGACAACTCACTCGGCCGAGCCGCCCCCGAAGTAGAGACCCCTGAAGGCCCCGACTTACTGGAAAATTACAGGGTTTCTCACTCGGCCGAGCGACTTTTGTCACTCGGCCGAGTGCGATGCGCTGCCTGTAGCGAAAACTGCGGAAAACAGGCTGTGCAGGGGTATTTTGGTCACGATTTTTGGACGATTTTGAGGGCTATTTAAACCCTGTTTTTACCCTAGTTTTAGAGCATATCTCTCTTAGATTTTTGCAGCTTTTTAGATTAGTTTTTTAGCTTTATTCTTGTGATTGGAGAGGAGAAAAAGATTGGAATTTTGTTGGATTCAATTGAAGAACTCCATTGGTTTGCATCTCTTTTCCTTAAAAATTCTATTTTTATTGCTTATCTCAATATTGTGATGAATTCCATTGCTTATTTCAACGATTATTTTTGTGATCTCGCTATGATTTGTGAGTAGTCTCCACGTCTTGGGGCGTGGGGATGAACCCTACAAGCCCACTTTCATATTTGTGATGAATTGGTAGAAATTGTGCTAGAATTGTTATTAGGGATTAGATTGGGATCAATTTACTACGGATGGCTAGGTATTCATATCAATTGGGATTTGCAAGAGATTGGATCCCAATTTGATAGGAAACCCTAGAAATCCGAATTGGGTTGGAGTCGGATTTTCGAAGTATCGGTTTGCAAGAGATTGGACCGATACTAGGATTTCCGGTTGCAATTCCATGCCGATACTCGTTTGCAAGAGATTGGACGGGTAGGAACTATCCCAATCTAGGTCGTGGACCGAGTTTGCAAGAGATTGGGCTCGGTGCGCGATTGGACGATGATGTTGATCCTAATGCTAGCTTTCCTAGGCTAGGGTTTGCAAGAGATTGGACCCAAACCTAGGATAGCTATAGACCGGCAACAGCGCGAGAGCGTGAGCTTGGTTCTACATTCAGTTGCAACTAGTTCATCCAAATTCTCATTCAAGCAATTTTGATACCGATAAACCGCATTTATGAAATACGGTGAGTAGCGGGGATTCCCCATTCCCTAGACGTTCTTTATTTGATTTGATATTTCCGCATTTTTGTCTGACGATTGTGACAGGATCGCCAAAGGCAAATTTCTCTCTTGAATAGCCAGGTTGATTGGAACAAGCACGGTCACTCGTCCTCCCTGTGTTCGATATCCCGCTCAATGCTACACCGTGCACTTGCGGTAAAACTACAACCGTTCTTTGGGTCACATCCCGGAGCGATCAAGTTTTTGGCGCCGTTGCCGGGGAGGCGATTGCGTTTGATTCTTTCTCACCCTAGCTATTTCTTTTTTTTATTTATTATCATTATTTTTATTTCTTATTTCTTACCTAACCCTTCCACGGTACTAATCGTTTCTTTGAAACTCTGTTTCCCCTGTGCATGTACACGAGATCTACGGCGGACCCTGAAGCTTTATTATTTGATCCCGAGATCGAACGTACCGCGCGGAGACTTAGAGCGGAAAGAAGACAAAATCCGGAAGGGCGGTTTATGACCAACCCGGAAACTCCTGAACAATTGGCGGCAAAGATGGCAAGGCTAATTTCTATTCGAGATAGGCTTCGGCCTAAGACTTCTTCTACTACCTCATCCATTGCCATGCCGGAGTTGGCGGCCGACAAGAACTTCGAGCTAAAGACTGGATTGGTGGTTTTGATGCAACAAGACCCATTTCATGGGAACGCCCATGAGAACCCCCATTACCACATCCAATTATTCTTATCGAAGTGCGCCACATTTCAGATGCCGGGGGTCTCCATCGATGCCATCAGACTGCGTCTCTTCCCCTTCACGCTAAAGGACAAGGCACTCTATTGGTTGAGGACGCAGGCTGACGGAGTTTTCACCACTTGGGACGAGTTGGCGAGTGCATTTATTGACAAGTTCTATCCGCCATCCAAGATGGTGAAGATCCGGAGCGCTCTCATGTCCTTCAAGCAAGGACCACAGGAGACGCTCTATGAGGCTTGGGAGTGTTTTAAGGATTTGCAGCATCAATGCCCGCACCACAGCATAGAAGATTGGGAGCTAGTTCATAGCTTCTACAACGGTCTCCAACCGGAGACCAAACAAATTATTGATGCCGCGGCGAATGGTGCTATCTTGTCAAAGACTCCCGAGGAAGCTACGGCCCTAATTGAGGAGATGGCCTCAAATAATCAACAATGGGGCGATGAGCGATGACACTCTACGTCCTCCTTAAAGCCGACTAGCATCTATGAGGCGAAGGCCGTAGCGGAGCTTACGAGCAAGTTTGATTCTCTCCACAAGGTGGTGGAGAGATTGGAGAAGTTTATCACGGAGCCCCAAGGAGCCCCTTCTACCTCCGCTCCAACGAACCAAATGTGTGATTGGCAAGACCAATCTCAAGCCATGTACTCGGGAGGAGAGCAAGGAGAAGGATCCTTGGAGCAAGTACAATATGTTGCGGGGAACCAAGGATATTGGGCCAATCCGGCCGCAAGAAATCATCCCGGATTCTCCTACGCCAACAATGAAGGAGCTTTGAACCCGCCACAACCACCACCTCATCAAGCTCGACCACCACCACCCCAACAACAAAACTATCCACCGAGGGGGCCTATTCAACAAAATTTTCAACCGAAGCAACAAGTTCCACCATATAGGCCGCCCAGATACAACCAAGGGTGGAGGAATCAAAATCAAAACCCTCCTCAAGCTCAACAACGATCCGACTTCGAAACTAGAGTGGAGGCGTTCATGGTCGAGCAAAATAAGGTAAATGCTACCTTGAAGGCGGGGCAAGACTCCCTTAATACCGTTGTGGCTCAAATATCGGAGCAATTAGCGTTGCTAAATCGGAACACTCAACGATTACCGGCGCAACCCGAGCAAAACCCATGGAGCAACACCGGCCACATCAATGCCGTAGTTGCCGTTACTACTAGAGGCGGAAAGGATACCACCCCCGCCATGATCCCTACCGAGGAGCCCGTGGAGGAAAGTTCGGAGCCGATTGAGCCGGTAGTTGAAGTTGATAAGGAGAAGGAGCCACAAGACAAGGAGAAATCTAGAGCGGAACAATTGATTGAGGAGAGGCGCTTCATGCCACCGGTCCCATTCCCCCAAAGACTAGCGAGAGCGAAAATGGAGAAAAGGCTAGCGAAGTTTCTCGAGTATCTAAGAGGAGTTAGCCTCAATATTCCCTTCCTCGACGCCATCGTGGAGATCCCCACGTATGCTAAATTCTTGAAGGACTTGATTTCGGGGAGAAAGAGGAAGGAGAAGATCATGCTAGCCGAGGAGGGCTCTTGGTTTACCAAGAGAGAAAAGGAGCCGGCCAAATTTAAAGATCCGGGGAGTTTTCGGATTCCTTGCACCTTGGGCGGCGTCCCTCTTCAAAAGGCGTTGGTTGATCTAGGGGCTAGTGTGAGCCTCATGCCTCTCTCCATGTTCTTAAGGCTAAACATCGGGACAAAGTTGAAACCTACCGACATGCGCATCCAATTGGCCGATGGGCGAATAACAAGGCCGGTAGGGATCGCCGAAGACATACCGCTACAAGTCCCGGGTGGAATATGCTTACCATGTGACTTTGTGATCATGGACGTTAAGGAGGAGGGAGATACTTCATTGATACTTGGACGTCCGTTCCTCGCCACCGCCGGAGTAATTGTTGACGTGCGCGAAGGTACCCTAACCTTAAACGTCGGCAACATCGAGGTCGAGCTCCACATTCCTAAGGCTATGAAGCACATGCCTTACCACGAGGAACTTGACTACATGGACCTTCTTGATGAGGTGATAGAGGAGGCGATCCCCCACTCAATTGGCGCTCTTTTCGATGAAGATTTCGAGGAAGGCCCGGATTTAGGCCTAGATGAGAAGAAAGACGATTCCCCCGACCTCTTCGCTGAAAATGATGAAGGCGACGCTGATGTCGCAAGGATTCGAGAGCTCTGCAAGCTCTCGAAATTAAAGTCTCCAAAGAAAGCTCCTCCGGCACGGAAATCGGCATCACCGGTTAAGCCGTTGACCGGAGCGAATGCTAGCTTGGGGGAGCCTCCCCCCAACACTATTCGAGATGGGAGACCACCGAGGGAGAACACGCCGCCACGTCCAAATCCAAGCGCGCTCCCCGGAAAGTTTGATGGGTGCATCTCATATGCGCCAAACATCCCGCATTGATTGAAAATTATAGGGGGTCGAGCTCACGACCTTAAACGAGCGCTTGTCGGGAGGCAACCCGATAGTTTTTGCTTTATTTTCACTTTTTCTTTATTTTCGTTTTAGAAATTTTTAGTGTTTTGAGTCGTTCGCCCGAAAATTTTGTTATAACGGGTCCTATTTTTCTTGACAGGAGAGGAGATAGGTAGATCCATCATGAGGAGGATGAACGCGACGATGAGGAGCGCCCCAAGAAGGCGCTCGACGCTTAGGAGGAAGATGGAATCGACTGGAGGAAGAAAGACGGAGTTTAGAGCCCAAACGAAGACAAACAGCAGAACACAAGGCTCACTCGGCCGAGTATACTAGTCACTCGGCCGAGTATACTAGTCACTCGGCCGAGTACACAAGTTCGTCCGGCCGAGCCGCTCACGAACGAGGGAAGTCTGCTGTACCCAACTCTCTGTTTATTTTCCTGATTTCAATATAACTGCTACTCGGCCGAGTATATATTTTCACTCGGCCGAGTAAAACGGATACCCTCATAGGGCGAGTCTTGCCGAGTAGCTTGAGTCACTTGGCCGAATGGACTTACTCCACTCGGCCGAGGCTGGCAAAGCCACTCGGCCGAAGCGATAGCGGGGAGGAAATTTTCATTTGGTCTCGCTCGGCCGAGTGACCACGTCACTCGGCCGAGTCGTAACTTTTATTATATAATGGCCGAGGGGGGGCGCATTTTTCGAAATCGCAAAACCCCCAAACACCCGCGCCCCTTCAGCTCCCTCGCCCGATCCCCGCTCGCTCTCGCCCTCACTCGCCCGGTCGACCATCGCCGCGCCGCCGCTCGGCCCGCCACCGCCGGCCGACCACCGCCGCGACTCGCCCGAGTCGCCGCCGGCGGCAGCCTCTCCGGTCACCTCCGGTATAACTCGTATCGCCTTTTTCTCCTCTTTTTGTGTGTTTTACGAGGATCCATGTGTTAAACGCCCCCCCTAACCCAAATCAATTCCTATATCTATCTATTATACCCCTAATACTCCATACATTTTGAATATTACCCGCTGATATCGCCGTTTCATGCGCAGGTTGTTTTTTGGAGCTTAGGGGAGCCCAGGGGAGCTTCTACGGGCTGATCTGGACTTCGCGGAGGCGCTGACTTCGCACGCTTCCACTGCTTAGCACTCTCGGCGTGTCGAGGTACACTCTTTCCATTATTTTTGCACACGCCACACTTTTCACGTTTTTCGGCGCGCGCTCGGGGCCGATATGCCGCCCCGGACACGGCCGCGGTCGAAGAGAGCATCCGCCAAGCGGAAGCGGTCGGATGATGCCGGCCCCTCCCACGAGTTGGAGGACTCTCCTCCACCGTCCCCCACACACTCCGCACACCCAGCACAGCCTGCAGGCCCCGCACACCCCGCACAGCCTGCAGTGCACCCACAGCCCGCACAGCCTCTCCCTGCCGACCCACAGCCACCACCACCGGCTCCACTGGTCGGGCCGCTCGGGATTATGTTCCGAGACGACGCACACCGCGCCGTCTTCGAGCGTATCTCCCAGCGCTCGATCGTACCCTCCAGGTTTGCACACCTCGCTGACCTAGGACGCCTGGTGGTACTAGAGGGGATGCTCACGTTGTACGAAAACGTGGGCTGGCGAGATTTTCTGCAGGTGTCGGCGGATACTTTTACCCGCCCGACACTTGAGGTTCTGAGTTCGATCGCCCGGACCGACGAGGGATGCTCGTTTAGGTTCATGGATCGAGAGTGCCAGGTCACTCTCGATATGATGAGAGCGTTCTTCTCGTGGCCCGCTGTCCCCGGTGCCGATCGCGGTTACGGCCCCACCCATATCCCCCCACCTTCCTTCGACGCCGGTGCCTTCTGGGCCCGGATTACGGGTTATCACGCTGCCTTTGACCCTAGTAGGGCCAAGGCCTCGGCCATTGTCGACCCCTGCCTACGTATTGCACAGCGCCTTATGGCGACGACCTTTTTGGCCAGATATGAGCCGGTCACGATGTCTACGCCAGAGCTCTACATGCTCTACGCGATGACACGTCCCAGAGCTCTATCTAGGGATGGCGATGAGCTGGTCCCCGCCGTCGTGATCGATATCGCGGCTTGGTTTTTGGACCGCATCATCGTATCGGTGGGCGCTCGCTCACCGATATGCTACGGCGGCCTGATCACCTTGCTTGCTCTTATGACCGACGAGGACTTCCCCGACGATTTGCGACGCGTCCCGGGCCCCACTTCTCTGTCTATAGATGTTATGGCCCGGATGAAGATGCTTCGTCCGCACGGTGAGCGTCACTGGGTCTGGTTGCACGGCCCTTTTGGTGCCGATTACATGATTCTCCCGAGCCCTGCTCGGACTCTGATTGCACCGGCCCACGTTGACTGGCTCCCTGCGATGGATGTTCTCATCCCTGCTGCTTACGTGCTCGAGGCCGAGGAGGCCGAGCAGGCCCACGCTGCCCCTGTAGACCCTGTTGCACACCCTGCCGAGCCTGCTGCCGAGCCTGTTGACCCTGTGGCCCCTCAGCCTATACCTGATGTTTCCGCTGCTCCTGACACTTCTGTCCCCACTTCTGTCAGTGTCACGAGCACCTCAGCTGAGCCCACTTCCACCACTTCCACTACTTCCGAGGCTGTCACCACCACTCCCACCACCACCACTGGCCCTCTGTCCGTCGAGCCTCTTTGCTCCGCACTCCCCGAGCGCCCGTCGACCTTTGTTGAGAGTGGAGAGCCCTCGTTTGCCACGGTCGTGGAGACCATGGCTAGCATGATCTCCGCTGGGGTAGCGCCTTTTGGTCCACACACTTCCACCCCAGCGGTAGTCACCTCTGTCTACACCCCTGCTGTATTTTCCGAGAGCGTCGTGGCGTCTGTCCACACTTCTGTGCCACTGACCTCTCCGACCACCTCGCTGCCATTTTTGCACTCTTCTTTCGCTGCTGCTGCCTCCACTTCCCACCAGCCGGTGCCCCGGCCTCACACTGAGGCCAGGCCCACATTCGCAGGCGCAGCACCTTTTGTTCCCTTCCCCGCTGAGCCAGTCACATACGCGACCCGAGTTCGCCAGCCACGCCCTGCACAGCCACGCCCGGTGCGTCCCTCGGCACCACCTCCCCCTGACACTGTACTTCAGAGCATTCGTGCTCTAGAGGGGGCGGTGAGTGGCCTCCGAGGCAACCTTAGGACCCTGTCCTCCACCGTCTCTGCGATGGCTGGCCGCTTCGAGCTGATCCCCCAGATCCATTACTGTCTCACCCAGGTTCTGGAGTGTCTCCCGCGCGTACCCCCACCCACCCAGCAGGTTCCCGCCCACACTTCCACACACACCCGACCTGCTGCCACTCCCACACCCACCCCCGCTCAGCGGCCTGTCCAGCCAGCACCACCCACACGACCTCCGCCTCAGGACGGAGACGGCGCAGCACCACCTTCTTAGGCACCCTTGATGCCATCGATTCCTTTTGCCGTTGTGCTGCCCGTTTCTGCTGGGTCCTGATGCCTTTTTGTCCACCCCCCCTCCCCTCACTTATTTTGGGATTCTCTTTTTGATCACATCTTTATATATCTTTTTTGGGAGAGAGGGAGAGTTTTTGGTGCCACTTATATATCTGTATCACTCCTATCTGTGCATGCATCATGTCCGCATCATATTTTCATTTCTTTATTTTTCTTTTTATTTTCATCATGCATGCATCCTCACCTGCCCCTCACATTTATTTTTTCTCGGTGTGCCACACTTTGCACATTGAGGACACTGTGCCATTTAGCTTGGGGGAGTGAGTTCTCACGTTCTTTTTCGATTTGCCACCTTTATTTTTAGTTTTTCACACCGTTTTTTCACTTTTGCACTCATTTTCATTATTTTTCTTTTATTTTACCATGCATCACGTTTTTCTTATTTTCTCTGTGTGCCGCATTGTAAATAGTTCTATTTTCCCTTTATCTTTATTTATTTCTTTTTCATCTCATGCTAGAGATGACTTTTCTGTGATGGTGATGACGTTAGATTTAGCTTACTCTATATACATGCTATATTTGTCATGTCCTAGACTTTATTTCTGATATCATATGCTATGACTTGCCTTGCATTTAGAGATAGTAACCCACACTTTTGCCACATGAAAATGGATGAAATTTTATTATTAGCTGAGTCTGAATATTCATATGTATGCTATCACAGAAAACACACCAAGATTCACGCATTGAATGCTTATATCTGGAGTACTGATTTCTTTTCCTATATCACTTCTATATGCATGAATTGTACACTTCACTTCAGGATGATTGAATGATGTTAGCTATGATAAATCTGGATTAGGTAGCTTTTTTGTGATCGAAACTGAGTAGATTAGATTACCCTGCTGAAGTTGTCGTGCATGTCTTATAGAGTGAACCGAGAGTTATATTTATTTCTTTCTCCACAAATCTTGAACATCATTTCTCTACTTTTAAAATCATTGGTGAATCTCCCCTTAGCGATTCTATTTTATGGCATTTCCCCCGCTATTAATTCCTAGCTCCAATTTTCTTATTCAAAAATAAAATAAAATAAAAGAGAGAAGAATATTCTTGTATATCATTATCTCTCTTTGAGTTGGGATCATTGTGTATATATTCTCCAAAAAAAGAAAAAAAAAGAAAAAACAAACAAACAAAAAAAAAGAAAAAAAAAGAAAAGAGGAAAAATCCTCAATAAAAGATCTCATCTCACTTTCTTCCTTTCTTCTTTCTTCTTATTACATTTGGAGCTATATAAAAATGGGGATGTGAATATTTTTTTTTATGCCACCACGCTTATAGATAAGCTTGGGGGAGGGGATCCATTGATGTGTGAGCGAGTGACTACTTGACATTGCACGACAACCTAGGCTAAGTAATATTCTATACTCGGTGAGATTATTTCCAGCTTTACAAAATCCAGAAATCTAAGCCTAGTGTTCATTTCATGAAATCCATACTTTTCTATTCTCTCTATTCTATAGTGTGATACTCTTATACTCCAGATAGAAAGCGTTCAATTGAAAAGTGTATGATCTGTGATTTGTATACCGCTTTAAATGATTCAGACGATGTTAATTTTAGAATTATTCCGTTTTTCATGATTATATCGTTGTTCGTGGGTTTTCTATTTCTATTTGCACTATTATACTATGATATCAAAATAAAATCCTTTGACATGAGTTTTTCATTCGGTGCATGCTATATGAGTAAGTGAAACCCCCGTCCTGAGAAAATGATCTAGCAGCCTACCTCTTCGCTTCTTTCTCTCTTCTTTATTTTCATTTCGTTTTCCATTCTTCTCCGTTTTTCTTTTTTCATTTTTTCATTTTTCGCCGTTTTCGTTTTTCGAATCCACCGGGTTCGCCTTTTACTTATCTTCCTCGAGGACGAGTAAGAGGCAAGCTTGGGGGATTTTGATCACTCCTTATTTTACACCTTTTTTCCGCATGTTTGCATGCCATTTAGATCGCCCAAATCATGTTTTTCACGATATATCGACGATATTGCGATGCTTTTCACGATTTGTTGTTTTTGTCGCATTTCAGGTGATTTGGCGCGATTTGGAGTGATCTCGAGATGCGCCTACTCTAGACGGTCACCAACGACCTCCCCGAGGGGTATTTTGCTGTTGGAGAGGAGCGGAAGAAGAACGGACGTCGCAGGAGCGACGAGGAGGCCAATACAAGCAGATTGGGCATTTTTTGTGTCCCACTCGACCGAGTGGAGGAGCCACTCGGCCGACCAGCGAGACACTGCTCGGCCGACCAGTACAGACACAATTTCTATGTGCACTCGGCCGAGCACCGAAGACCACATCGGCCGAGTGACGACATCACGTCCGCCCGAGTGGCGCCCAGACGAAGCCCCTCCAAAACATCCAAGTTACTGTTTTTCGGCTGCCTGAACTTCAGAAGACCCACTCGGCCGAGTGGTGAATCCCGTCCGCCCGAGTACTATGAAGTCATCGGCCGAGTGACGACAACTCACTCGGCCGAGCCGCCCCCGAAGTAGAGACCCCTGAAGGCCCCGACTTACTGGAAAATTACAGGGTTTCTCACTCGGCCGAGCGACTTTTGTCACTCGGCCGAGTGCGATGCGCTGCCTGTAGCGAAAACTGCGGAAAACAGGCTGTGCAGGGGTATTTTGGTCACGATTTTTGGACGATTTTGAGGGCTATTTAAACCCTGTTTTTACCCTAGTTTTAGAGCCTATCTCTCTTAGATTTTTGCAGCTTTTTAGATTAGTTTTTTAGCTTTATTCTTGTGATTGGAGAGGAGAAAAAGATTGGAATTTTGTTGGATTCAATTGAAGAACTCCATTGGTTTGCATCTCTTTTCCTTAAAAATTCTATTTTTATTGCTTATCTCAATATTGTGATGAATTCCATTGCTTATTTCAACGATTATTTTTGTGATCTCGCTATGATTTGTGAGTAGTCTCCACGTCTTGGGGCGTGGGGATGAACCCTACAAGCCCACTTTCATATTTGTGATGAATTGGTAGAAATTGTGCTAGAATTGTTATTAGGGATTAGATTGGGATCAATTTACTACGGATGGCTAGGTATTCATATCAATTGGGATTTGCAAGAGATTGGATCCCAATTTGATAGGAAACCCTAGAAATCCGAATTGGGTTGGAGTCGGATTTTCGAAGTATCGGTTTGCAAGAGATTGGACCGATACTAGGATTTCCGGTTGCAATTCCATGCCGATACTCGTTTGCAAGAGATTGGACGGGTAGGAACTATCCCAATCTAGGTCGTGGACCGAGTTTGCAAGAGATTGGGCTCGGTGCGCGATTGGACGATGATGTTGATCCTAATGCTAGCTTTCCTAGGCTAGGGTTTGCAAGAGATTGGACCCAAACCTAGGATAGCTATAGACCGGCAACAGCGCGAGAGCGTGAGCTTGGTTCTACATTCAGTTGCAACTAGTTCATCCAAATTCTCATTCAAGCAATTTTGATACCGATAAACCGCATTTATGAAATACGGTGAGTAGCGGGGATTCCCCATTCCCTAGACGTTCTTTATTTGATTTGATATTTCCGCATTTTTGTCTGACGATTTTGACAGGATCGCCAAAGGCAAATTTCTCTCTTGAATAGCCAGGTTGATTGGAACAAGCACGGTCACTCGTCCTCCCTGTGTTCGATATCCCGCTCGCTGCTACACCGTGCACTTGCGGTAAAACTACAACCGTTCTTTGGGTCACATCCCGGAGCGATCATAAAGTAAGGCAAAGTTTTCCAAATTGATGATAACAAGTTATGTACAACCACTTATGTACAAGTTTGCCATTCATATACTATACCACATATTCCTCTTTTACCCCCGTCTGTCTCCCTCCCCCCCAACGATGAGGACACCGATGACGATTTACTCGGGTTTGGAATGGACGGTGAGAAAGAGAGATGATGTATGGGGAGGTTGGAAGAGTGTTAGTGGGGCTGAGGAGGTCGGCAGAGGGGGCAGATGAGGAAGCAAGGGAATATGAAGAGGGGGGCTGAGGAGGTCAGATGACGATGATGTGCAGCTATGGAGGTCGGAGGAGGGGGCGGCGTCGACGGAGGTCGTCGTTCGGACGTTTTACTCACCGCACACCACATTGATATTTTTGGCAACAAATAAGTGGTTGTGCGCGGTAAGTAATTTCAATGGCAACCTTATAAATAAGTGGTATGTGCAGGGGAGTAATGACAAATTTGTAAATATGTGGTTGTGCGCATGAGGAAAACGGTGGGTGCGTGAAGCAATTCCCTTGTTTTTTCCATTTTTTTGTACAATGATGTAGGTAAAAAGTAAACGAGGTGCGCTTTTGAATTTTGAAATTAACCAGGTAGCCAATCCCAGCTTGCGCGAGGACGAGCTTAATGTTCTTCAGTCAATCCTTGTAGTTCGTCCCATCTACCACGTTCTTCTCGATTATGAATTTTAAACCTGACTCCATAATGCATTATTAATAGAAATTGAATTAGCATATGTTCTTGTATAGTTTAAGAGGTTTTTATTAAACTATATTCTCCCACTACTTTAAATAAAATTTTAAGCTGTAATAATAAACAATTTATTATAATTAAAATTTTGTGGGCGATGGATCCAACCACACTAGTCTCACAACCTTGAGAGTGCTCAACAAGTTGTTTGACTTTGCAGTCGGTATACGAACTCTTCACCAATCATATTAAATATGACTCCCTATATAATTTTACCCCTAGCCACTTATGATCATAAGTGTGCTCATCCAAGTCATAATGGCTGCCTAGTCGGACCCTTGTTTTCGTGTCTAGCTTAACTTACACCGGCGCTCGGTGTATTCACGACACGATGGTTTGGGTCAAGGCTTAGACTACATCATATGTAATAAGAAGTTGGTTTCTATAAGGTTGCCCTGTCATAGCTTGAGTGTGCTCAACAACTGTAACATGGATCCTATAGTTGCCAAGTTCTAAAACAAGGAGTGCTACGTTTTATATTGAAAAGGATTATTAACGTATTAGACTTAGGTATAGTTCATGGTGTCATATAATCATGATTCATATCATTGCGGTCCAGTGAACACGGCCAATGAATTGAATAGGCCATGATCACTTACCCACAGTCTAGCTAGGGTAACCCAACAAACTTAGCCAAGCACATTGACCGGTATCATGGTCAATTGAATGAGACTTATCAGTTATATATGAGTGCCGTAAACTAAAAGGCTTTTATAAAAAATAACTAATTCTATCAACTAGTGTAATCCTTAAAATTCAAAATTTATTAGGATTCGTTAATAACTTTTATTAAGTCCTTATCAACTATTAGGCTCATTGGTATTAACGTGCTACCCTGATCATTATTATGATTTTAATAAATACATATTACAACACTTTTGTTGCGGGATAGAACTCGCGTACAATGAATTTATATTACGGGGAACCAAGGGCACGATGGTTATGTTGATGATGGGATTAAGGTAGGCTATTTGACAAGTGATTAGTGTAGAGATGAGGCTAAGCACACAGCGGAGACCGACCACAGAATCAATTCCTCCAAGGACTCTGCCTTGCGATTGCACCGCCAGAGGTGAAGGCGGAGCACAATTCGTGACGGCGGGCTGACCTGCACAAGGAGCAGCTCGTCAGAAAGGCTGGGTTGGGGTCCAACCCTTAGCCTCTCCGATGCTTAAGTTAGTAATAGGACTTAAAGCGGGGGCCAGGCACGCAGGTCGGACTAAGAGTGAGTTGATCGTACGTGACGAGCTATCAGAAGTGGAAGAACAAAGCTATGGAAGACCTTTACTCTTGTGTGTGAATAATAAGATTGAGAGATAATTTGCCAACCTCTTCACCGTTGGAGGCGAAGGGGTATTTATACCTAATGGAGGCGGTTAGGTGAGGCTGACCTGGCGTGATGACTCGACGAGCTGAGCTGGTCCAACTGTCGGCGGAAGCTTCGGACGAGGATGTCAGGATCAGGGGTGTCAGCCATGCTTTTGTAAGTCGACGCAACGGCCAGGGGCGCTTTTGTCAGGATGTCAGGGCCGAAAGCACTAGGTGTCAGGGAGTGCAGCGGCCAGGGGGGCTTTGTCAGATGGTCGGGCGACGGAAGTGTCAGTATCGTCCTAGTACTAGGTTGTTTGTCGTGTCCGATGTGCCAAAGAGTTGTCGAAGTGCGCTCGAGGAGCGAGGCCACCGATGGGTCGCTAGTTCGCTCCTGACTGAAGACGAGCGGTCCGGTCGTACACCTTGCGCGCTATTCCCAGCGAGCTGGTAGGGGAACAGGCGCGCGACCAGATGGGACCGTGGCGGAGTGCGCCCATATCACCGGTCGAGGCGGAGTGCGCCCTTCCCCCAGTCGTGTCAGACTTTAGGGTTGGCGGGCGCCTAGCGGGCCTGGAGAAACAAGCGAGCAACCTACGAAGTTAAGGCGAGGAGCATCCTGTCGCTGGACTAGCTGGCCTTTGTAAAGGAGGGGCGAGCAGACATGGTATTCGACGGACTGAGATGGAAGGTCAGACTATCACGATCTTTAGGTCGTAACACCTTTATAGTGTAGTCTTTTAATAAAAATTATTATTATAACGATTAAAATAATAATCGTTGTTAAAAGGACTATCCTAATCGGGAGTTAGGTGTGAAAAGGATGTAACGATTTATTAAAACATAACATGTCATTTAAAATTCATCTTATAAATTTTAAAGTGGTATTAATGGCTAACCTAAAAGGTTTCTTGAATTATCAAAATAATCAAGCAGTAATTTAGAATGGACATTTAACATAAACTACGCTAACATTATCGCATAAAATTAGGTATCAAACTATTTAACAATTAAATAGAGCAACATATTAAAAATTTATCTAATAAACAATCAATAGGTATACTTTAAATTTAACACTTTAAATTAAAAGCATGATTTTAAAACATAAAATTTTTATTTAATAAAAATAACAGTTTTCATAAAAATTATCACTTAATTTTTATTTCCAAAATCTTCATTTTTAAAATCATCATTTTAAATTTCATGCTACAAAAAAACTATTATCACATAAAACAATTTTTCAAAACATTTCAAATTAAAGGTGTTTTCATTTTAACAATATCGCATAAAATTAAAAAAATTTATCTATATTTAAACAGCATTCAATCAATTATAAACATCGCAGTCCTTAGATCAGCATGCAGACCAATGCTATGATAAAACTGAAGGGGTTTTGATGGTCCTTTAGGGCACTATTCTATGTCCGTCCTACGTTGGACGGAATATAGAAGTAGAAAAACATGCAGCGAAAATAAATTGTTAAACATTTAACGAACAACCCTAATGAAACAAGACCACAAGACAGGATATCTGCTAACTTGGGGTGGATCTGACCATCCCAAGAAAGATCTAGTGCTACTACGACATAATTAAAAGAAAGCTAATTAATCACATACCTGGAACCTTGCTTGCACTGGCAAGGTGTACCGAACTGCCTTCTACTCCCCAAGCTTGCCGCCTCTGCACTCCCGAATTGATCCACCCATAGCGAGCCGGCACCGCGCCTCTGGGCCAACCACTTGTCGAATAAGATTTCACTTGAGCTCGATCCAACGCTTAGACTTCAGATCAAATCCAAATCTTTCTCGTCGTTTTGCTAGAACGAACGCGAAGGAAATAGAAGAAACATGGGAGAATAATTTTCGTCTCGAACTTGAGCGTGCTCAAAACTTTTTGGAGATTCTCAATTTTCAGAGACTTTGTGAAAGTTTTCAAGGAGAGTGTCGGCCCCTATTTATATAGGCGGCCGGCCCTCCCCTTCTCATCATATTTGATGTGAGACTAAATTAAAATTGGAAATTAATTAAGTTACTTTGCCTTTCATAATGGCTAAAATTTAACGAATTAATTCTCCCTCGTCGTTGAACTTCATAAATGATACAACCTATCAATTCGAAAAGCTATGAACGGTGAAAGCATAGGAACAAATGACGACGAATTCCGACTTCGTTTGACCCCTCAAGCAATTATTCAAAGTTGAGCAAAAAGTCACAATTCAGCTAATTTCGTAGCCATCACAACCTGCCCTAGGGTTTCTGGCTGTAGGCCCATCTGATGGGGCCCACATGCCAGCTGGGCACGCCCAGCCTGATCTGGGCGCCAGCCCATGCTGGGCGCGCGCAGGTTGACCCGACCGCTACAGTGCGGGCAGGTCTGACCCCCCCCCCCCCCCGCACAGGCGGGCTTGCCCGCCCGCTACAGTGCGGGCGGGTCTGACCTGCCCGCACAGGCGGGCTCAGCCCGTCGGTTTGGCGGGCTATGCTTGCCCCTGCCCAGTTGGACAGACTAGCCTGGCCTTTTGAGCCATAACTTGAGTTCTACAAACTCCGATTGGGCCGATTCCAGATTCGTTGGAAAGCATGGTTTGAATGGGACCATTCCAATGAGCCATCTATCCCTTTATATGCCTTTATATGTTTCAGAAAATCATTATAAACTATTTATAATGCAATTTAAACTTGTTTGCATCATATGCAATAATCCCTTTCAGCATTCTACAAATGCTGAAGTCGCAAACATTTTGCGACATTATTAAATTTCATTTAATTATCTAAAACTTATGCGACCTTATTAAATCCTATTTAATATAGGTCGACTTAATGTCACTACCTCTTTAGTGGCTCTTAATTATTCTCGTGCACCCGAGTGCACTCCTCCTAAATTCTTCTTATTACTAAGACACAAACAAAACTCGGTGTGAGACCCTACAGCCTAACCTTTACTATAGGTTGTGGCTCGAAACCCCTGGACGATAGTAACCATGAGCAGCAGGTGTCGTCACTGTTTCAGAATCATACTTACGTGATTGACCCATCGCAAAAGTGTCGTCGGGATCACTCTGATTGTGTTAGTGATGAATACCGCAATTTTAGTCCCTTCGTCGTGACTATGTCCCTGCATGGCCTAGGGTATGGTAAACCGTCAACCCTATTATCCAGCATCGGTCAGTATACATCGGTCTTTGTTATATACACGTTGTACATCCTACGACTTAACCCGACCGAGGTTTAGCACAAAGATCCGTACTGAGCCTGTGACACTAACTTCCCTTTAACGGAAGAGACGAATCCCTTCTAAGTCATTTTATTACCTCGTATGCTTCAGGTGTCACCCAACCTAAGACTTGTCTGCAGGTCAGGCCTCGAAGCTAGACCATAGATCTAAGTGACACTATTCACACACATGTTTGTACAAATGACTTCAGGTCTTACGGACCAACTTGCCTATCGTCACTATGGAGTTATTAATGACAGTATAATTAAACTTTAACCATTTAATAACACTTAATTGGGTCGTTCAGTGAACTCATTCTCTAATGAGCACATGTGCCTTGTCTCCGATTTTGCCAGGTCGAATGACTATGAGATCATCATTATCATACAGGGGTAAGACAAAGACACAATGGTCTGTTCGATGTGCCGATATCCTTTTCTTGATACATCTATGACCACGAACGTTTTAAACCTTAAGTTCTTATCGGTCATTCACTTCATACAATCGAGATCTACATCTAGATACGTAATGACCTCACTTTAAGTCTAAGGAAATTATCCAAGTATTTGATTCATTCAATTTATATTAGGATAATTTGTACCATTTATATATACGAACAATATGCTATATTAGGATAAAGTGCCTTAAGGGTATATATCTTCATACAGTAGGAAGTACAACATGGACATACCAAAGACCGAAGTATGCTGACCAGTGCTAGCTAGTAGGGTTGACGATTTACCATACCCTAGGCTATGCAGTGATGATGTTATGACGAATGGACTAAAACTACGGTATTCATCACAGACACAGTCATAGTGATCCCGACGACACTTTTGTCAATGGGTCAATCATGCAATTATGATGTCGAAATAGGGGCGACAACTGCTGCTCGTGGTCATTGTCGCATAGGGGTTTCAAGCCCCAACCTGTAGTAGGGTCAGGCTGTAGGGTCTCACATCGAGTGGGATTTTCGTCTTAGTAATAGGAAGGATTCAGGAGGAGTGCACTTGGGTGCACGAGAATAATTAAAGTCACAAAGACTTTGTGAAATTAAGTCTATATGGGAATTAATAATGTGGCAAATGTTTGCGATATAAGCATTAGTAGAATGCTATAAAGAATTATTGCATACAAGGCAAAGCAGTTTAAAATATATCGTAAAATGTTTACTAGAATATTTTAAATAATATGATGCATAGAAACGAAGAGAATTTTTACATGAAAGTCATGAAAAAAACCACGCTCAAATTGGAGCTCATTTGGAGCCCAAAAACTCCAAAAAAGAGACAAATAGCCAGAACTGGGCTTTTGCCCTGTTCTCGCCCAGGCCAGCTCATGCAGGATGGGCAAGCCCGCCCAGCATGGGCAGGCGGGGCAAGCACACCCCGCCTGGCGGGCTAAGCCTGCCCGCACTACCGGACGGGGCGAGCCCGCCCGCTTGCTTTTGCGGGCGGGCTCGCCCAACGCGCTGGTCACGCCTTTGGGCGTGCCCTGCAGGCTAGTGCGCCCCACTTGTGGGGCCCACTGCCAGGGTTTTTTGAAACCCTAAGCGACGGCTGCAAAAATCTGCATTTTGTGGGGTTTTGCCCATGTTTGAGCTGTTGTTTGAGGGGTCAAACGATGTCGGGTTGAAGCGCCGTTTGTATCTATGCATTCACCGTTCCTAGATCTTTGATTTGATAAGATGTATCACTTGCGAAGCTCAACGGCGAGGGAGAGAAAATTAGTTGAAGTTTAGCCTTAGTGTAAGGTAAAACTAACTTAATTCTCTCCCATAATTATTATTAGTCCCACATTGCTCGTGAGACAAGTAAGGGATCCGACCTTCTATATAAATAGGGGCTGACTCCACTTGGAAAATTTGCACCAAGTCTCCGAATCGAGTAGCTCTGAAAGGTTTTGAGCACGCTCGATCCGAGACAACAATTATTCTTTCCTCAAGTACTCTTTCCGTTCATCCGTTCGAGTCCTAGGACAACAAGAAGGATTGTATTCGAACCAAAGTCATTGACGCGGATCACACTCAAGTGAAACTTTCTTTGGTAAGTGATTGACTCGGAGGCGCCGTGTCGGCTCGCTTCGGGTGGACCAGTCTTGGAGGCGCGGAGTCAGCTTGCTTCGGGGAGCTAAAGTAGTTGTTGAAAATGACGGTTCGATTTCTACGGAAGCGAAGTTCCAGGTATGTTCTTTTAATGCTTTCACATTTATATTGTTGCCGTAGTTTAGATCTATTTTGAGGCTGGCCAGACCCACCCCAAGACAGTAGTGATCATGGCTAGGGTCCATGATATCCTTAGGGCATTTTATTAAAGTGTTGAATAAATATATTTTTCTGCTGCCGTTGTTGATTCTATTGTCCGGCCGACGTAGGACGTGCATAAATTTATGCCCTAAGGGTCCCTCAAATCCCAACAGTCTACACGTCCATGCATAGTTTTCAAGTGACAAACATCAGGACGTGGTAGGCACGGGTGAACGAGACAAGTGAATTATCATGGTGATGAAAAGGTTGAATTAACTTATTTAAATGTATTTATAATCAATGGTTGTAACCCGATGATAATTGGAATTCTAACATTGATCCATGCATACACGACAAGTCATGTTTGGCCAAGCAGGTCACTATCCCCTCAAGCATGGTGATCCAAAATTTGGCGCAAATGGTCCTAGACAGCGGGGGTACAGATGTTAAAATTGCAATTATCACATCTGCTCCATTAATTTTATTAACAAACGGCAGACAAGTTCTCTATTTACTATGATAGTAAAACCATGATTGATGAATGACTGGACCAAAACAAAGCGAATGCTAAAAAAATTTGAGGGCGTGGACAAGTCCAACAATTATGATGCTGATTCCATGCTTCGAGCATGTAATATTTCCATTAATACACAGTTTACCCAAGTAGATGGTCGTGTGTTACAACCACCCAAGTTAAAAGGTGGCAATGTCATATTCAGGAGTCAAGGTCGTTCTGCAATTGTTTAGTTCCATAATTAATTAGGTCTCTAGTCGTTCGTTCAAGTCAATAGCCGTTGTGAGGCTATACATGAAATCCTAAGTTCATGCTAGTACACTATCTAAATTTCTAAAGAAAGAATTAGAGTGACTTACGGGGTTCGAGGTCGTCGTCGTAAGACGGGTCGATGTAAAGCTTCGAATGGTGTTTGAACGCGAGAATCAGTATCTTTAATCATAAGAAACTATTGGTCATGGGCTGTACTATATTCTACCTATTTTTATCGACTGTTTCTATTTATAATAGCTTGAAAAAGTGTCAAAATACGTTCTAAAATTTTAGATATGCTAGATATGAGAAAAATAATTTTTAATAAGAAGAAAATATTTTTCTGAAGCCTCTGGACATTTTAAATAACTTTGAAAGCTCAAAGGAATTTATAAACTAATTTATAAATTAGAAAACAAGATATCGTAACGTTCATCGTTTTATTCAGAGTGAACGATAGTTTGAAAAACTTCAAATAAGCTGTCAAAACGAGCGTCTCATTTAGTACTACACCTTATAAATTTATCATACGCCAGTGTACGTGAAAAACATAAGTTATTAATTATCAAGTGAAAACAACCTAAATAGATTTTAGCTTTAGAAAAATATCGAGAAAAATATACTCGCTCAATTGTGATGAAACTAGCGTAAACGTGTTCGGGACGTCACGCTGAATTTTCTGCACCTGGTCTTGTATTTTTCTAAGACATATACAATTTATTATGAATTTAAAACGAATCAGCATATATTATAAATATAAATATACGCGTATACATGTTTTTTGTGGGTTTAAACATATTGGTGGACACTTTCGTAGGTGGTATTTTGAGACTGAGTTTTGCCTTGTAAGTTGTGATGCATCCGTTAGTATTTGGTTTAGCTCGCACGTATTTAATTTTGAAATTCACCATTAGACTATATGAATTCACCATCCTTTTGTTTAACTGGTCCAATTGGTTTACTGGTATTTCCACTCCCACTCTTGTGAGATGTCGAGAGTTTGATTCATGCTTACTGATTTATAAAAAAATCCGGATTTTTGTGGTTTTTGGCATATTTGTGGACCCTTTTTGGGTGATATTTTGAGACTGATTTTTGCACCTGCAAGTTGTCCTTTAGTAGTTGGTTTAGCTCGCATGAATATGTGTCACGGTAGCTCTTCGATCGTACTTTCTTCGCATGCGTACTCTTGTTCGTACACGTATTTATTTTGGACATTTTTGTATCCGAACCCTATGTTGTAATATGCCATTGTGACCCACTCGAAGAGTATTTATTTGTGGAATTATTTTAGAACGTCATTTCACAGGTCGTTCTCCCACAAAATAACTTTGTTTGAAGAGTCGTCGTAGATTCCAACTTCATCGTTAGACCTTTCTATTTTTAGTTCCATCATCCATTGCCCTAGCCCACGACCAATCTCCTTAGTCTCGATTCTCTCGTCGACACGGTCGTCCCGGTATTTTTCTCATAATTATCGGACACCGTTTGACCCACTTAACCTAATTGATTAGGTCTAATTTCCCATGATTACACCTATTAAATCCCATTAATTATAACTCTAACCACTTTTAACCTGTGTTTTACCCGAGCTAATCCCCAGCCGAAATTTCATTCGGGTCTTCTGTTATTTTCACACCCTGTCCTCCCCCAGACTTCCTTTTTCACACACAACGTAATTTTATTTAAGCCCTACAAACACCATCACCCAGGACCAAAAGTCCATGCACACATTCCATATTAATAATAAACCTATAACCAAGAAAACCCAAAGCCCAGAGCTGCTCTTCGCATACCCCACACACAACACCCCGTGTTATAGCCTAGGCCCACTTGCACTTCATGTACTATCACTTATAATAACCAAAGCCTTATAGCATTTCTCACCCTATTGGAAGCCTGATAGCCCTAAGGTTTAGTTTGCATCACAATTTCTCCCAGGCGTTGCTAGCAACATCACGAAGTCGCCCTAGTCTTCTCCGAGCGCAACCCTACCCTTGATCTCCACGCTTCCTCTCTCATCACCGACCTGACCCGACCCCTCCCCAGGTCGTCACCGGCTTCACCGCCGGCGCACGGCAGCAGGGCGCTTCGTGCTCTACCCAGCGCTCTACCCAGTCACGCTGCAGCACGCCCAGGTCGTTAGCGCGCCTATCCGTCGATCTGCAAGCTGCATGCCTCCGCCCAAAGCGCTGCAGCACCGCCCCGCCCAGCACAACGTCGCCTGAGGCCTGACAGCGGCGGCAGCATCAGCACCGACGCAAGCACAGCAGCGCCCCGTGCGCACGGCAACATTTTCAGTCGTGCATGGTGCTCTCCAACACTGTCACGGTGACATCGTCGTCACAGTCATCTCTCCGACCCTTTACCTGCCGTACTTCTGCCGTCGAGCCCTCACAGCAGCCCCCAACTGCCGGGATCTTCCCCTAACGCGTGGCAACAATTCCCAAGCAGCGGCGAGCACTGCCCTAGCGCCGACAGCAGCAGCGAGAGCGCCACCCACGTCACCCAGTGCCCCGACAGTGGTGCACCCTTGCGCTGACAGCGACTGCCCCGCGCTGCCCTAGCATTGACACGGCGCTGCCCTAGTGCTCACAGCGGCAATTAGAGCGCTGACCGAATCAGCGACCTCCCCGACGCACGCATCGACGTTCTTTTCGTGTCACATCGACGCACGGCCTTCCCTCTGATCGTTGACGACCCACGACGACTCCCGGAAGCTTCGGGGGATCATCCCCTCGTTACGGTTAGTAATGTTCATAATGGCACGTTTTATAAACTTTTGTTATTAGTCTTGAACCGTAAATACATGATCAATAGACTTATTGATATGGTGTTTGCAAGCTAGTAGCCTTAATAAACGATGATCAACTAGTGGACGTAATATATATATATATATATATATATATATATATATATATATATATATATATATATTGTTGTTAACAAGATTGTTCGTATGGCTGATAACTTGTTTACACAATTTCTGGATAACGTGTTCGCCTAGGTTATTAGATATAATTGTTGTATATTCGTTCACTTAACCTCTTATTGTAGTAACCTGTTAGTTTATTTAACGTTCATTGATATTGTTATGACACCCATCATAGGACAGAGAACTTAATTAAAATTGGGTCCATATACGTTTTAGGATTTGTCTAATAAATCTAGCCCGTCATCACAAACTAGGATTTGTCTAATAAATCTAGCCCGTCATCACAAACTTATTCGTGCACGTGTTTTATCACAGATAATCCGTCGTTCCGTACCGTTCACACTGCCGGAGTCCAACCCCTGACGTCGCTACCCGACGTCAGACTAGCTCTCGCGTCGTGTTGAGGTAAGATCTGCCCCGTAGGAAATCACCACTTGTCTGTTAATCAACTAAAATTGGTAATTTCTGATGGTTGTATTTCACTAATCAAGATTAATAAATTGGGATGTAGGCTGGACTGCGAACTGAACACGTATGTAGTTTGGACTCTGGTTGATCGTGACTTCAGCTTGGTTGTGCAGGCAAGTGATACTTGCCAGTAAATGTTTTAGGCCACGTTTTTAGGCCAATTCGTTTGTTAGCGTAAAAGATACTAAACAGTGAAATGATAGCTGCCTAGACGTCCCTTTTGATCTAGTTTGACAACAAAACTAGATCCGACACCCTACTTGATCTAGCTTGACAACGAAGCTAGATCCGACACCTTTACTTGCTTTCATTCATGCTGCCATGTTATGTTTAATTTTTAATTAACGATTCACACTTTAACTGTTCATCTCATGTCATGCCATGCATCATGTTTCTTCGTGATTAAGTAGCACACGCTACAAATGTTATTGCTATTGAGGCTAGGCACCTGCTTTTGCGGGCACAACCCTATGCCATATTGAAAAACACTTCCTGGCTCGTGATCCAGAAGCGAGCATAGTGTTGTTGGAAAACCGACGCTCGATACACGTGGAGGGGTAGGGTTAAGCGATCACTTGAGCGTAGAAGTGTGCCCGTACAGCCACTTCAGCCAAAAGGCGTAAACCATGTGCACAAAGTGACAAGTTAGTGTTCATGAATCGTGAAATATTGCTTTCGTAGTTCTGCTACGACGTGCGTGCATGTCATCATGTCATTTTAAATTGTTGTATCATTAAATGTCATGTCATGTCATATTGTTTAGAAATGCTAGATCGTTTTCCTATTTTTGTATTCTTGCACAAAAGTTCTCCGCCTTCTTTGGGAGACTTTTGCTGATATGTGCCCTTTTCTCGTTGGGTGACACATGTCAGGATTTGAGACAGAGCAGGTTGCTGAGGACGAGCAGTTCGTTGATGCTGAGTTTGAGGACCCTACAGAGGTTGAGTTCGAGGACACTGGTGACCAGTCCTAGGCTCACTTGGAGTCTCTTTTGGTAATAGTTTTCAGCAGTTGCTGATTAGGTTTCGATGCGTAGCACCCTTCTCTTGGGTTTGTTGGCCATGCTGTAGGCCTTGTCCAAACTCGTACTTTTGGTGACTTTTCTGTGATGTTGAGAAAATTGTTGGATGTTCTTTTTATCTGCTTCATTAATATTATTGTTGTTATTTCGTCGCAATGCAAAGGACCTGCTACATTTAGTAGATTTTACAGACGTTTATCAGACTGCAGCTTCACAGCTCCACGGCTGAGCGGACCTCCTCACGCCTCGCCTTCCATTTTAGGGAAGCGGGGCGTGACAATATGACAAGCGGTATAAATATTAAATATTTGTTGTAAACCATGGCGGCTACGGAACCTCGTAGCCCTGTATTTATAGTAATAGGGTTACAAAATGGGTGGATACTGGTGGGCTCCGAAAGGTGCTTCTCTCAAGCGCAAGAGTCCGTACAAGTAGTATAATCTGGGAGTCCAGATGTCGAATCCTCGGGAGAAATCTGTTGAAACCACAAGCTTAACTCAAATAGAAAGTCTACGTAGAGAAACTAAACACTTTAGATGGTGATGGTGTGGACGTGTTTGATGGTGAATTGTGAATACGTGAACGATACGAACAGTGAGAATATGTGAAAATATCAATGAGAAATATGCACATGGTATGTGTTCATTAGGATCAATGATTCGTATTTATTTGGTTGATTTATTATAACTCAATAAATCCTCCTTTTGGGAGCGATTCATCGGAGAATACCCTTTTGGGGGTTCAAGCACAAATTTCAATAATATTGTCGCTAAAGTTATAATCTTTGAAATAAGATATGAAGCTCTCTTTTGGAGAGATCAAAAACTCACCCTTGTGGGGTGATCATCAACCAAATCAATTCTTTTGGAATATGAAAGAGTGGATTTTTAAGCTAAAGATCACAACTTTATCGACATGCAATTTTAGCGCAATAATACAACCAAACGAATACGAATCACATCTCCTAACTATGCCATACCATGCACAATAGAAATTTAGCTACTCATACTGAAAATAAACAGAGATTTCATCATATATAGCATGGTTCTACACAATACAATCAAATATAGTTCAAAATACGATGAAAAACACCCAAATACGGGGTAAAAGTTGAAGAAACTATCACCAAAACTCCAAGCTAAGACTCCAAACTCTCTGGAAAACTGAAGAAGAGCCTCTGGAAATTTACAGAATTTTTCAGAGAGAAAATTCGACGCCTAGGTGCTCCAATACGCCAATAATACGCCCAAAACCCCTAGAATACGCTTATATAATAGGCTTGCGGGTTTAATGGGCTTATCGGGTCTAAAACCGCACCCAATAGCGCTCATAACCCGATCCAATAGTCGGATCAAACCTCAGCCGCACGATCAAGCGGGATCGAACGAGAAGATGACACGTGGACTTTAAATCTCGTGCGCCCGGATCCTTAATCGAATTCGCATCAGGTTGATTTCCAACCGCTGGATCATGATCCGACGCTCTGCGAAAGCCACGTCACTCTAAGGATTTCCGCCTCGAGTTCAAATTGCGGGGATGATGTCATCCGTTGGATTGAGATCCAACGGTGTGTAACGAACCACGTCGCCCGCTTCCGCTGTGCATCGCTCCGCATCTTCGGGGTAATCAGCGACCGTTGGATCGTGATCGTGGGGTTCTCGTTCGGCCGCATCTTCACTCCGCTGAGCGTCGCTTCGGGCCGTTGGATGAGGCGCGGACGGAGGCGATGATGCCACGTCGTCCGCAAATTTCGTCGACGAATACGGCAGCGCGGAGTGCTCTACGCCGTTGGATGAGAGCGGGAACGATCGGATGGACGCCACGTGTCGCGCCGAGATTCGTGCGGTGACCGTATATACGTATTTGCGTGTATTTCTTCTGTATTTCCCTAATTAGATGGTATTCCGCATTCAAAAATATACAGTAATCAGCACAGATCTCAGAAAAATACAAATAAATAGTCGTTGGAATCGTGAGATCGAGACGATGCTAGGAAAAATATAAAAAGTGCATAAATACTCCATTAATTGCTGTTTTGTGCTCAAATAGTGTGTTTTCTCTAATAACTAATTGTGTAGAAAATACGTATGTAATAGAGAACAATATAGCATCACATGAGCACAAAATAGGGCTAAATGGGGGGTTAAATACGAAATATTGAACCCAAATCACACCCCCCAACTAGCGTTTTGCTAGTCTCTATCAAAAAGAGCGATTAAAAATACGCCTAGATCACCTTATCAGATCTCAAATTAATCATCACCTTACTACAACGATAAAATAGATTAAGCATACACTAAGGTCAATATTTCAATCTTAAAAGTAATGGTACTTGTGGGTTTTCAAAAATGAATGTCAAGCATCTCAAATGGCTATAAAATAGACTCAAGTTCACTATCGATTACTTCATGGCTCATAGTATACTAAAGCAATGGTCCACATCGTTCAATCACATATTTTAACTTGGAGCGTAAACTTTTCATGCAAAGCAAGCATCAGAAATAAAATGGTATTAAAATGTGCCCACGTCAATCTTTATTCATAGGAAATCACACCACATCTTGTGTTTTCTTTAAGATTTGGAAGTTCTCTTGCTTTGCTAATCATGCACACGTATTCTCTATTTTCTTTCGCTTTTTTCCACAGTTCCGCGTAACACGCATCAAGCAACATTCGCAGAAAAGTATACAACTTGGATCGCTCCATCAAATAATTGAGGTTCCGGTCAATGGCTCCCAAATCAGACGATCATAGGGCATTAGGCCAAGAAGGACCCCTCGGACTGTACTACTCGAGCCAACCAAGTTATTTCTTTAATAGCACATTTATTCATTTCTTTCTCTTCATTCATTTCATTTTTTCTTCTTTTGTGTGTGCATAAATAACTTAGCAAGATAGCTTCCTTTTCTTTATTCTTTCACAAGAATGGGTTATCCTAATCCTTTCAAAAGACGGTGTACACTTTTCTACCCAAAATCATACAAAGCATGCAAATAGCAATGAATACAAGATAAAAAGCAATGCTCCAGTTATTTTGTGAACTTATTCGTGCATGAACTTTGGTGCGTTCCATTAAAAGCATACTACTTGCTAATTCATAATTTCTAGCTTCATTAAGTCGTCAATTAATCATACAATTGAGATATATCAACGAAAATTTCACCACAAGTACTTGCATTCATATCAAATGAGACTGAAATATTCGACAATAGTGGTGGAAGAAAATAAATCACGAGTGTATGGTGGTGAATAAATAACGAGAAGTTTCATCACATGAGGTTCATTTCTAGGTAAAAATAGGTATTGGTGATATTCTTAACTTAAAATTTTTTTTTCCAATTCAAAAAGGGAACTAAAAAATAAAATCATAAAAGAAAAAGAAAATAAAAATAAAAATCCTAAATGTTATACCCTCCCCCCAACTTAAAATAGACATTGTCCTCAATGTTAGGAAGATGGAATCATGGAAAGAACACACCTGATTAGTTCCCACCCGAAGGTGGGTCTGTGAGATCCATGGTGCTCGCTTCCTTGGTCCAAGGCTTGTGAAAATGCTTCAATCTTTGGACATTCACCTTGAACTCACTTCCGTCTTTTTCATTAAGTAAGAGCACAGCGCCATGTGGGAAAACTTCTTTGACTGTGAAATGTCCATACCATCTAGAGCGAAGCTTCCCTGGAAAGATGTGTAGCCTGAAATTGTATAGAAGAACTTTTTGGCCTGGGGTGAACTCCCTCCTCAAGATCATTATGTCGTGGACAGATTTCATCATTTCTTTCGATATTTTAGCGTTGTCGTATGCATTTCTCCTCAGCTCCTCTAGCTCCAGCAATTGTAACCTGCGAGAAGAAAAAGATGAATCAATATCAAAATTCATTTTCTTTATAGCCCAATAAGATCTATGCTCTATCTCAACAGGTAAGTGACAAGACTTCCCAAAAACAAGACGGTAAGGTGACATCCCCAAAATTGTTTTATAGGCCGTCCTGTAGGCCCACAACGCTTCAGGTAAGCACAGACTCCAATCTTTTCTTGATGGATTCACTGTTTTCTGTAGAATTCCTTTGATCTCTCTATTTGCCAACTCTGCTTGGCCATTGGTTTGGGGGTGATACGGAGTAGAAACTTTATGTGTGACCCCAAACCTCTTCATTAAATTAGCGAACATGCGGTTGCAAAAATGAGACCCTCCATCACTGATCAAGGCCTTTGGCACTCCAAATCTATAGAAAATGTTCTCTTTGAGGAACTTAAGCACAACGGAAGTGTCGTTCGACCTGCAAGGAATAGCTTCCACCCATTTAGAAACATAATCAATACAAACCAAAATATAAGCATATCCAAATGAAGGTGGGAAAGGTCCCATGAAGTCTATGCCCCAACAATCAAATATTTCAATTTCTAAAATGGGGTTTAAAGGCATCATGTTACGTTTAGTAATACCCCCTAATTGTTGGCATGCAGCACAAGTCTTGCAATAATGAAATGTATCTTTAAACATAGTTGGCCAATAAAAGCCACATTGCGAGATTTTTGCCACAGTTTTATTCGCTGAAAAGTGTCCACTACATACTTCATCATGACAAAATTATATCACACTGGTTATTTCATGATCAGGAATGCATCTCCTAACAATTTGGTCACTACAATATTTATATAAGTACGGAACATCAAAGAAGAAATATTTTACCTCGTACTTGAACCTTTTAAAGTCTTGAAGAGACCAAGTGTCAGGAGACTTACCAGTTACCAGATAATTAACGATATCAGCATACCATGGAGAGGTGGAAACGCTAAAAAGATGCTCGTCAGGAAAGGAGTCCTTCACAGGCACATCTGTTGAATCAAGGCCTATTGTCAATCGTGATAAGTGGTCAGCTACTAGATTCTCCATGCCTTTCTTGTCCTTGATTATGACATTGAACTACTGCAACAATAAAATCCATCGTATCAATCGAGGCTTAGCATCTTTTTTAGACAATAAATATTTTAAAGCAGAGTGATCAGTATAAATCAAAATTGGTGATCCCAAAATATAGCTCCTGAATTTTTCCAACGCGAACACTACAGCCAGCAACTCCTTCTATGTGGTCGTATAATTCCTCTGAGCATCATTTAGTGTCTTGCTAGCGTAGTAAATCACTACTGGAACTTTGTCTTTTCTTTGGCCTAGGACTGCACCAACTGCGTAATTGCTTGCGTCACACATTATTTCAAATGGTAGGGACCAGTCCGGTACCTGCAAAATGGGAGCAGAAATCAGCAACTTCTTTAAAGTTTCAAAAGAAATTTGACACTCAGGTGTCCAAATAAAATCCACATTTAAAGTAAGTAAGTTGCAAAGAGGGCGAGATATGGCGCTAAAATCTTTGATGAATCGCCTATAGAATCATGCATGTCCCAAAAATGATCTGATGTCCTTCACGCATTTAGGACTTGGTAGCTTCTCAATTACTGCTACCTTGGCTCTGTCTACCTGTATACCATCTTTAGAAACCAGGTGACCAAGGACAAGTCCCTCTGTGGTCATAAAATGACACTTCTCACAATTCAGTAGGAGATTCTTTTCAATGCACCTGTCAAGAACATGAGCCAAGTTAGTCAAACAATCATGAAAAGAGCTACCATATACTGAGAAGTCATCCATAAATACCTCCACAATTTTCTCAACCATATCATCAAAATACTGAGCATGCATCGTTGAAAAGTAGCTGAAGCATTACATAAACCAAACGGCATTCTTTTAAATGCAAAAGTACCAAAGGGACAGGTAAAAGTAGTCTTTTCCTGGTCCTCAGGTGCAATCTCAATCTGATAATAACCTGAAAAACCGTCTAGAAAGCAATAATACTCATGCCCAGCCACCCTCTCTAAAATTTGGTTAAGAAATGGAAGAGGGAAATGATCTTTTCTAGTTCGGGAGTTCAATTTCCTATAGTCTATGCACATCCTCCAACCTGTGGTGGCTCTAACTGGGATAAGCTCATTATTCTCATTTTTAACCACGGTGAGGCCAGACTTTTAAGGAACAACCTGTGTAGGGCTAACCCACTTGCTGTCAGAAATAGGATAAATAATACCTGCATCCAATAATTTTAGTACATCGCCTTTCACCACATCTTTTAATGTTGGATTTAACCTACGTTGCATTTCTCTAGTGGGTTTGGCGTCATCCTCCAAATAAATGTGATGCATGCATACAATAGGGCTAATACCTTTTATGTCAGCAATGGACCAACCAATAGCGCCTCTATGTTTTCTTAGCACATCAAGTAAAGAGCTTTCCTGTTCTAAAGAGAGTTTAGAAGATATTACCACAGGGAAGCTGTTTTCATTTCCTAGGAAGGCATACTTGAGATATTCAGGAAGTGGCTTCAATTCGGGCTTTGGATCCTCCACCTCTGATGAAATTTGAATTGATGCATTAGGTGGCAAAGCCTCGAACCTAGGCTCCCATACTGCGTTCAGCTCCTTCACGTTCTCCTGCACAAAAGATATGTCATCAGAATCACCAATAATAGTCTCAACAATAGAAGCATCATCACAAAATTCAGAACAAATATAATCATCCACCAATGAATCAATCATATGCACCCTCTCAATCTCATCATCTACACGTGGCAACTTGCAAGTATTAAAAATATTCAAATCCAAAGTCATGTTGCCAAAAGTAATTTTCAGTTGACCATCCCTACAATTTATTAAAGCATTGCATGTCGCTAGGAATGGTCTACATAGGATGATAGGAGTAGCATTGGCAGTTTGGGGTCCTTGGATGTCTAGAACTATAAAGTCCACGGGGTAGTAAAATTTGTCCACCTGAACGAGGACATCCTCAATGCATCCCTTTGGAACTTTAATAGATCTATCAGCTAGTTGCAATATAACAGATGTAGGCTTTAGCTGTCCTAACCCAAGCTGCACAAAAATAAGATATGGCAATATATTGACACTAGAACCTAAATCCAATAAAGCATTTCCAATCTTTTTAGTGCCAATGGTGCAAGTGATGGTGGGTGATCCATGGTCTCTAAATTTAGGTAGTGTATTCTGTTGCACAATAGAGCTAACCTGTTCAGTCAAAACTGCTTTCTTTTTCACATTCAATTTTCTCTTAACAGTGCACAAATCTTTCAGAAATTTAGCATAGGCAGGTATTTGATTAATAGCATCAAGCAATGGAATATTTATCTGGCACTTCTGAAAAATTTCACGAATCTCAGTTTGATACTTATCTTTGTTTTTCTGAAGTAGCCGATGAGGGAAATGTGCTGCAGGTACATATGCTGCGGGTTCCTTCTCTTTAATGACATTTTTGCTCAAACCCACTTCCGTGCTCTTTTCCTGCACCTCCTCTTGCTCCTGAATTTCCTCTTCTTGAGTCTGAATTCCCTCCTCTTGTTCCGCTTGTCTGCTCGGTGGGTCAGGTTTTTGAATTTCTTTTCCACTCCTTAAAGTGGACACAGCTTGGCAAGGCTTCATGTTATTTCCTGCAGAAGAAGATGAGCCCATATTAGGATTTGGAATTGACTGAGATGGAAGCTTACCTTTCTCCAGTGTCGTCGTAAGCCTAGCCAAGCTTTCGCTCATCTGCTGATTCTGAGCCTGCTGAGCCTGAAATTGGGCCTGTTGTTGCTGCATTTGGGCTTGTTGCAATTGAATAAGCTGCTGAAGCGCATCGCCAAATGGTTGCATCTGCTGTTGTTGCCCTGGCTCATGGTCCCTCCTTTGGTTCCCACCTTGATAATTGTTGTTATATTGATTCTGTCTGAACTGCGGTGGAGCTTGCTGCTGAGGTTGCTGATTAGGGCCCCAGTTTAAATTAGGATTGTTGCGCCACCCCTTGTTGTTGGAATTGAAGCCCTGGTAGTTGGTGGACACTTGGTTCACCCCCGTCGGATTGCCTAGCATGCTCTTCAAAGCTGGAAGTGTGGGGCAGGCACTGGTGTCATGGCCTCCAACGTCGCAAAGTGCACAAGTCTGCTCTATCTCAACTGCGTTGGCCTCTTTCAAATTCATGGCATGAAGCTTGTTTGAGATCATGGCCTCCATCTTTGCCTCCAACGCATCCTCTTGCTTCAAATTGAATACCACTCCTCGTGTAGGCTGGGATGGTGCAGACTGGCATCCTCTCTTGTAGTCTGAAGTAGTGTCCCATGTCTGCGCATTTTCTGCTATCTACTCCAGGTACGTCCAAGCTTCATCTGGCTCTTTATCAAAGAATCATCAATTGCACATCATCTCTACAAATTGCTTCATCTGCGGCTGCAGTACATCGTAGAAGAAGCCAATAATCCTGCTTTTGTTGAAGCCATTGTGTGGACATGCAAGCAACAGCTCATTGAACCTTTCAAATGCATGGTAGAATGTCTCCTCGCTTTTCTGGGCAAAGTTCATTATCTGCCGCTTCAGTCCCTGTGTCCTGCGAATATGAAAAAACTTCTTTAGAAATTCAGCCTGCAAATCAATCCATGTAGTAATAGAACGTGATGGCAATGCATTCAACCAATTCTTAGCTTTGTCTTTCAATGAAAATGGGAACAGTTTAAGATATACCGTGTCCTCGCTAGTTTTCCCATCAAAGCATGTCAAGCACACCTCCTCAAACCCTTTAATATGAAGATATGGATTTTCCTTGTCTAACACATGAAAGGTGTGTAAGAGTTGGATCACCCCAGGTTTAAAATTGAAAGAATTTGCATCGTTAGGTAAAACAAAGCATGAAGCTGTGCTAGTCCTAGTGGGTCTGAGTAAATCTTTTAAAGTCATAGGCACTCCAGGTTGCACATTATTTTCGTTATTGTTGCTAAAATTTTCATCCATATTATTATTAGCCATATCAAAACGTCGAGTCAACCTATGTGTCCTAGGAGTCCTATGCCACATAAACTAGCACACATATTTTTTTATAATGAAAGCAAACAAAAGTTTATATACAATAAAGTGGAAGGATCTCACCGAAGGTCCTCTGAATGAAATAAACCGTAGTAACAAACCGTTCTCCCCGGCAACGGCGCCAAAAACTTGGTGGGCTCCGAAAGGTGCTTCTCTCAAGCGCAAGAGTCCGTACAAGTAGTATAATCTGGGAGTCCAGATGTCGAATCCTCGGGAGAAATCTGTTGAAACCACAAGCTTAAATCAAATAGAAAGTCTACGTAGAGAAACTAAACACTTTAGATGGTGATGGTGTGGACGTGTTTGATGGTGAATTGTGAATACGTGAACGATACGAACAGTGAGAATACGTGAAAATATCAATGAGAAATATGCACATGGTATGTGTTCATTAGGATCAATGATTCGTATTTATTTGGTTGATTTATTATAACTCAATAAATCCTCCTTTTGGGAGCGATTCATCGGAGAATACCCTTTTGGGGGTTCAAGCACAAATTTCAATAATATTGTCGCTAAAGTTATAATCTTTGAAATAAGATATGAAGCTCTCTTTTGGAGAGATCAAAAACTCACCCTTGTGGGGTGATCATCAACCAAATCAATTCTTTTGGAATATGAAAGAGTGGATTTTTAAGCTAAAGATCACAACTTTATCGACATGCAATTTTAGCGCAATAATACAACCAAACGAATACGAATCACATCTCCTAACTATGCCATGTAGGATCCTGCCAAAACAGAGTTAGGATCGATAATCAAAGTGGAGACTTACGCTAGCGTATGCGGAGCGGTAGTCTCGGAACTTTGCCTTCGGATTCGCCACGACGGATCGAGTCTTCTCACGAACGGAGTAAGGCTACTAATCCACAATCTAAATCTCTATTTTAGATTAAGAACTTGGATGGAGGGAGAGGAAATATTTCTGCAGAGCTTCGCTATGAAGAAGATGCATGCATGAATTTCATGCAAATGGTGTAAGGAAAATGGCTACCCTTGGGTCTTATTTATAGCCCCCAAGGTAGTTATTTTAGGGTAAGTTGTTCCTTTGGAACAACTTAATTAAGGTGTACCATGATGCATGGCACATTATAAGCTTAAGTTGTACCATATGCATGGTACAACACAAGCTTAAGATATTCCCCCTTTATTAGCCATATGTCGCATGCATTTATGCATATATAATGCGACTTTCCCACTCATACAGAGATCCTCTCCGCAAGGGAACAGATTCCCTTTGCACACGACTTCGTGTGCGCGACGTTCGAGGTCCGTATTCCCTCGTACATCCCCCACAAGGGTGTACAAACGTCTTCCATATCCAACATCTCCCACTCACACTTGAGGGGATTGTAAGAGAACGTCTTTCCCTTAGTTCTTTCATCTATCATACCGAGAAATAGACCGTGCGACCGTCATGCGCGTAGAGTCTGTTGTTGTGCACTTGTTAGAGATACACAACGACCTCGAAGGTGCAAAGTTGAGTAGTTCAAAGCATGCTTTACCCTAGATTATTTCTTCACATTTTCTTGTACTTTATATTCAACAATTGAATCCCATCTGGATTACAATTGGCTGGCCAGCTTTGAATCATTTAAAGTCCAAATGCGAATATGAAATCAATCTTCCTCTTCTTGCGAACCTTCTGATCTTGACTTGATTCGCTTTTCTAACGTGCCCCGCCGAGCCGAATTACCATAGCCCATTAGTAACACGCTAAGATAGCGATCATCTCGTCAAATCTAAAGGAACCAATTGGAGTCCTTGAGGGTAAGAGTTAAGACCCGTATGGCCTTTGAGTCTCACATAATAGCAAACACTATTGCTACTAACTCAGTGGTCGAAATGCATACGTGGTATGAACACGTATTATAACATCACTCCTTTCCCAGGGAGAGTATGTCTTAATGATGTTGTACGGATGAAAGATCAGATACCACAGTGCCTATCTTTTTGAGTCCCCTTACTACTCGTGAAATATTCACGGACTCTCATCCTGCATAGGACAGATAGGATTTAAAAAATCCAATGAGATCTTTATATCCTTGTGATACAGATCTCAGATCTTTTGTAAGCATCCGTATGATGCAGATCTTTTATTCGACTATCTTGTTTAAGTCATGACTCTAAATCATTTGTCTAATGATTTTGACTTTAAACTAGTCTCATCTCTATCTTATCCATCTGATAAGATAAGGCGGTTGCTCATGTGAGAGAGCCAACCTTAATCTGTCCGACATACACACAATAAAATAGCTGAGACTTAAACACAAATGTTTAAAATCATTTGTAAGAAACTTGTATGCAATATATAAAAGAACTTCTTTCTTTTATTAAACTTTGATCTTCTATAGACATGGGAAATATTACATGATACAGCTCAGCACCTACGCATTCCCATAGATGATAAGTGTTTGAAAAACACATCTCTGGGGATCGCCTTAGTAATGGGATCCGCTATCATCTCATGCGTGGATATGTATCCTATGTCTACTTCCTTCCGTTTGTCATAATCCTTTGCAAACTTGAATCGAATGTCAATGTGTTTGGTCTTACAATGAAATTTAGGATCTTTGACATAGGCAATCGAAGCTTGACTATCACTGTATATAGGAACAGTGCTCGAGTCAGAGGCATTCGTCAGCCTGTCTAAGAATTTCCTAAGCCAAACAGCTTCTTGGACCGCCATGCTGAATGCTACGAATTCGGCTTCCATGGTTGATAAGGCGATGCAGGTTTGCTTCTTGCTGCTCCAGGATATTGCACCATTCCCGAGCAAGTAAACAAAGCCTGAGGTAGATCTTCGCTCGTCAAGATCACCCGCCCAATCAGCATCGGTATAGCCTTCGAGTCTCAAGGTATTGCCTTGATAGCATAACGCATAGTCTGAAGTCCCTTTGAGGTATCTTAATATCCTCTTCACCGCTTTCCAGTGTGCTTGTCCTGGGTTGGATTGGTAACGGCTTACCATACCAACAGCATAGCAAATGTCCGGTCTGGTACACATCATGGCGTACATCAGACTCCCGACAGCACTGGAGTATGGAACTTTTTCCATAGCTTTCTTTTCTTTTGGATCTTTGGGACACATCTCCAAACATAGACCCTCGCCTTTGCTTATTGAAGTATCAATTGGCTTGCAATCCTGCATATTAAACCGTTCTAAAACTTTCTTTATATATGTCTCTTGAGAGAGAGAAAGAAGTTTCTTGGAACGATTCCTTGAGATCTTAACCCCAAGGATATATGCAGCTTCACCCATGTCTTTCATCTCAAAGACGGATGAAAGCCAAGTTTTGATATCCAAGATAAGACGCTTATCATTTCCGGCTATAAGTATGTCATCTACATAAAGAGACATAATTACATACTTGTTTTTAATCCTCTTAATATATACGCAGTTGTCTTCGTCGAGCATGGAGAAACCATACGACAAGACGACTTCTTGAAAGCGCATATACCACTGCCTTGAGGATTGTTTAAGACCATATATGGATTTACGAAGTTTACAAACCTTATGTTTGTTTTCTTCTTGTACAAACCCGTTTGGTTGTTCCATGTAGATCTCCTCATCTAGTTCTCCGTTAAGAAAAGCAGTCTTTACATCCATCTGATGTAACTCGAGGTCCAAACAAGCCACCATTGCCAGAATTAAGCGAATGGAGGTAAAACGCACGACAGGAGAGAAAGTCTCTTCGTAGTCTATTCCTTCCTGTTGCGTGAAACCTTTCGCAACAAGGCGAGCTTTATATTTCTCGATGGAGCCATCAGCCTTATGCTTGATTTTGAGAACCCACTTGTTCCCAATGGCTCTACGTCCCTTAGGTAAATTAACCAAGTCCCAGACTTGGTTTGTTTTCATGGATTGAAGTTCTTCTTCCATTGCCGCTATCCATTTATCTTTAGCAGGGCATGTGACGGCCTGTTTGAAATTTGCAGGTTCGTCATCATCTTGTAGTAATGTCATGAATGTTTGAGGAAATTCATCCTCAAATCTCAGAGGTGTTAGCCTCGTTCGATTACTACGTCTTGTTTGAGTTTGATCACTCCCACTTGGAATGACATCACTCCCACTTGGAATAACATCACTCCCACTCGGAATAGGATTGGTATCGTTCGTATCATCCATTGGTGAAGTTTGAAACGTATTTTCTTCTTCACCAAGAATTCTCCCACTCGAACGTTCCGATCCTTCTTGATCCCAAGTCTCAAACAAGGATAAGTCTTGACTTATCTCACCCTGTCTTGGAAACTCTTTTTCCAAGAAGACAACATCCCTCGATTCGAATTCTATTAGACCCCCATTGTCCTCTTGACCGACGAAAACATATCCTTTGGAGTTTTCAGCGTATCGGATGAAGATACACTTCCTCCCACGTGGCCCAAGTTTGCCATATTTGTGAGAGGATAAATGTGCGTATGAGGCACAACCCTAAGGTTTTAGAATGTTTAAGTCTGGAGTTCTATTGTTCCACAACTCATAAGGAGTAGAACTTACCGACTTCGAGGGTACACGGTTTAAGATGAATGCTGACGTCAATAATGCGTCACCCCAAAAGGTGATAGGCAAATTTGCCTGAGACATCATTGATCGGACCATTTCCATCAATGTCCTATTTCTTCTTTCCGCAACACCGTTTTGTTGTGGAGTGTAAGGCATAGTTACCTGATGTACTATGCCTTTTTCATCACAAAGTTCCTTAAAACTTATTGATTGATATTCACCACCCCTATCGGTTCGCAAAACCTTAATCTTGCGATCTAATTGATTCTCCACTAAACTCATATAGTTTTTAAAGCAAGCCAAAGCTTCACTTTTGTGGGATATCAAATAGATATGTCCGAAACGGGTGAAGTCATCAATGAATGTGATGAAATATGACTTCCCGCGTCTTGTCTTAACATTCATTGGACCGCAAATGTCCGAATGGATAAGCTGTAATGGAACTTCGGCCCTTGTGCCAGTTCCAAACGGCTTGCGACAAGTTTTCCCTACAAGACAATGTTCGCAAGTTGACATTTCAACTTTTGAAACATTAGATAGCAAGCCACTTTTGGCAAGTCTATCCATTCTAGTTGGTCCAATATGACCAAGTCTTGCATGCCAACAAATGATCTCAGACTCAGAGTTAGAAGCATTTGTCAAATGGAAACTTTCATTAATGGAAGAAGAATCATCATACATTGTATTTAAAACAATTAATCCATTACAAACATTACCAGAACCAATCAAAGAATTATTACAAACAAGGTCAACATATTGTTTATAGAACCTCCACTCATAATCTAAAGACATTAACATGACCACGGAAATGATATTCCTTCTAATATCTAGAGCAAAGAGGACGTCGTGCAATAATAATGTCCGGCCGTTGTCGAGAACTAGCTTACATGTTCCGACGCCTTTGACTTCAACACGAGTGTTGTTGCCGACGTATATCCACTTTGTTCCTTGAGTTATCCTTCGATACTCTACGAAGAACCTTCTGTCCTTCGCAACGTGGTCTGTGGCCCCTGAATCAATCAACCAAAAATAGTTAGATTCAGCAAGAAACATGGAACTAGAAACACATATGTAACTAGTCCTACAAGTTACCTTATCACTTCCATCCGTACATGTACGGGCGAAGTGACCGTACTTGTTGCACTTAAAGCACTTGATCTTCTTCAAGTTTTTCTTCTTTGAGTGCACATTCTTTTGCCACTTTTTGTTCTTTGTCTTCTTTGAGGTCTCCGGTTCTTGCTTACGTTCGTTCACAAACCTTAAGCGTTTATTCTTCCGCTTATTTCCTCCATGTGAGGAACTAGCGGCCACGTGCACTTCTGCACTTGGTTTTGCGGCTTGAATCCGCTCTTCCTCGAGTTCGAGGTGTTTCGATACATCGCTTAAAGTTTTAATGCACTCATTATGAGTGAGATGCATTTTCATGTTATCCCAGCTATCTGGGAGTGAACGAATGACTGCTTGGATTTGCTGTTCGTCAGACAGCGTGACTCCCGCATCCTTTAATTCAGATATAAGATTCGCCATGTGGCGGAGATGCTTTTTCATAGAATGATCTCGCCGCATCTTGTACGAATCAAATTGAATATTCAAGGAGCGGAGTTTGGTAACCGAAGTTCCACCAAACTTTATCTCTAGCTCAGACCATATGTCTTTGGCTAGATCGAATTCCCGAAATAGACGCATTATGTCATTGTCCATTGCGGACAGTAACGTAATACGTGCTATTTTGTTCTTTCGAGTCCAAGTGTCATAAGCTTACCGGTCCCTCTTGTGTTGGGCCGTATTGCCCAACTCAGGTTCTACCATTATGTTTTGGAGTGTTTCGAGCACATCTTGCTCCTCCAAAACATATTGGATTTTAATTGACCAAAGTTTATAATTGTCGCCGTTGAGCTTTTCACCTTTGTTAAGCTCTGCGACAATATTCTTAGAAGCGGTAGACATATTCGATTCAAAAAACTGCAAAGAAAATGAAAAAACACGATCAAAATTCAATGCATAAAGTTTCGATTCTTTAAACACTTGATAAGTTCCTTGGATGCGTTGAAATGTTACTCTAGAATCGAGAAGTTCACTACGTTCCCAACTACCATTTAGAAGTAACTTTCAAAGTATCCCTCTTACTTATCTTAAGTAAAAAGAAATCAGAAATAATACCCGTATGGTATTAGTAGCGGAAAATTACTTTGAAAAACATATCTTTCAAAATAGAACAGGTGAGAATTAGCGCAAAGAATTTTAACGCAACAATTGCCAAGCCACGAGACCTGTTCTACACACCCATGGGTTAGATAACCATGGCCGGATCGTGGTAGGACTTGGAATTCTAAATTGCGCTGTCCGATTTAAGGACGGGACATAACCTATTTGAAAAACATCTTTTTTTCCAAAAATTTGAAAGCACGTTGGCTAATCTCCGTAGAGTAGAACACAACGTCACAAGTACATTGGCTAATCTCCGTAGAGTAGAGCACAATGACATGGCTAATCTCGCATGAAGTAGAGCACTATGGCTAATCTTCAAGGAGTAGAGCCCAAAAAACTTCATTAAAACGTTAGTCCCGTATGAACTAGTCGGCACTGTGGTTAGCCCCGTATGGGCTAATCGACACATTCGAGTTTGACCAATGCCCTTTGTCACCCCGTATGGGTCAGTTGACAAATTTGCAGCCGACTCAGACCTTCTGCCAGATTGGTCGACCAAAAACACAAAATTGGTCGACCAATTTTCGAAATGCAAATTCTCCCGACCAGGGCCTCTGCCCTGGCCGGGGCTTGGCCAAGGGCCGGCCAGGGCCTCTGCCCTGGCCGGCCAGGGGCCCTGGCCCCCTCGGCCAGGGCCGGCCAGGCCCTGGCCTCTGCCAGGGCCGGCCGGCCAGGCCACTGGCCGGGGCCAGGGCTCCTGCCCTGGCCTCGGCCAGGCCCTGGCCTGAGGCCAGGGCGCTGCCCTGGCCTCTGCCAGGGCGGCCTGGCCGCTGGCCGGGGCCAGGGCTCCTGCCCTGGCCTCTGCCAGGGCCGGCAGGCCGCTGGCCGGGGCCAGGGCTCCTGCCCTGGCCTCGGCCAGGCCCTGGCCTGAGGCCAGGGCGCTGGCCCTGGCCACTGCCAGGGCCGGCCTGGCCGGCAGGGCTTGGCCAAGGCCGGCCACTGCCGGCCTGGCCATGGCCGGCCATGGCTTGGCCATGGCCGGTCATGGCCAAGGCCATTCGGCGTTGGCCGGCCATGGCCCCTTTGGCCATGGCCGGCCACCCCCTTTAAATGGGGTTGCCGCACTCATTCCTCCCCCTTGATGGGGTGGTCGCCGGTGGTTATTGGCCGTAGCCAACCCCCTCCGCATGGGGAGAGGGGGTGCATGGCCTTCATAGCCCATTTGGCCATGGTGCACATGCACCAAATTTTCCTCTTACCCGATGGAAATAACTTCCATCATCTTCCTCGATGAAGCACCCGTTCGTCGATGAAGCACCCGTTCGTCGAGAAATTAGTTATTTCCTAATGGACGTGTGCCAAAAATGAATAACGTACTACGTGAACGGTCGGTTCTTCCCGTCACGGAGAGTTCCTACCATATCCCTAATGATAGGAGACCCTAACGTGAAAAGAACAACCGCTGCGTTCTCTCCGTCACGAAGCGTTCCTACTATATCCGTAATAGTAGGAGACCCATTCGTGAAAAAGACAACGACTCGTTCGTAGTTTCGACGGGGCGGTGGATTGACCGGGGCGAACCCATATGGCTCTGATACCAATGTAGGATCCTGTCAAAACAGAGTTAGGATCGATAATCAAAGTGGAGACTTACGCTAGCGTATGCGGAGCGGTAGTCTCGGAACTTTGCCTTCGGATTCGCCACGACGGATCGAGTCTTCTCACGAACGGAGTAAGGCTACTAATCCACAATCTAAATCTCTATTTTAGATTAAGAACTTGGATGGAGGGAGAGGAAATATTTCTGCAGAGCTTCGCTATGAAGAAGATGCATGCATGAATTTCATGCAAATGGTGTAAGGAAAATGGCTACCCTTGGGTCTTATTTATAGCCCCCAAGGTAGTTATTTTAGGGTAAGTTGTTCCTTTGGAACAACTTAATTAAGGTGTACCATGATGCATGGCACATTATAAGCTTAAGTTGTACCATATGCATGGTACAACATAAGCTTAAGATATTCCCCCTTTATTAGCCATATGTCGCATGCATTTATGCATATATAATGCGACTTTCCCACTCATACAGAGATCCTCTCCGCAAGGGAACAGATTCCCTTTGCACACGACTTCGTGTGCGCGACGTTCGAGGTCCGTATTCCCTCGTACATCCCCCACAAGGGTGTACAAACGTCTTCCATATCCAACATGCCATACCATGCACAATAGAAATTTAGCTACTCATACTGAAAATAAACAGAGATTTCATCATATATAGCATGGTTCTACACAATACAATCAAATATAGTTCAAAATACGATGAAAAACACCCAAATATTGGGTAAAAGTTGAAGAAACTATCACCAAAACTCCAAGCTAAGACTCCAAACTCTCTGGAAAACTGAAGAAGAGCCTCTGGAAATTTACAGAATTTTTCAGAGAGAAAATTCGGCTCCTAGGTGCTCCAATACGCCAATAATACGCCCAAAACCCCTAGAATACGCTTATATAATAGGCTTGCGGGTTTAATGGGCTTATCGGGTCTAAAACCGCACCCAATAGCGCTCATAACCCGATCCAATAGTCGGATCAAACCTCAGCCGCACGATCAAGCGGGATCGAACGAGAAGATGACACGTGGACTTTAAATCTCGTGCGCCCGGATCCTTAATCGAATTCGCATCGGGTTGATTTCCAACCGTTGGATCGTGATCCGACGCTCTGCGAAAAGCCACGTCGCTCTAAGGATTTCCGCCTCTAGTTCAAATTGCAGGGATGATGTCATCCGTTGGATTGAGATCCAACGGTGTGTTACGAACCACGTCGCCCGCTTCCGCTGTGCATCGCTCCGCAGCTTCGGGGTAATCAGCGACCGTTGGATCGTGATCGTGGGGTTCTCGTTCGGCCGCGTCTTCACTTCGCTGAGCGTCGCATCGGGCCGTTGGATGATGCGCGGACGGATGCGATGATGCCACGTCGCCCATAAATTTCGTCGACGAATACGGCAGCGCGGAGTGCTCTACGCCGTTGGATGAGAGCGGGAACGATCGGATGGACTCCACGTGTCGCGCCGAGATTCGTGCGGTGACCGTATATACGTATTTGCGTGTATTTCTTCTGCATTTCCCCAATTAGATGGTATTCTGCATTCAAAAATACACAGTAATTAGCACAGATCTCAGAAAAATACAAATAAATAGTCGTTGGAATCGTGAGATCGAGATGATGCTAGGAAAAATATAAAAAGTGTAGAAATACTCCATTAATTTCTGTTTTGTGCTCAAATAGTGTGTTTTCTCTAATAACTAATTGTGTAGAAAATACGTATGTACTAGAGAACAATATAGCATCACATGAGCGCAAAATAGGGCTAAATGAGGGGTTAAATACGCAATATTGAACCCAGATCAGATACCCACTAACGGGTTGGGCCTCCAACGCCCGTTTATAACACTTCCCCTTATCCATCCATTGTTGTAAGCCGTGATGAACGCTTCAGGGTTCATAGAGCTTATCTGATCATGGGTCTATGGATACTCCTGGATCCCAAGTTTAAGAGTACTTGCCTCGTTAAAACCTTTGCCAAGGAAAACCCAGTGGGAAAAACCAATGGCTAGAGGAAAAGAGTACAAGTCTCTGTAACTTCCCCTGATCGATGGATATCACTAGAGGTGGATACTTCTGGATCCTAAGTTAGGGATAACTGCCTCGTTAAAACCTTTAGCTATGGAAAACACAGTGGGAAAAACCAATAGCCAAGGAAAAAGAGTACAGTTTCCGTAACTTCCCCTGATTAGTGGAAGTATTTAGGGAGTGGATACTTCTGGATCCAGAGTCACTGAGTTTGCCTCGTTAAAACCTTTAGCTATGGAAAACCCAGTGGGAAACCCCAATAGCCAAGGGAAAAGAGTACAACACTACATTTGACTCCCACTGATCTGTATAAGCTGCAGGCTTGCAGATCTCCTAGGCAACTATACATCAATCTCTTACAGTGTTCCGATAATAAGTACAAAGCACAAGGCATCGCTCACCTATACAAGACATCGCTCATCTATGACAGCTACTGAATCTGAGGGATCTCTTCTTAGGAGGAGTGGTCTGCAGACTCGGTAGGTAGCATCACGTCTCTGACCCAGTCTTCACTGTGTCTGCGAGGTACTGCAGGACCTGGCTGTGCGTACTTATGATTTGCTTCGTGGATTGATGAGCCTCTCGGGATGGTGGGATTGATGTTGCCTTGGAAGAATTCTTTGCTGGGCTCCAGGAGTTGGTCGCTTCTTTGTTGCAGTCATCGCGATGATCTGTAACCTGTATCTGCAAATACATTTAACATGTTGTATGATCCTTGACCCTTGGAGATAGCGCAGAAGCTACATATCTCTGGTCCAGTGATGCGCTGTAGGCGCTGCACTGTATCTGGTTAAAGTGTTTACTGCCAGATAAAGGAGTGTACAAAAGACATTTGAATAAGGCACTTCAGGACCTAGGATATCATTCACATCTTCCAGCGAACGGAAGGGGTCTTAATGTGCATCCATACAACCAGTAGGTGTATTTGTGGATTGCAATTTTCCATGTTTCTTCATCGACTTGATGATAATTTCATCTTCTGGATGATAATTTCCTAAAATTATCTTTGCTAATCGCATGGGTTTCGCAATCATGACCAGGGAGCCTGATGCATCAGTTTGATTAATTTTGTAAGTAAGTTAAACTCATCTTACATGGTTACTTCCTGGTTTCTGCGAAATAAACCTCTAAGGCTATAGTGTTTTGCTTATAGCATACGATTTTATTTATTTATACAATACTCGGTAGCCCACAGGTTTGATATCTTTTGATATCAGGACTTCAGGTCCAAACACTTCACATTTCATAAGTGAGTCCAGCTCAACTTATTATTACCTCGTTCCACATAATTTGGCCAAATTTCTGCGTTTGCTTCAGGAAACGGAGATTGTGAACGATATCAATGGCAAAATGAAATGTGAGTAATTGTCGACAAGTGTGTTTTATCCAAATACCTCTCCGTGTACGTACATTATTCAATTTATTCCAGATTTATCTCTTCAGGAGGTTCTGGAAAGGGAGAGGATATGGAGATGAGCTCACTTTCCTGTGGTGGTATTGTTTTAGGGTCTCGTGGTATGTCCTCTCATCCATTGAGGATATCCACTTCTGCTACTGGTAGATTGCATCCATTATAGTTGGTATGTCAATCCTAGCTGGATTTTTAGTAGCAGGGATGTGTGAATTTGACAATATTTATATTGTCAGTAGCTATGTCTGATAACTGTTTAACAGTTTCATAAGTGTGGATCTTCAGGATCTCATCACTATTCATGATAATCAGATCATAGGTATTAATGTTTTAAATGGTCCATAGTGGTGATATGGGAATGTATACTCATCATGACTCCATCGATAAGATGTGCACTAAACGCTTCCCCTGTTAGGGGTTCTCGGAAACTGTTTATATGAGGTGATCAGGCTCATATAAATAGTTTCTAAGGAGGCGTTCTGATGGTATGCATGTTCCCACATGGTCACCTACAACTGGATTTCTAGTAGATAAGTAACCCGTTTAAATCATTTTAATGATTTACATATAACCCATTTCTGGGTGTGAACACAAAGCTTCAGTGTGTTCAATTTTCTTCCAATTGTTTAATTGATTTCCTAGTGTTATCCCAAAAATCCGCAATAAGCTCGACTTCAATGAAGTTGAGAAACGAACTAGGGATATGAACCCGTCAAGGCTCCATCTATAAGATGTGCTCTAATGCCTCCCCTGTTTGGAGATCTCGGAACATATTCATCTAGGAGGGTTAGTCCCGATGAATAAGTTCCACTGCGGCATTTTTGAGGGTGGTATGAGGGTAAGTAAAAGCCCAACCAATATCCCAGTAATGTAATATGTCCGTTGTGATTAATAATAATCTGGACTGCGGTTGGATAACAAGGTTTTGATTATGGCCATTTTAATAGGATATATAGATGAGTACTCTAAGGTACATCATCAGCCATATGTAGGGAGTGTGTGAGTCCACTTTTATCCCTCAAATACTCTCAAGAGGCCTAAAGGTCTCATTCTTCTAATGATAGTATATCATCTTAAATTCGTTTGAGGAAGTGAGGAGAGTCAATGTCCACGTGAATGGAGATGATCTCGTAATCATTTTTCCCTTTTGAATGGGATAATGAGAGTTTCACCCTTTTTGAATAATCTTTGGGTTCGTCTGGTTAATGATGTCTTGCATCATCAATCCAGGGTGACATCGATCCAAAGTTGGTCGATTCTGTACACTTCTGGTGTTCCAAATTAATTCCTCTGTTCGAATTTATGTGGGACTTTTGAACGTCCATGAAAATGCTCAAGTTAATTTCGTCCGGTAATAGGTGAACGTTGTTCAAACTGTGAAGGATTACATCTTCACAATGACTATTATGCGGATCATGGTTGGATAAAGCTTCAGACTTTATTGGTTTCTTGAGTCATTAGGGATATCATTTTGATGAAAATCCTTTGAAACTTTATAAGTTTCAGAGAGTACATGGCATCCTCATTTTAGGAGTATTCAGGATGACAAATCATTTACAGTAAAATAAAATGCGTAAAAAGCACATATATACTGTAACGACTGGTTTTCATGTATCGGGATTATTTATATTATATATATGTTTTGGTGGATTTTCTCCTTATGCGTGGTTTTCGTCTCCGTAGCTTTCACTTTCGATCGTTTCGTCGTTATTTTCTAGCTTCTTCCTTAGAATCGTTGGTCTTGGAGTAAGTCATTCGTGACGGGCTTCATATCGGTCATATCTTATCGTTAGATCAAGCCTAAGAGTCTTAGGAATCGATCCCAGAGATTCGTGCTCCATTTCGGAACTTTCTGTGCACGTTAGCCGGTACAAGAAGGGGAACCGACCGACTAGATGACGATTTAGTCGGTCGGCAAACCTTCATGGACCGACTAGTGGGCTTTGAAAATCATTCAGGAGTTACTGTTTATCGTTAGTCGGTCTAAGAACATTTGTCGACCGACTAGGTTGTAAACTAGTCGGTCAGTAATCGGTCTTTAACCGACTAAATCTAAATCCTATTTTTTCGCCAGGAGTTACTGTTTACACTTAGTCGGTCTGCGTTGGTCAACCGACCGACTAGTTCACAAACTAGTCGGTCAGAGGTTGCTCTTTGACCGACTAATCAGTGTCGAAACCTTAATTTCTGGGTGTAACGCCCCGCTTCCCAAAACGACGGAAGCGAGAGCGTTACTGAGGTCCGCTTGAACCGGAGCTGTGAAACTCAGGTTCATGAAGCGTCTGTGGTAAAACGCAAGGGCAGGTCCTTCGCACGCTTTTCAGAACAACCAGAATTATTCATACATTACAAGCCACATCCAGAAATAATAAGCGTCCGCACACGAAATAAAACTACAAGCCTCAGCTGGGCCGAAATACAACAATAATAACGTACACACAACAACGGAAAGCAAACTACGGCAAGCAGCAATGGAATAGTCCACTAGTTCTCCGCAGGGAGAAACTCGGCGTCTACAGCGAACTCCTGACTCTCCAAGTCAGGTGTCTCGTAAGGAACCTCCTGATTCTCAAGCTCGGGATCTGACATACATCCAAAAACATGAATGTATGTCAGCAAGGGTCTGCAAGAAGATGTTAGAACCCAAGGCAAGATATACAAATTTATACTGGATTTAAGAGTGAATTATAATTTGAACAAGATAACAATAAAAGTTGAAGCATGCTGATTTTAAAGTAAATACATACTATCATGCAGTTCTAAACAATCTGACGAGTAAAGTAAAGCATGTCAATTTTACCGAGATAACAATTTCACTTTGCAAGTTTCTTGTTAGTATTTCACGATAGTTAGCAAGTCATGTCTATAATAGGGTTCTCGCCTTTAGGACGTGATGAGTGAGTCGTTCTTCTCACGGGGGCTTACCGTGATTGGCGCTAACCCACCGCATACGGGTGGTGCCCTTGAAGAGAGTACCCGTTCATACGCCTAGCAGCCGCTCAACCCTTACCCCACCCAAGATTTGTGCCGGAACACGAGCCAGCCTAATTCACGAATTACAAGCACGAATTGTCAACTCACATGACATCACGAAAATCACGATTTCGCCTTCGAGGCGCACGATTTCACGATGTCTCAAGCTAGTTACTTATTTCAAGGCATGCAGCAATTTTCACGTTACAAGAGTATCGAAACAACATTTATATTAATTTAGCAGAAAAGGTGAGCATGCGACTTTAACAAAAACGAATAGAAAGTTAAATTTTCTTGTAAGACCAAAAGAACATCCAACTTCAAAAAAATACACTATAAATTGTGTACTTGCCTGAGTTCAGTGATTTTGGTGACGTTGGGTACGTCCCGACGGGTACTTCGTTACGGTGATAGTGGTTTTCTGTTTTAGTTAAACATATCAATGAATTAGATATTTGCAAAACAAACACATTATTAATTAATCTCTAAAGTGGGTTTGGTTAATTTTATCGGTTTTCTGGCTAGTGTAACATTGTATAGGGTTATACTAACATGGTGCGCCTTATTACATGCTGGTATTATCGTCCTAACATTATTTACAACTAACACGGTGAAATCAATTTAACATTTGAACTAACTAGTATTAACCACAATTAATTAACTAAGCTATTATTAGTTAGTGATAATCTTATTTAGCATGTTAACATTACAATTAAGCTAGTACCTACTACCACCTACTAGTAATATCTTTGACTAAGGGTCAAATTTAATAACCAACATGTTATAATACCCCTCTTTTTAACTCTCTCTTTATGTATATCTCTCTCTCCCTGTGTCACTCTCTTCTCTCTTTCTCGTTCTGTTCTTATTTTTTTTTCTTTTTTTTTGTTTCACAGCCCGCAGCAAGGGGGGGCTCTCCATACGAAACCAAGGGGAGAGTGGGCTCACCGCGCGACGACGGGGAGGAGGGGGGCGGCTGACGGCGGCGCTCCGGGCGGCTCCTGCGGCGGCTGAACGGCGGGATCCGGCGGCCTAGGGCGAGGGCGTGGGCTTCCGGTGGTTTGCACGGCGCGGGGGCGAAGGTGGCCACGCACGGCGGCGGTGTTGGGCGGCGACCGGCGGCCTGTGCAGAGGGGGCGGCGACGGGCTAAGGGTGAGGGTGGAGGGAGGAAGGAGGAAGAAGAGAAGGAGGTTTGGGGTTTTGCAAGAACTGAAATTTGTTCTTAGATCTGAGATTTTCCTCTCTCTTTTTCAGTTTTGAATTTGATTTGAGGTTGAACTCGAAATGGGTTTGATTGGGTTTGATTTCAGATTTTGGATCTGAATTCGTAAAGGATTTGGGATGCTGATTTTGGGGAAGATGATGTTACAAATTTGTTTGGGGAATTTGTTTGCTGGGTGAAATTTTCTTGCAGGTGAAGACGTCGTTGCTGTTGATGAAATACAACAGTGAAGTGGACAACCTGATGGGGGAGAGAGCTGGAGGTGGGGTGGTCTTCAATTCAGTGTTGGATCTGAACTACCCCAAACGGTGGAATCAATGTAGGGTTAGTTTAGTTTAAACAACAATTAATTAGGGGAAATGTTTTCATCCAATGGCAAAAGTGTAATTAATTTTTTTGTTAAGGTAAATAAGTAATTAAGCAAGGGTAATTATTAAAGTAAATGAAGAAATTAACGAAGGTTAAAAGTGATTAGCAGTTTTGTAATTTGTGAGATAATTAAGTTAAGATAATTTGTTAAAATTAATAGTCAATTATTAATGATACGGTAAACGAAAAACGGATACGCTCTCGCGTTGACGCACAAACGTAGAACTCGCGCACGAAAATATCCGGATGGTCAAAACGAAAATACGAGCACGCTCAATAATAAACACGCGTAGAAAAATACCGGCCGTTACACTGGGCACCCGTCAGCTCTTCCTATTTAAACCCTCCAAACGTTTTTCTTTTCTTCTTTCATTTCTCCTGAGCCTCTTTCTTCCCCAAATCATCATCCATCTAACCCTAGCCCTCCTCCTTCATCAAGAGCTCATCCCCCTCTCCATTTAGGCAGGCCACCACCTCTAGGTCGCCGGAAAACCCCCAAAAATCCCCAAAACCACATTTCTCCATATTTTCTCCCCATTCCCAGATCTGAACCCTAGTTTCCCGGATCGTTCTTCCGTCGCCGTGCTTGCTGGGCATCGTTCTTCCACTAACGGTTTGGTAATAAATCGATCTCTTAATGTTCTCTTAACCCATTTGTGTTTTTTGTGAAACCCTAATAAAAATGGATGTTGGTTGATGATTGTTTCTCCTTAACAGCGACTTTCCCCATAGATTAGCGCTTACGAGACGAACCTTCGTGATCGTCATCCTCGGTGCTAGGCAAGTGAAACTTGCCACTTAGGGTTTTAGGCCATGTCCTAGGCCATTTGCTTATTGTAAGCGTAAAAGAGACTAGGCGACGAAATGATACTCGCCTAGGCGCAATTTCAGGATCTAGCTTGACAACGAAGCTAGATCCGTCCTTTATCATGTTGCATGAAACTACCATGTCATGTTTAATTTCAATTAACGGTACGCGAATTAATTGTCATGTCATTGCATTCCTTAAATGTCCCCGTGATTGCGTAGCTCCGCTACACCTAGTGAATTGATTGAGGCTAGGCACCTGCTTTTAGCGGGCACGGCCCTACACCAAATTGTGAACCTGAAAACAAGCTCTTGTGCGGGGCAACCCTGGCTCATTTACTGAGCATCGTGTACAGGGACCCTGGCTTGTATACGTGTGGGAGGGGTAAGGGTTAAGCGGCCATTCAACTGGGAGTCTGTCCGATCAGCAACTTCAGTTGTAAGGCATAAACTCTGGGTTCTGGGGTAGTGTTAAGCGGCCACTCAGTGTGAATGATAACCCGTTCAGCTGTAAGGCGTAAACATCTACAAATAACTCGAAACATGACTAGTGAAAAGATTGAGATTGTTAGTAGCTTGACTACTCCTGTCATGTCATGATAATTGTTCTCTTGCACCTATTGTTACAACATGTCTTACTTATGCATTTTTACCATAACTGCCACGTCATGCATACTATAACTGCTAGGATGCTAGTTTACCTTTCTTTCAGTTTCCTTGCCTAAGTCTTTTAGACTTGCTGACATGTGTCCCCTTTACTCTTTTGGGTGACACATGTTAGATCCTGAGCTTGAGTTCATTGTTGAGGACGAGGTGTTTGCGAACGCCGAGCCCGAGCCCGTGTTTGACGAGGACTTCGTGGACACGGGCGATCAGTCGTAGAGACTGTTTGTGTTGTTGTTTAGACTGTTTTGTTGTCGGTGCGTGGCACCAATACTTTGTTATGTTTGTCCTTGTTGGCCTTGTTCTGGGCCTTTAGACTCTTTCTTTTAGCCTGGTGGCTTTTCTGGATGTTGAACTTAATTTTAATGTTGGACAAACTCTGAGATTTGAGATTTTATTTCTGTCTCTCCTTGTGTTATTATTGTTGTTCCGTTTGTGGTTACAGGGACCTGCTTATGTTTTATTGACGCTTATCGGGTTTGGGGCTTCACAGATCCACTCTCGTGCGGACCTTTTCACGTCTCGCCTCCATTTTAGGGAAGCGAGGCGTGACAAGTTTTGTTGGTGGCCCATGCAGGTCTCTCTTCTGTAACTGCGATTATCGGAACAAAGATAATAATATTAGAATGTCCAATAAACTAAGTTCGACATCCGAGTCATAAGCTATGAGTCTAATTGTTTCGTTTTCTGTGTCATTAGATGGCAAGAAGGCGATACACCCGAGGTGGATGTAGTGGTGCGCCCCCTCATGACGAGGAGCCTGAGCGGGAGCCCACCAATGGGGAGATGATGCGGATGATGCTTCAGATGATGCAGGTGTAGCAGGGCGTGCTCCTGTAAGTCCAGAATGCTCCAGTTGTTCGGGGTGCTCAGGCAATCCAGGATGCCCCTCGCTCCGAGCCGGGAGCGAAGCAATTTCGGGAGCTGGGTCCCGCTTATTTTGATGGGTCTGAGGGTCCTCTGGCTGCCGATGAGTGGAGTCGGAACATTGAGGATAATTTGAAGATGGCGAAGATCAGCCCGGCTGGATGGGTTGATCTGGCAAAGAGGCAACTCAAGGATAATGCTCGGAACTGGTGGGATGCGGAAGAGAAGATGTTGGTGGAGCCGATAGCTTGGGCTACCTTTAAGTCCAGGTTTGATGAGGAGTTCTTTCCGAAGGCTGCTAGGAAGGAGATGTTGCAGCGCTTTATTGATCTGAAGCAAGGGAGCTTGACGTTGGACCTGTACCACCAAGAGTTCACTAGGCTGAGTCGGTTCGCGCCGAAGATGGTGCAAGATGCTGATAAGAGGGCTCAGAGTTTCCTGCAGGGACTTGCTTTGGAGCTTCAGAGTTTTGTGTCTTCCTCTGATCTGGACTCTTATCAAAAGGTTCTGGTCGCTGCGAGGAGGCAGGAGCTGAACCTGAGCCAGAGGAGGGGACATGTTTCTGGTGCTGGGAAGAGGCCTATGGAGCATGCCAGAGCGGTGGTTAGGCCTGGTTTCAAGCCTAATCATCCGGTGCAGTTCAAGAGGCTATGAGGGCCTAATCAGAAGACTTGCCATTTCTGCGGCAAGCCTGGCCACATCAAGGATCAGTGCAGGAAGTTTCTGGGCCAGTGTTTGGTTTGTGGTGATGCTTCTCATGTCGCGAAGGATTATCGGCATGCGAATCAGTTGCGGAGGGCACATGTTGCAGCACAGCCATTGCAGAAGAGAACGCCTGTTCCTGCCGGACGTGGAGCAGCTCTTGTCCTACAGAGGCAGGCCTTTCAGCAGGCTTTTCCGTCGGGGAGGCAGGCTTATCTGATGACAGCTGTGGAGAACGGGGCTGTGGATGAGGTTATAGCAGGTAAATCTCCTTCTAGTCGTTCCTTTCTTAATTGGATTTGTTTGATTATGTTTGGTTGCTTGCACATGATTGTTTGCTAGACTAGGGCTTGATTGTTAGACTGTTTGTAGGTGTGATTCTGGTTTGCACATTTCCTGCACGAGTTCTCTTTGACTCTGGTGCATCGATGTGCATTATTTCTCGGGGCTTCATGGAGAAGCATTCCTTGTCGACGTCCCCTCTCTCCAAGAGTTGGAATATCGTCACAGGAAATGGCGTGGTCTCGGTGCATCTTGGTTGCAATTCTTGCCCGTTGGTGGTTTATGGACATGAGCTTTACGCTGAATTCATTGTCCACGACATCATCAACTATGATGCGGTCCTTGGGATGGATTGGCTTGCGAGCTTCTATGATACGATCGACTGGCGGAGGAAGAAGGTGGTGTTCGAGATTCCCGGACATCCGGTATTTGAGTTCGGCCGAGGTAGCAGTTCGCTTGGCCCTGTCAGATTTCGGGCCAGACCGGTGGAGGTTGTGGCTATGCGGATGGAGCTGGAGAGGCCAGCGGTAGTGCGGGACTTTGATGACGTCTTCCCCGAGGAGATGTCTGGGTTGCCACCTGATCGAGCTCTCGAATTTTCGGTTGATCTTATTCCGGGAGCGCAGCCAATTTCGAAGGCGCCATATCGTATGGCCCCCGCTGAGTTGGAGGAATTGCGGAAGCAGCTGGATGAGCTTTTGCAGAAGGGTTATATCAATCCTAGTGTGTCTCCGTGGGGAGCACCGGTGCTGCTGGTGAAGAAGAAGGATGGCTCGCATCGCATGTGCGTGGACTATCGGGAGCTTAATGCGGTGACCATTAAGAATAAATACTCGTTGCCTCGCATCGATGATATTTTTGATCAGCTTGGAGGTTCGAGGGTGTTTTCGAAGTTGGATCTGAGGAGTGGTTATCGCCAGCTGAAGGTGAAGAAGGAGGATGTTCCGAAGATAGCGTTCAGGATGAAGTACGGACACTACGAGTTTGTGGTTATGCCTTTCGGTGTAACCAATGCACCCGCAGTTTTCATGAATCTGATGAATCTGATCTTCTATGACTTTTTAGATAAGTTTGTTGTTATCTTTATTGACGACATTCTGATCTATTCTAAGTCGGAGGAGGAGCACGCATCGCACTTGAGGACGATGTTGGAGATTTTGAGGAAGCATCGTTTGTATGCTAAGTTTTCGAAGTGCGAGTTTTTGCTGGACCGAGTTGCTTTTCTCGGGCATGTGGTGACTGGAGATGGTATTTCAGTGGATCCCGAGAAGGTTAGGGCCATCAGAGAGTGGCCTGTTCCGTAGTCAGCGTCCGAGATCCGGAGTTTCCTTGGGCTTGCCGGTTACTATCGGCGCTTCATTAAGGACTTTTCCCGTATTGCTGAGCCGATGACCAGATTGACGCGGAAGGATGTACCTTTTGTTTGGTCGGGCGATTGCGAGAATGCCTTTGGTGTTCTGAGGGCGAGATTGACGACTGCCCCTATTCTTGTTGTGCCTAATCGCAGTGGAGGGTTCGAGATCTTTTGCGATGCTTCTGGCAAGGGTCTCGGTTGTGTGTTGCATCAGCACGTGCATGTTGTGGCATATGCTTCGCGTCAGCTCAAGACTCATGAGAAGAATTACCCGGCGCATGACTTGGAGTTGGCCGCTGTCGTGTTTGCGCTCAAGATTTGGAGGCACTTCCTGCTGAGTGAGAAAGTGAAGATCTTCACCGATCACAAAAGCTTGAACTATATTTTTACTCAGAAGGAGCTCAACATGCGACAGCGTCGATGGTTGGAGCTCATGACGGATTATGAGATTGATTTGCAGTATCACTCTGGCAAGATGAATGTGGTTCCTGATGCGCTGAGTAGGCTTCCAGCGGTGATGATTTTGACCTCGCAGTGGAGATTGCAGCAGGATTTTTGCGAGTCTGGTGTGGAGATTGTTCTTCCTGGGGAGGCTTCTTCGTGGATGTGTATGCAGATACAGTCGACGATCGTTGATTGGATCAAGGCTGGCCAGGCTGAGGATCCGAAGCTGGTGAAGATTCTGGAGCAGGTGGAAGCCGGTCTGCGGACTGACTTTCTGATTCATGAGGATGGCTCGCTGAGGTTTGGAGCTAAGTTGTGTGTGCCAGCTGGGGATATCAGGGAGGAGTTGTTGGTGGAGGCACACAGTTCGCCGTATTCTGTGCATCCTGGTGGGACCAAGATGTACAAGGATCTTCGTCTGAACTATTGGTGGCATGGTATGAAGAGGATCGTGGCTTGGAGTGTAGCCAAGTGCTTGGTTTGCCAGCAGGTAAAGGCGGAGCATCAGCGTACGGCTGGGTTGCTGCAACCGCTTCCGATTCCGGAGTGGAAATGGCAACACATCACTATGGATTTCGTGACTGGACAGATGGCCAGTCCGAGAGGACGATTCAGATCTTGGAGGACATGCTGAGGGCGTGCATGTTGGATTTCAAGGGTTCATGAGAGGACCATCTACATCTGGTGGAGTTTTCCTACAATAACAGCTTCCAGGCGAGCATTGGCATGGCGCCTTTCGCCGCGCTTTATGGGAGGAAATGTCGTTCGCCTTTGAGTTGGGACGACGTTGGTGATCGGGAGCTGTTGGGACCTGAGATGATTGTGGAGGCCGTGGATGTTGTCAGGAACATTCGGGAGAGGTTGAGGATTGCTCAGGACCGGTATAAGCATTGGGTAGATGCTAAACGCCGTCCTTTGGAGTTTCAGCCGGGCGACCATGTGTTTCTGAAGATTTCCCCGAATCGTGGTGTGATTCGTTTTGGGAAGCGAGGGAAGTTGAGCCCGCGATACATTGGACCGTTTGACATTCTGGAGAAAGTTGGCGAGGTAGCTTACCGCTTAGCCTTGCCGCCATCTTTGGAAGGAGTTCACAATGCTTTCCATGTGTCGCAGCTTCGTCGATACATTAGCGATCCATCTCATGCTGTGGATTTCTCGGAGATTACCGTTCGCCATGATATGACGTATGACCAGCAGCCAGTGCAGATTCTGGACAGGCGTCAGACGTCACTACGGAACAAGGTTGTCAATCGTGTGAGGGTGATGTGGCGACACGGCTCGCTAGGAGAGTCTACTTGGGAGAATGAGGATGAGATGCGAGAGCGTTACCCACTTTTGTTTCCGGACACGTGAGTGTTGGGAAATTCCGAGGACGGAATTTTTCTTAAGTTGGGGAGGATGTAACGACTGATTTTCATGTATCGGGATTATTTATATTATATATATGTTTTGGTGGATTTTCTCCTTATGCGTGGTTTTCGTCTCCGTAGCTTTCACTTTCGATAGTTTCGTCGTGATTTTCTAGCTTCTTCCTTAGAATCGTTGGTCTTGGAGTAAGTCATTCGTGACGGGCTTCATATCGGTCATATCTTATCGTTAGATCATGCCTAGGAGTCTTAGGAATCGATCCAGGAGCTTCGCGCTCCATTTCGGAACTTTCTGTGCACGTTAGCCGGTACAAGAAGGGGAACCGACCGACTAGATGACGATTTAGTCGGTCGGCAAACCTTCATAGACTGACTAGTGGGCTTTGAAAATCATTCAGGAGTTACTGTTTATCGTTAGTCGGTCTAAGAACATTTGTCGACCGACTAGGTTGCAAACTAGTCGGTCAGTAATCGTTCTTTAACCGACTAAATCTAAATCATATTTTTTCGCCAGGAGTTACTGTTTACACTTAGTCGGTCTGCGTTGGTCAACCGACCGACTAGTTCCCAAACTAGTCGGTCAGAGGTTGCTCTTTGATCGACTAATCAGTGTCGAAACCCTAATTTCTGGGCAGCCCCCAGCTCTTCCTATTTAAACCCCCCAAACGTTTTTCTTTTTCTTCTTTCATTTCTCCTGAGCCTCTTTCTTCCCCAAATCATCATCCATCTAACCCTAGTCCACCTCCTTCATCAAGAGCTCATCACCCTCTCCATTTAGGCCGGCCACCACCTCTAGGTCGCCGGAAAACCCCCAAAAATCCCCAAAACCACATTTCTCCAGATTTTCTCCCCATTCCCAGATCTGAACCCTAGTTTCCCGGATCGTTCTTCCGTCGCCGTGCTTGCTCGGCATCGTTCTTCCGCTAACGGTTCGGTAGTAAATCGATCTCTTAATGTTCTCTTAACCCATTTGTGTTTTTGTGAAACCCTAATAAAAATGGATGTTGGTTGATGATTGTTTCTCCTTAACAACGACTTTCCCCGTAGATTAGCGCTTGCGAGACGAACCTTCGTGATCGTCATGCTCGGTGCTAGGCAAGTGAAACTTGCCACTTAGGGTTTTAGGCCATGTCCTAGGCCATTTGCTTATTGTAGGCGTAAAAGAGACTAGGAGACGAAATGATACTCGCCTAGGCGCAATTTCAGGATCTAGCTTGACAACGAAGCTAGATCCGTCCTTTATCATGTTGCATGAAACTACCATGTCATGTTTAATTTCAATTAACGGTACGCGAATTAATTGTCATGCCATTGCATTCCTTAAATGTCCCCGTGATTGCGTAGCTCCGCTACACCTAGTGAATTGATTGAGGCTATGCACCTGCTTTTAGCGGGCACGACCCTACGCCAAATTGTGAACCTGAAAACACGCTCTTGTGCGGGGAAACCCTGGCTCATTTACTGAGCATCGTGTACAGGGACCCTGGCTTGTATACGTGTGGGAGGGGTAAGGGTTAAGCGGCCATTCAACTGGGAGTCTGTCCGATCGGCAACTTCAGTTGTAAGGCGTAAACTCTGGGTTCTGGGGTAGTGTTAAGCGGCCACTCAGTGTGAATGATAAACCGTTCAGCTGTAAGGCATAAACATCTACAAATAACTCGAAACGTGACTAGTTAAAAGATTGAGATTGTTAGTAGCTTGGCTACTCCTGTCATGTCATGATAATTGTTCTCTTGCACCTATTGTTACAACATGTCTTACTTGTGCACTTTTACCATAACTGCCACATCATGCATACTATAACTGCTAGGATGCTAGTTTACATTTCTTTCAGTTTCATTGCCCAAGTCTTTTAGACTTGCTGACATGTGCCCCTTTACTCTTTTGGGTGACACATGTTAGATCCTGAGCCTGAGTTCATTGTTGAGGACGAGGTGTTTGCGGACGCCGAGCCCGAGCCTATGTTTGACGAGGACTTCGTGGACACTGGCGATCAGTCGTAGAGACTGTTTGTGTTGTTGTTTAGACTGTTTTGTTGTCGGTGCGTGGCACCAATACTTTGTTATGTTTGTCCTTGTTAGCCTTGTTCTGGGCCTTTAGACTCTTTCTTTTAGCCTGGTGGCTTTTCTGGATGTTGAACTTAATTTTAATGTTGGACAAACTCTGAGATTTGAGATTTTATTTCTGTCTCTCCTTGTGTTATTATTGTTGTTTCGTTTGTGGTTACAGGGACCTGCTTATGTTTTATTGACGCTTATCTGGTTTGGGGCTTCACAGCTCCACTCTCGTGCGGACCTTTTCACGTCTCGCCTCCATTTTAGGGAAGCGGGGCGTGACATATACTGCAAGAGAATACTACTAATAATTATGTTAGAGCAACAAGTTTCATAGTATGATGTGGGTTCTATAAAATATACGTCCACAATTGTGCTCATTTTAGACTCATATTATGACAACATGTCAAATTTATTTTCAAAATTTATTTGTCCTCGGGGAGTAGCGAAATATACATATAGTCAATTTGACTTTCGTCGATTAGACTAGATATGTATATATTTTTATATGGCATACGTTAATGCCCATTCATTTTGCAAAAAGCATTATGGGTCTTGTCAGAACTTCTGGTCTGATATTGGGTTGCCATTGCATACTCCATATCGAGGTACATCATATCTTCCCTTTCTCATTTTTATTCAAGACTTCCCCTGTTTTCAGTCGTCCTTATTGTCGTATATAAGGAAGAATGTTTATTGGTCTTACAAAGTAGACATATACAAGAGAAATGAGTTAGTTTCTATATTTCCACTTTTCTAGTTTATGAGGGACTTTTAGAAGTCTATTTGAAAACTCAAGTATGGTCTTCAGGCCATTTTTATTGAGTCATTCAATTATTGTGTGGATATAGAATCATACTCTAGGGGAAACAATTACGTGGGTACAAATTTTATAATTTCTCACTTATCTATTAAGTCACGACTTCGGGCGCACGCTTAAAAAATAAGGTTAGATTCAAGAATCATACCTTGTAAAGTGAGATTACTCAAAAGAGTTTGGCGGTGTTATGACAACTGCTGGTGTCAATATTGGTTTATACAGACCGTAGATCTGAGAGATCTATTTACCGCGAAATGCGTAGTTCTAAAAGAAATCGCATAAATGTTTTTCGTATAAGTCATCGTACTTGTTAATTTTTATTAGTATGCAAGGGTGTTGACTTTTGATTTGATTTTGAACTTCAGGTTCATTTTGGTTTTGAACTCCAGGTTCATTTTGTCAACTAGGATATGATGTTAAACTTTTTGAAATCATTATTGGTTTGTTATCATAAAAAGTTGTCATATTATGAGCACATCATACATATAATATAAATCTAGTAAACTAAAAAGTTGTGCTCAATTAACCAAAATTGAAACAAGTATGATGTATACACATGCTATTTATATGCTGCATGCATTTAAATAATCTCATCGCAGATATACAGTTTTGCTACATGCATTAAACTATGTCATAGTGATTTTAGCATGCTCACAGAATCATTAAATATGCGGCATGCATATAAATTTCTACACATGCATTTAATCATCATAGAAATTTTATAATGGAAATGAAAATTTTTCGTTTAATAATTATTGGACCACTGGGCAACGTCATACACCGTTAGGTTAGTTAACTAACGGCAGAGCGGTCGCAGGATATTCCTAATTATTAAACGTGTAATAATCAAATAATCCAAGAAAAAATTGCGATGATTTATAAAGCATTAATCAGATTATAGCGAATGAAAATCGAATTTAAATCTGAAAAGCGTTTGAAAATAGTGAATTTTCGGGGAGAAACCCTAGTTAGGGTTGTAGGTCGCGCGGATTGCCGCTTCAGGCGGCTAGGGTTTCCGGACATGAGCGCGCACCGGGGGTCCCGATACGAGCGGTTGCTGGGGGGGTTGGGGGCCCGCCGCTGCGGGCGGCGGGGGGATGGGGGATGGCCGCCGGCGGCGGGGGTGGTTCCCGCCGCTGCAGGCGGCAGGTTTGGCCCGCCGCCGGCGGCGGCGGGGTCGCCCGCCCCCTGCTCCGCCAGCCGCCAGCAGGCGGCGGGCTGGCCCGCCGCAGGCGGCGGCGGGTTTGGCCCGCCGCTGTAGCGGCGGAGACGTCCGCCGCGGCAGGCGGCGGGTCGGCAGGCGGCGGGTCTGACCCGCCGTCGGAACGGCGGGGTGTGGGGGTGGCCGCCGCTTCGGGCGACGGGCGGGGGGTTTTCGCGCGAGTTTGGGGGGATTCGCGCTCCGGCGAGAAGATCCCTTAGGGTTTCATGGTTTTTGGGGATAAAAATCCAATTTTTAGTAGAAAAAAGTGTTTTTGGATCTCCAAAAAATCGTTTTTTATTGTAAAAGTTTGATTTTTAGCAATAAAAACGATGAGAATTTCATTGATTGATTCAGGAAATTGGATCTCAACATATGCGCATATGAAATTTTAGATCTAGGGTTTCAGGATTACCTCTAGATCCTATCCGCCGGATCTAGCGACGTTCGGTGAAGGAAGCCCGTTCGCGTCGCGTTCGTCCTACGGCAGGGGTTCGGCTTAGCTTCGAGCGTGCTGATAACGTGTTGTAAACCATGGCGGCTACGGAACCCCGTAGCCTTGTATTTATAGTAATATGGTTACATAATGGGTGGATACCCACTAACGGGTTGGGCCTCCAAAGCCCGTTTGTAACAATATTGTTGTTTATGTGCCAAGCAACAATATTCGAAGGGCAACATGCGGAAAATAAAAACTTTAGTGTTAAATTACAAATATAAAAATCTCATATGTCAATACCTCAAATGAAAAAAGTTTCTTGATGATGCAAACAATTTAAATAAAACAGAAACATTATTTTAACGAAATGTCTGAGCCCGGGTTCGAACCGGGGACCTCTAGTGTGTGAGACTAGCGTGATAACCAACTACACCACCCAGACGCCTTGCTCCGCTCCTACAAAGATAAATATCTATCTATAAAGCAGCGTTTTTTGTTCCACTCTTAGATCGCGGCTCATGATGCTATAGACTGGTTGCGGATGTCGGCCAACGTGGCAACCCATCGGATCAGAAGTTACAAAACTAAGACATATATGTTATATATTTTTTTAATCCATCAAAAAGCAGGAAACATGATTTGTGGAACATTGATCAAAATGTCACATATGTAGATACCATACTCCCATAATGAAGATGATTAACTAAATCTAATCCGGCAAATTGTTAGCTCACCTAGTTTGCTCAATTCTGTTTCTGTGCTTTTAACTCTTGAGGGACTATACATACTATAACATATTAGCAAATTGGTCATAGTCAACTCGGGTTTTTCCAACCACCTCATTTGACGTAAGAATCTGAAGGGATTCGATCTCGTCCCATCCCAGGTTCTGATAGCCCGTCATGTGGTTGGCTTCTCAACCGAATGACATCATTTCTCCAGCCAAGCCAGTACACAAGCGTATATCCAAACTAAGGATTAGCTGTCCCCCTTCTCCAAACATGTCTTCTTCATCAACCCAAAATTTCATTGGAGAATTATATGGTCATTGGGTTCCCTCTATTATATGTTACTATTTATTTTTGTTTCTAATTAGTCAGGTGTCTGTTTATCTTGAAAAATCATACAATTACCGCACGTGAAGCTAGCCGTCCCAACGAATGATATAAATACTACTATTGCTTTAGCTATATCCATGTTGTTAGTGGCATATATATATGCAGATCTTACCGAAAAAAAAAAGATTAGGTTATTTCGAAAATTGCATTCATTCAATGGACTTCAATACTCTTACCAATTAACATCCCAGAAGAACAATGCTTCTTTGCTTACGGCACATCTGAGCCTAAAAGCCAATTCCACCCGCTTCAATAAAAGCAAACCGGCGTCATCTCATAAACATATGCACCTGAATTTATTATTTTCGGTTCTCCAAGACCTGGGCGAAACGCGGCAGAAAAATGCTATAATTGGAAACCATCGCATGCCGATCAAGCTCCGGGCTCTTTCATGCTATTTGATATAGCGTTCAAGCACTACAAGTTGGGCCAAATTAGCGGGTTGAACCCGTTAATTGGTATCCGAACCGTCCAATCATTTCCCAACTTCAGCCCTAGCTCCCCCCATTTTCTCTCCCCTTCGCTATTTCACTCTTTCTCACTCTCGAAGCCCAAACCGACCGCCATCGGTTTCTTCGCACCGCCGCTCCGCCGGCGAGACGACGCCGAGTATCCGGCGAAGGCAAGGAGGAGGGGGAGGAGGGAGAGCTCTTGCTTCTACGGCGAGGTAAAGTTTATGGACTTTTTAAAAATGAAATTTCTGCCGCTTATCTTGCCCTAATTTCTCTTATTCATCATTTCTCTTTCTTATTCTTCTGCTCACGATTGTCCCTCTCGCTTCACATTCTTCTTTCTCGCTGCTGCCGCTGTCGTTGCTGCACTTGCTGCTGGTACTTGTTATTGGTCTTCTGTTGCTGCTGCTGCATTACATCTTTTTCTTATTTTACGGCTTCTTTCAGTTCTTTCTGGCCTTTTGCTGATTTTCTATTTTCTATTTTTGTATTATTATATTTTATTTTTGAATTTGTTAAATATTAGAATGTGCCCCTAAGAGCATCTCCAACCCAACCCTCCATATATGGAGTGCTTGGTTGGAATATTGAGAATATTCCATATATGAAGGTTGGAAAATGGAGGGAGCTCCAACCCAACACTCCATAATTGATAAACACACACACACATCAAGTTTTAGCACTTAAAAATATCTACTCTAACCCCAAAATGCACTGTATGGGCATTAATAGACCACATACGTTTAGCAATTAACATCACATGAAAAAATGGAGGTTGCTACATCGACACTCCAAATTTGTAGGGCCACTGTAGCATACCGGCAAAATTTTGCCGGGTTTCTAGGATGGTTGGAGGGGGGAAACGCCATTTCTGGCATTTTCTAGTGCAGTTGGAGATGCTCTACACCATAAATTTTTTGACCATTTTAACTTAATGTAAGCGAATCTCCTTTAGAGGTAATCTAGATGGAATGGTTATGTAATTTTAGAGGTAAGTTTGGATTTTTGTTTTAGATTCATATTTGTATAGGCCAAAACACAATACAAGACCAAAAAGCAACCTATATCTAGTTACATGATGCATTTGACAGTTTTATTCGAGTCTTTGCTGTAATTGTTGTGTGTGTGTAAACTGCTTGTGCGCGAGAAAATTTCCCGTGCTGATGCACATATACCTTATTTTTAATTTTTTTAAAAAAGTTTTTTCTGGTTTTGTTCTACATGTCATGGATGATCACCATCCCAAAAATCAATGGAATCCATTACTTTTTGACACTCGATCTGTCCGTTGCAAATTCAACGTTTTTAAAAGAATAGAACTTTTTACGACGGATGGACTGATAGTCAAATGCCATTAGGGTTCACCCATATTTGAGGTTTTGCGATTCTAAAATATGTACAACAACCCAAACAATTTCAATTTTTTTTTAAAATTCGAGCTTACTACACAAATTTTTTGCACGGTCAGTTCATATCCATAACCATCATATGTGTAAAATGTGTGTGTTTATGCATACATACATACAAATGAGTAAATTGTATATGCGCTGACAGCACATGAAATTTTCTATGCTGTTAGCGCTAGAAAATACAAAAAAATTTGAAAATTTTAAGTTATACACATTCTAAAACCACCCTAAAACCTCTAACATGGGTGAATCCTAGGGGTATTTGACCCTCGAACTACACATTGCTAAAAGTTCTATTGTTTTGAAACTGTTGAAGTCGTAATAGTTAGATCGAGCATCAAATAATATTGGATTCACTTAATTATTGGTATGATGATCATCTATGATGTATAGAACAAATCATAATTTCTTTCTAAAAAAATAAAACGATGTATATGTGCTTTAGTGTGGGAAATTTTCTCATGCTGATAGCACATATACATTATTCTATATATAGAATATGAATTTCAGTTGCAGGCTGGCCGCAACAGAGCATAATATTAACTCGTTATTTTAACAATCTGAATTGCTTAACTAATCATATGTTAGAAGATGGTACCCACATCTAACCTACATTATCACACATCATCTCTTTTCCATTTTTTATGATCATCCCATTAAATGTTCTTGGACGATTGCCCATCGAGCATGGGCACGTCTCTCGTCTCGCATCACAGCAGTGCCTTGCTCATGGCCATGTAGCCCATCACGTGCACATTCCCCATCATCCATGCAACCCAACGTTGTCTAGGCAGAATAGACCATCGATTACTCTTGCAACCGGGCACTCCTCAATGATCGTCTTGACCCACTGCTCGACCTCCACCATGCATCCTACTAAAGGCTTGAAATCATCGATGACTTGGCCGTCGCCTCACGTTCACCATTTACATGTATATCACCAACCCCGGCATCAACCTTTATGACATCTTCTCCCTTCTTGCCTATAAAATATCTACCATGAAGCTCACCCATGCCGCCATCCAACACGAACTCTAGTGGCTCATTCGCCACAACACAAGAACTTGGCCATAAAATAGAAGACTTTATTCGATCTGTGATGATGAGAGAAGAAGACCATGAGAGCACCGACAGGATGAGCTACGGTAGTAGCATGAAAGGGGCACTAAAAGTTCTGGCCGACATTGTTGAGAATATTGCCAACGTGCTCGATATAGATAGCGGATTCAATCTTGAAGTGGTATGGTAAGTCTTTAGACGAATCTTGGTGCCTATTATCACAACAAAAAATCTAGATGAACATCTAGTAACGAGTATAAGCATTGCCAGAGGTAAGTGATGTCTGTATTGGTCTAGAATTCGCGGAGAGGGAGAAGAAATATACCAGGTACTTGTTGATGGGGAGCTAAAGTTATCAAAGCTGTCATTGCGCTTTGGAAACCAAATAGGCGTGTCGGCACTTGGCGGTTAGAATTTGTTGATAGAAGTGTTTCATACTCTCCTAACATGTCAATCATCTTATATAGAGAAGATAGCTAGTATGGATTCTCCATGCACCTGTCTCCTTATCACGTAATTGGCTTACATACACAAGATCTTTTGGGGGTGCTCACATGTTTGCCTAGCATTTCATCTGAATGACCAACCCATCAATCATAAAAATATGAATGCACTTGTCATTCAACACAAACCTTGATATGCGATTATTTCAACAAGGTATCTATTAATGGCTTATTGCACATTGTTTCAACGATGTATCTTTTCATGCTTATTAATATGCAAATAGAAAAGAGCGGAGCTTCCAAGTATTGCTGATTCTTCTTAGTCAATTGTCCTTTAACGATACCTGTAAGTTTCTTTTTAGCATCCAAAGAGAAATTTTTAGTGTACCAAAAAATGACGCTTGGCCATTACGATTCTTACAAGTTCCTTTTTATCACGTCTCCTTCTAGCTACTATAGAAAATTTAAACTTGAAGTAGACGAAGCAGCTATTGTCATTGTGATTGCGGCAAGCTTTTGTAGGTTAAGCTTGACCAACGTGTCGGTGAACATATGTGTATTCTCTTATTCTCTTACGTATTTACTTCATCAACATCTACACAATATGAGTCGATGATGATCGTGTACAGCCTCCTTTGGTCTTCCCGTAGCTCGATGTCGTTATGAATGATTGGTAGTTCTTGAGCATGTGCCACTTCCCATTACACTAAAGCCAAGAACATATTTTTTATCATCAAGGATTTTGTGGTTATCGGTATTAGTGGATGCTTGCAGATCGGAGAGGACGTGACTTCCTTTGTCCAAACGATGCCACCATTGCAGAGAGGTTGCAGCTCGCAATGAAGTGATTGTAGTGACGGGGCTTGTCAAAGCTATGGATAGCGGGCCACTTGATCGAGAGTAATGAGTCAAAGCGTTGCATGATGAGGGATGCGCCCGTACATGGCGGGTGATCTTTGAAGGTGTTTCTTTGGAGAATCGTAAAGATTGGAGATAGATATTAAGGGATAATGTATGGGTTAAAGATTGGAGAGAGATGTGGGGACCACCTTTTAATATCATTTGATTAGATAAGCAAATCATAGGGTTAAAAAGTGAGTTCACATTGAGCTCTGTTATGGCAAGGCGATAGAAAATTCCTTTATATATAAAAGGAATATGAGTATTAGCTAGCAAATAAGGAATTTTCTCCCTGGCTAGCTCAAAAATCACATCATCCTTTTTTCCGATGACAATTTGATTTTCATGTTCTAAAACTTCAAACCATTAAATTTTAAATGAACACAATGGTTTTGCTCATTAAGTTAGTCGTTACAAAAAGTGATGTTACCACAAAACCATTAAATTTATGACAAGTTGATGACCGAGCAAAACCTTTTGGATTCATTTAAAATTTATGAGTTGGAATTGTAGAATATAAATATCAAAATGAACAAAACTGATCGTTAAAAAATAATAGGGATGGGGTTTGAAGCTAGTCAATGTGGAAATTTTCTTTCCTCCTTGGGTAGCTGATGCCTATTTTTCTATATATATGCCTAGATTAATGAAAAATAGTTGACATCTCATAAAAATGATTAGGTGTGCTAACATGTGCTAATGTAACATGTTCTCATTAAGTGATAAAAAAGACAAAGTAAGTAAATTCCCATGTGCTTGCTTGTTTACTCAACCAATGGGATGTACGATGTCAACACATCTGATCATTTTTGATCCGGTGCCACTTGTTCTCCATTACTTAAATTTTTTTGACGAGTAAATGTTAGTCTTTAATAATATCTCAAAATAATGTGGAAATTTTCATTTTTTTTGGAAACCTAGAAAAATCCCCAATCCCCTCCCCCGCCTTAGGCTTAGGAGGGTAAGGCGAGAGCCCGGCCGAGATTATGCAAACTGGGGGGTGACCGACGTGCCTCCAACGGCCACCGGGTTAGTCCGAGAGGGGAGATGTAGCCCCAGGGTAAATAATTCCACAACAATTACCAAGTCACGGCGGCCATAGGCCTCGAACCCAGCACCCCTTGGCTTTGGAGCGGAATGACTTACCACTAGGACACCCTTTCGTGGGCAAAAATTTTCATATATATATATATAGGAATTATGCTGAAATCACAGGAAAAACATGAGATGTTAGCCATTTCAAGTGTGTTATTTTTAAAATTTTTAGGGATTGCTCTACACATCATGGATGATTATCATATCAAAGCAATGAAGTGAATCCAATGTTATTTGATACTCGATGCTATTATTGCAAAATCTATGGTTTTAGGACAATAGAACTTTTCGCAACGAGTGGATTGTTGGTCGTATCCCCTTAGTGTTCACCCATATTTTGGTTTTGGGGGTTTAGAATGCATAGATCAATCGTACAAAACAAATTTAAACAAAGATAAAAAGATGTCATTTTTTGTGCTATTAGTGTAAGAAATTTCCTACATTGACAGACAGAACACGTAATATAATATATATTCACAGAAAATTGGAATTGTGCTGATAGCATAGGAAAAATTTCTATGCTTTCAGTTATTTCCCGTGTTTTAAATTTTTAATTTTTAGGGATCGATCTACACATCATGGATGATCATCATACCACAATCAAGTGAATCTAATGCCATTTCATCATTGATTTGATTGTTGCAAAATCAACTATTTCATAACAACAGAATTTTTGTAACAAATGGATTGAGGGTTAAATCCTTTTGGGGTTGACTTATATTTTGGGTTTTGAGTTTTAAACTGTGTACATCATTCTTAAAAATCATTCTTAAAATAATTTTTTAAACAATAAGGAGATGATGTTTTTTGTCTGCCGACATAAGAAATTTCATTCGTTGACCGCACAAATATCACATATGTGTGTGTGTGGGGAAATCATATAGAATAGCTGCAATTATGTGGTCATTTAGAACACTGTTGTCTTCTCTTAGTACTTTTTATACTTTTAAAGAAGCATTTCTCATTGTCTTTATTTTTGATCTTTCAATACAGGCCTGCAAAAATATTTGGTTGGAATTTTTTTTTGATTTGGAGGTGTGCAAGCAAAGTCCTATATGGAGGAACTGGATAATGCCCTGGTTCAATTTCAATGGGGTATAAAGCGGGGAGTCGGTGGCGCTAAGAAGGATGTCCAGTTTTACGAATCCTTCACATTTGATGGAGTGCACTACACATTATACGATAATGTGTACCTTTTCAAGAAGGATGAAAGTGAGCCGTATATTGGAAAAATAATTAAAATTTGGGAGCAACGTGATGGGAAGAAGAAAGTTAAAATCTTATGGTTCTTTGAACCAGATGACATTCTTAATTATTTAGGAGATTATAAACCGACGGAGAAGGAGATTTTCTTAGCATCCGGGGAAGGCGTCGGCCTTGCAAACATTAATCCACTGGTAAACTTCATGTATTCTCTGTTCTCTTTACCTGTCGAGTTTATGACACCTTTACTGACATTAATATTTAGTGTATTGCATTTTGTGGTCTTTTTTAGTATTAGAATTTCAAATATGAATGTCAGACATTGAATGTACTTATGTATGCATTCAATTATATAATACCTTCTATTCTTGGGTTTGTTTAAATTTTAGTTAGCATCCAACTAGTATTGGATATATATCTTACATGGGGGTTCTACTGTTTGCAACGCAGGAAGTTACTTTAGATAAGATAAATTGATTTCTTGACATCTGGCTATTTTTAATCTATTTGTCTATATAATATGTGTGTACATAAGACATGGGCGTTGATGTGTTTTACACACTTGCACACACTGATAAATGAAACTCACTTCAAACCACTAATCAACATAATCTTATACCGAACAAATTACAACCGGATTCAGATCTCACCTATTCCTGAAGTAGTGAACAAACTCAGTTTTCACGTCTCCAAATGCAATCATCATTGCTCATTGAAATCTTCAAACTGGTGGGCTACTGGAGAGAGAGTCCACTAACAGGGAGCCCTGAGATGCAGAGGTCTTCAGACTCTAGATTGATCTGCTTAGCTGCTTTATCAACAATTAGATTACAGAATTTTTGTCCAGCTATATGCATGGTAAATCATATTATGCCATTCTCTGTGTTAAACTTGTGGAACATTATGTTCAACTACTGCAGGGGAAAGGACATCATCTTCCAAATTGCCATACTTTTGTCTTGCTTATTCCATCGTGCTTTTTCTCACTATTGCATACCTTCAAAGTTCTTAAAGACCATTTATTCTTTTGCAATTTGTCTTGAGGTTACTTCTTTTAAATTGTAATTATATCAATGCGTGGTACTTGTATAATTTGATGGCTTATGGTTCCTCTAATTATTTTCTCTCTGCCTGATGCCTGTCCTTTACTCTTTTGTTTTCTTTTCCCAGGAATCTATATCAGCCAAATGCTCCGTGATCTGCACGTCGGATGATGCAAGGAATACACAACCTTCCAAGCATGCATTGGAGGTGGCTGAACATATCTTTTGTCGTACTTTTGATGTTGGAAACCTTACAATATCTGAGAAATTACCAAATAAAATTGCTGGAATTGAAGGTATGCATCTTACAACTTGGTTCACTTTTGTGATTTGAAACTTCTAGGCTAACAATCCTAATTTTTATACCTCTGTGAATCTTATTAGTTAACTCTCTGTTGAACCGAAAGGAGGACCTAGATGTTGGAGAGGTTAACCCTTCGGTGGCCGATAGTGCTGATGAAAGAGTTCCTTCACTCAAGCTTAAAGCCCAATCAGATATATCAAATGACAAACCTGTGAAGAAAATGAGATTGGGCGATGACTCCGAAAAGAAGAATCTGAGCGAGGAAAACCTGGAGTTTCCCATTGAATCACTACAGAAAGCACATCCTGCTGCTTCAAGGAAAAATACCACAGGAGCATATCATCAGATAGAAATGACTCAAGAACCAGATGCGGTGAAGTCTTCTATGCATCATGATGCATCCGGGAAAAATACCACAGAAGCAGAGCATCAGCTAGTGGTGACTCGAAAACCAGCTTCAGGGAAAAATACCACAGAAGCAGATCATCAGATAGAAATGACTCAAGAACCAGATGTGGTGAAATCTTCTATGCATCATGATGCATTCGGGATAAATACCACTGAAGCAGAGCATCAGCTAGTGGTGACTCGAAAACCGTATGTGGTGAGGCCTACTATAAATCATGATGCTTTAGTTAAAAATACCACAGAAGACGAGCATCAAATAGTGGTGACTCGAAAACCAGATGCGGTGAGTTCTCATGTACATACACGATGTTTCTGAGTAATACTAAGAAGAATAAACTCATCTTGTGAATCCCTTTATCATATTGGCAGGATCGAAGAAAATGGTTCAAGGGACTTGTAAGTAGCCTTCCATTTTAAGGGTTTTTTTTGTCATCCTTAAGTCCATCACACTGATAAATATCTAGAAAAAGGAAATTCTCAGCTAAATTTGTTATAGATTAGAAATTTATAATTGCTGTGTTTTCACAAATTTTCAGCCATGGGAAGGTCGATTGCAAAAGGCTAATCAGTCGGGAACACTAATGCTTCTTCAAAATTTTGACCGATCTCTCACATCAAGAGATATAGAGGTACTGTTGTCATCATCATCATGAACAAGATCACATCGAGCTTGGTCAGGATAGTTGTAGTAGTAGAATCCGTTCAATGCTTTTTGTTGCTGGTATTAAAATGTTTCTCTCAGTTTGGTAATGGTAAGCTGATTTACTTTCATTTTTGGTCATATGGTCACAATTTTCCTTATTTTTCTTTCTCATTGAAAGGTCTTGTTAAATGAGTGCATTTATTTACCCAAATAACAGTGAATCCTGGTTTAAACTTTGAAGTTCACAAGTCATGCAAAGCTTAAAAAGAAGCTTGAAAGCGACAAATGATGCCGAAAAGTCAATCTCCATCAGATTGTTAGCAATGCCCTGATGTACCTACATATCCGCATTGATGAATTATGATTGCAGGGGGTTTAGGAAATTTGACATCTTTGGATTAATAGAAATAGTGAAATACACATTGATTATGTGAGTTGGCAGAGTTTTGACGTCTATATGGTCGATGAAGGATTCAGAGGTCGCCGTCCCTGTAAGGATATATGTTTTGGAGGTTGTGATTGAGTCTGATTGACCTGCCTATATTGGGATGCCAGTAAATCGATGATTTTAAGTAGTAAGTATTATTATTTTAGTCTGTGAGGTCTGACTTTTTTCTGAGAGAAAACTGTGGGTGGAATCCTCCTGCATTTTATTAATAAGCTTTTGACGAAACTTCTAAGAGTACAATATATATAAATACAAGAATGGTGCCAAACAGCTCCCAAGTCAACATATGGAGAGCAAAGAACCAAGCGAAGAGGCCCATATGCCTACAAAAAATTGTAATCCAGTTCTGAAAACAATTTTTTGGACCAATTCAAGAGCGTCATCAACAACCAAGTGTCTTCCCAGGTGCAGTTCATGACCTCTCTGTCATCATCACCGTCCACCTAAGAACATTTGGGGATAAAGTGTCTTCTGATGGAGTGTAGATATTGTCAGTTTTCTCGGTGAGTGAATATACTTGCCAGCTTTCTTTATCTTTTATTGAAAGAAGACAATTCCATTGCGAAATGTAACAAACATTATTTGTAAGCTTTGCTCCGAAGATCTAGCAGTCTATAAATATACAGTAATTCCTCTCTCACAAAATGACCCTAATTAAGGCCAAGGCTGCAAGGTCGATCTAATGTTTCTCCAAGTAGACCACATCTTTGCCATTGAAGTTGGGAGAGAATGCACATGAAAGTGCGTCAACGAGGTGTCCCACAAGCTTATGGTCTATGAGCAAGCTAGAAAGAGATTATTTGCATTTTCATTATGAGAACTACAAAGCACACACGATGTCGGGCCTTGCCATTTTCTCTTCGATATGTTATCCCTTGTTAGAACAGCATTTTTAAGCATAAGCCAAAGAAAGCCCCTAACCTTTAGTGGTACTTTGGCCCATATCACCTTAGCGAAAGGACACCAACCACTGCTGTCGTGTCATTGATCCCGCAATATGGGGAACTAACAGAAAAGACCCCATCATTATTCCATTACCATTAAAAGGAATATATGTGTAGGAAATTCAACAAACATATAAGTTGAAAGTGCAGCTAAAAGGTCATGTCGTTGCATTCTGTTTCCTCACCAAATGGTGGGGGTGAGTTTACTCTGCCACATTCCTCTTCTCTAATGGTGATGCACCTTGCCACTCTGAAGCCTTGCAATTTGGAAGAGTGTGGATAGAGTTCCCAAAGGGCTGAAGATGTGCACAATGTATCTTCCCAGAAACTAGCTTCCTGACTATCAGTACCCTATGCTTGCCAAGAAAATGTGCTTCACTGCCGGCCATCCCTTCCAAAGCAAGGAGACCCGATGACTCCCCTTTGTAGTTCTGCCTAATTATCCCCAAGCTTAAGGTAAATGTCATGAGATAGTACCGCCCATCTAATCATGAGGGCCATGTTAAAATTTCTTAAATTGACGATCTCTAGCCCCCAACTTCTTTGCTTTTGCATACTTTCCTCTAACCAACAAGGTGATAGAAGGACATCCCTGCCAAAAGAAGCACCTTGTCAGTTTATCAATCTCTTTTACCCATTTTGAAAGATGAAAGAAAGACATATAATACATTGAGATGCCAGAAAGCACTGCAATATGATGTGTGGTTACCCCCAATGACAACTACGTCATTTCCACCCCAAAATCTTTCCTTAACCCCGTCTTTAAGGGGTTACCATTCCAATCACGTCTGCGATTTTGCCTTAAAAGGCAACCCTAAGTATGTGATGGGAGAGTTCTCAACCCGACAATTAAAGATTTAGATAGATCAGGAATATGTCCCAATAAGGCCTCCGAAAGAATACCTAAGAGCTCTTTTGAAACTTAGTTCTCAATCTAGACCACATCTTGAAGCAAAGTAAGCTCCACTTCAATTTCATAGCTTGTGCAGGGCATCCTTTTCCAAAGAGCTTTTTCATCTGCATAGTGAAGGATAACTACAGCATTGCACGACCTTTTGGCACCCAAACCCTCGATAAGGTCAAGGGTCGTGTTCCTATTCAACATGCTATTAAGGCCGCTAGCCACCAGGTCAAAGATGAGAGGGGAGAGGGGCCACCATTTCTATTCAACATGCTATTGAATTCTGACTTTTATGTACGCTTTTCTGTTTGATTTTGATCCTGTACCTATCATGATGTTTCTAAGTTAGATTTGGGATTTAAGCATGATGGTGGGAGAGTCAGCCGCTTAAGGCTGACTATCATTCATGGTTTTTGGTTTGGTTTTGATTCTGGACCTTATCAAGATGCTTATAAGTTAGATGTGAACATTAAAGTATGATAGGGGGAGAGTTAGGCGCTTAGGTCCTAGAGATCCATTGATTATTGATTCATTGCTGCTTAATTGCTGCTTGAAGGGATTCTTGGATATGCAAGTGTTGCTCTATAACTGACTCTATAACTAATCCAAGATAACTGTTTTGTGTTCATCCTTCGTAATGACAACATGATGAATTCTTAGTTCTATATTTGCATACTTATTGGTAGATTTCTTTGTTAGAGCTGTGTATGGTGCTTTTGCACCACCAATAAGTACAATGTGAAAATCTTAGGTAGGGAGTGCCAGATCGGGATGGGGTATGTGGAATGATAAGCGCAACAAATGAGAATTCAACAACTTGTTACTGAATAATTCGACAAGATTTACTCAAGGCACTAACCGAATACTGTGTGTATTATTTGTGGCTTGTGAAATCACACTAATCACAATATTTGGGTGCAAAACTTTTTTTCTCATAAAATATTTTTAAAATAGATGGAGGGATGTGATTTTGGACACTTCTCCCAACCAACATCTGGATTGTCCAGCACTTTTGTACATGACACATGTATCCGTCCTGTACACTTCTCGAAGCGAAAAAAAACTTTTATTTGTGTGGATGCCCATTTAACAAAAAAATGGTTTATTGATCATTTTGCCATTAGGTAATTCGTAAATAACCAAACATATACGCTTATATGAGTTAAATACATGCTTCCATAGCATAAACATGCATGCATAACCGGGTCCTCGTGTCTAGGATTTGAAGGATCATTGTGTTCGACACATCACATCCGTGTTTGAGGGCATTGCCCGTGTTTGTGTCCTCTAATCGAAACCCAATTATATAAACAATATTAATTGAATACAAGATAATCCAGAACATTCAAGGCATTAAACAAGAAAGCCAATTAATTATGATTGGAACATTTCTTGGAAGGTGATATAAATAAAAACTTGACCAATATATCTAATTTAAAAAAGCATAGATAAGATAGAGCTGAATTAAAAAATCAATATGAAAATAAGATTAGACATGACAAAGGATGAAATCAAATCTTAAAGATAATATTGAAGCACAAATCTGTTCAAGGTAAGCAAGACGGCATTGCTTCATCCGTAATACACAAATACCATATGATATGAATCAATATCAAAATGATGTGATCCGGGTCTGATACCAGACGGAAGCGGCGCGCACCCAAGGGGTGACTTATCCTTTTACTCATTAGTCGAGTTGCGTGTTTAGCAATTAGAGGGCTTTTACTCTTTAGTCGAGTTGTGTGTTTAGCAATTAGGGGGGCTTATTAGTCCTTTATTATCTTTTGTGTTAGGATGAGTTTAAAAGGGCACGAGTCGGCACCAATTTGTTTATCGAGGAACGATCATTTGAGTAGTATTCTTGTTAGGGTTCTTGGGGGATTAAACTTGTTCCATCAACACAAGTTAGGGAGAGATCCGCTCCAGAATGGGATCAATTTATCTTCAATTTAAGCAATCTTTTCTATTCCACTTTTAAATTTCTTCTCTTTCTTCCACAAATCTGAATTTATTCTTCTAAGATCCGCTCCAGAAAGGGATCAATTTATCTTCAATTTAAGCAATCTTTTCTATTCCACTTTTAAATTTTTTCTCTTTCTTCCACAAATCTGAATTTATTCTTCTAAATTGAGCGGATCGTATCAATTTGGTATCAGAGCCCTCGCTTCTATGGCGAGCACACGGGCGACTGCGACGAAAACTCTGGAGGAGCGACTTGATGCGGAGATCTCGTGGTTGCAGAAGGAGATGACAGATATGAAGTAAGAGATCAAGGCAGATTTGAGCGCAACCATGGATGAAAAGATGAATCGGATCTCGGAGCGACACTCGCGCGAGATGAAGGAGGGGTTTACCGAGATGGCAAAGATGTTTCAGCTGCAATTTTTTCAGCGAGATCCGGATCCGAAATCGTCCGGATCTTCAGATCTGAGCTCGCGAACAAACCCAGAAAACGGCGACGGCGGAAGGCAAACCCTAGCCCTAAGGTTTGAAGGAAGGGCTTTCCCTTCGTGGGGGGATGCCACGGGACGAACGGAGGACGGGCAGGCCCACCAGGGGCCCGTCGGTGATCGGCCGCCCCCAACTGGGGCGGCGAAGGCGGGCGGCCCCAAACCGGGGCCGTCGGAGGACAGCCGCCCCCTGTTGGGGGCGGCGAGCAGCAGCGGGCCCATCTGGGGCCCGTTGGGGGATTTCCGCCCCTGGGGGCGGTGGAGGGTGGCGCCCCCTACTTGGGGGCGCGGGGGATTTCCGCCCCCGGCGGGGGGCGGATTTGGCAGGCGGGCCCACCTGGGGCCCGCAGATGGAGATCCGCTCCTGCGGGGGGGCGGAGGGTGGCCGGGCCACTTGGGGCCCACAGGCGGCGGGCAGACCCCGCAGGGGGGCGGCGAGGACAGGCGGGCCCATCTGGGGCCCACAGGATGATTTCCCCCTCCATTTGGGGACGTCGAAGAAGGATGGCTACATGGAGGACCCCGGCGAGAGCAGGTTGACGAGTGGGACGATGTAGGTGCACTCGTCAATGAGAGGGCCAGGGGAGAAGTGGGCAGTGGAGGACTGAGGATCACCCTTACCAGAGGCGGCAGCCAGTAAATAGGGAAGGGCCACCATGAGGTGACACTAACCCAGAGATGAGGAAGTTGAAGGTGCCACTTTTTGATGGGAAGGACCCGATGGATGGATTTACTAGATAGAGAGGTACTTTGAGGTCGCGGGCTTCACGGAGGCAGAGAGACTGAGGGCGATGTACTGAACTTTGAGGGTGAGGCTCTTGCGTGGTATCGGTGGACCCACAAGCAGAGGCCTATACGGACTTGGAGGGAGCTGACAGAGTGCCTTATGGAGAGATTTCAGGAGACCCACTGGGAGGGCTGTTTGAGCAGTTATACGCTTTGAGGCAGGATGTGACCGTGCGTGACAATATCATGAAGTTCGAGACACTCTCGAGCCGAGTGAAAGGGGTGTCGACTGAATCGATGGAGGGAAATTTTCTGAATGGGCTGAAGCCAGCCGTGAGAGCTGAGCTGGGAGTACATGACCTTCAAGGGTTGACTGCCATGATGCGGATGGCCAGGAGAGTGGAGGACAGGTTGGCTGAAGAGAGAAAGTCTAAGGGGGCCGGGGGCAGATCGACATACCACAGTCCAGCAACTACTGAGACAACCCAGACCACTGTGGGGGCACCAGCGACGGCAAAGGGGGATGCGATGGAGACGCGACTGAGAGGGCAGACTCGTCGCATGACAGAGGCCGAGATGAGGGAGCGGAAGGTCAATGGCCTTTGCTTCAAGTGTGAAGAGAGGTTCACACCAGGACACCGTTGCACAGGAAGGGCCATGCAGCTGGAGGTGGCAGCAGCGGATGATCTTGTGGTGATGCTTGACGGAGGTGGGGACGAGGCAGAGCCGCGCCCACACTTAGATTAGAGAAGATGGACGCCATCATCAGCTGCAACCTTGAGGACAAGGTTCATTTTTTGGGGGAGTAATGATATGATCCGGGTCTGATACCAGACGGAAGCGGCGCGCACCCAAGGGGTGACTTATCCTTTTACTCATTAGTCGAGTTGTGTTTAGCAATTAGAGGGCTTTTACTCATTAGTCGAGTTGTGTGTTTAGAATTAGGGGGGCTTATTAGTCCTTTATTATCTTTTGTGTTAGGATGAGTTTAAAAGGGCACGAGCCGGCCCTAATTTGTTTATCGATGAACGATCATTTGAGTAGTATTCTTGTTAGGGTTCTTGGGGGATTAAACTTGTTCCATCAACACAAGTTAGGGAGAGATCCGCTCCAGAATGGGATCAATTTATCTTCAATTTAAGCAATCTTTTATATTCCACTTTTAAATTTCTTCTCTTTCTTCCACAAATCTGAATTTATTCTTCTAAGATCCGCTCCAGAAAGGGATCAATTTATCTTCAATTTAAGCAATCTTTTCTATTCCACTTTTAAATTTCTTCTCTTTCTTCCACAAATCTGAATTTATTCTTTTAAATTGAGCGGATCGTATCACAAAACCAGAACTATTCTAGCATTCTAGCCTCGTGGACAAGCTAAGCCACTTACGAATGCTCATCACACCTCCAATTTACAGAAATTCCATACCTTTCGTAAATTCGTTGATAGACTTAGCGTATGTGTCTGTACCTTCAATGTAGAAGCTTAGCCAAGTACTATATCTTATAAATTTAGTCACCTCAACTTCATTACCTCTGCACACCCTCCAAACTTCTATTACATATGATATTCTAGTACTGTGACATATGAGGATTCAGACCTAAGCTCTGACATGCCCCAAAATCATTGAAATAATATTAACTAGGAGCCGATGGCTGTCAACTATAATTTCCGTATACAGTAGAGTTGCGAAGCATAATAATTAGGGGACCAATGTCGGCTACAATTCACTGTATAGGAGAATTGCGAAGCCTTAAGTCATATGCACTCCTAGCCTATCTAATGGAATTATATATGAAATCTTTACAACCATTACACAAAGTTCAATATCAAATCACAATTATTAAAGATTGAAATCTAATGCTAGATGTCCAATTAAATTATTATTTTTATCAAATTCTTAACGAGATACTAACCTATAAATATCTAAATTAGCTAGCTACTTAGTATCTGAATCACATAAAAAATGATTAGTGAGCTAATTGCTCAATAAGTGAGTGAAGCATGCTAAGTAGGATAGGGTTAAAAATATGATAAGAATAACGATATACAAACTGAAATTTATACGTTATTATGCTAGATTAGGTGATATGTCATGAGAAGATTATTTTGAAAACTATTAATATGCGATAAAACTGGGCAAGCTATGTCTCTGTCAAAACTTAACTTCTCGGTTGACTTGGGTCTCTGTTGGATTCGGCCGGCTCCCAATAGGGGGGTCTTTTTGAGGTTTTAGTCATTTTTATTAGGGAAGGGTATTTGGGTAATTAGCTATTTTTCTGGACTTATATTAGAGGGAGGAGGCTAGCCGGCTGTAGTTAGGCTTAATTTTGATATTGTGTGGGAGATTTCTTAGGAGAGTACGGACGTCCTTCGCTTATTGGCGTCTTGGAAGGGTTGTTGCCTCTTTAATTGTAGCCAAATTATCCTTTTTATTTCTAGTTTTATCAATTTATTTTCAGATTTGTGCGAGTTCCTATCAATTGGTATCAGAGCGCGTAACGATGTATGGCGACTTCGACAAGATCACAAGACAAGTTCGAGAGTTTGGAGGCGAAATTTACTAGCGAGATCGAAGGGATAAAGAAATCTTTGGCGGGAAACGATGAATCCATGGCAAAGTTGACGGCTTCCATCGAAAAATTGACGGCGACGCAAGAGAAACAAGACGAACAATTCGCGCAATTGATTTTTCAATTGACGGCCAATGCGGGAAAGGATAGAAAAGTTGATGGAAACCCTAAATTAGCGATAAAGGCGCCACCTTTGGTCAAGGGGAATGAAAAGATGGAGCTTTTTGATGCGGAAGCCATCCACGTGGAGGCCTACAACGAGGAGGAAGATGGAGATCCTTGGAAGGAGGATTATCGAGAAACGGTGCGCCGGAAAGTGGAGGAAGTAAGGAGGGGGGGCGGCGGCCCTAGCCGCCCCACCACGAGTTGCGGCAGGGTTTTGGAGGGCCACGGGTCTCCCCAGGTCCCCGCGGGCCCCAAAACAACATGGGGGTGGTGCACCCCCCCAGCCACCCCCGGGCCGGCGAAGGCCCCCAGGGCCCCGACGGGCTCCGTCGACCAGCAGCAAGGCCACGGGGGCCCGTAGAACCTTTGGCAGGGACTAGCGGCCCCTCCACAGGGCCGCTGGGGCCCCGCCGACCAGCGAGGACCCCCCGAGGGGGCAAGAAGCAGAGCAGGAGCATCTGCCGCATTTCGGGGATTTTTCGCCCTATTCTGAGGGCCCGGCACGTGGATCCGACGGCTGTTTTAATCTGAGAGAGGGGCATGTGTATTACGACGACGGGGGAGGGTTTCGGGACCCTCCTGACCCTCGATATGGCAATGATAAAGGGCACTCGCCACCTCACACTTATGAGGAGCGCCGCTGAGACTATCAGGAGGAGCATAAGTGGCAGACAAGAGGCTACGGTGGTCGAGGAGACCTGAGGGAGCCATGGAGATCGCTGAAGAGGACCGCAGGGAGGATTTGAGACACACCAGGAGAGGTGGTGGCACTACCATCAGCATAGATATGACGGGGGACAAGGAGACCAGGGTACATTCAATAAGGACCGGCTGCGGCTGCAAAAACTGAAGATGCCAGTATTCGATGGGGTGGATCCAGTGTCGTGGATCAACCGAGTAGAGAGATTTTTCAGAGTCTGAACATGACAGATGAGTAGAAGCTGGAGGTAGCTGGGATTTGTCTGGATGGGAAGGCTCTCGCCTGGTTTCAGTGGAAGGATGCGAAACATCTTTTTCGCTCGTGGGAGCAGATCAGGGATCAGATGGTGGTGAGGTTCAGGGACCCACACTTGGAAAACGTTAGGGAGCAGCTGCTATCATTCAGGCAGGAGTGCATCGTGAAGGATTATCTAGAGATGTTTGAGGCCCTATCAGTGCAGGTGCACGGGATGTCCGACGAGACGATAGAGAGCACTTTCATGAAGGGGCTGAAGGTCACAATTCGAGCAGCGGTTCGCATGCAGAAGCCTCAGAGCCTGATGGAGGCCATGGAGTACGCTCAGATGATGGAGAACTAGCAGTTGGAGGAGAGGAAGGCGAGAGGTGGTTGGAATGGACCGGTTTCTCGAAGTGTCCTGACCGCAACAGGAGAACAAAAGGCAGCTACAGGGGCAGATCAAGCGAGTATTGAGAAGACGGGGCAGGAGAGCAGCGCACCGCCAGCAGGGTGCAATTCAGGAGGATGACTGAGCCGAGATGAGGGAGAAGAGGCAGAAAGGCCTCTGTTTCAGATGCGATGAGCGGTTCACACCAGGGCACCACTGTGTGATGCGCAAGCTGCAAGTGTTGATAGCCGGGGAAGACGAGGCGGATGACATGGAGGATGAAGAGGGCGCAGCGGAAGACGACTCCCACTTGGAGTAGAACCGTCAGAAACTTCATGCGCCACCTTGAGGACAATGTGGATTTTCGGGGGTGGAGTAATGTTAGATCCGCCTGGCGCCCAATAGTGGTCTTTTTGATGTTTTAGTTATTTAATTAGGGAAGGCTATTTGGGTAATTAGCTATTTTTCTGAACTTATATCAGATGGAGGGGGCTAGCCGGCCCTAGTTAGGCTTGATTTTGATATTGTGTGGGAGATTTCTTAGGAGAGTGCGGACGTCCTCGCTTATTGGCGTCTTGGGAGGGTGGTTGCCCCTTTAATTGTAGCCAAATTATCGTTTTTATTTCTAGTTTTATCAATTTATTTTCAGATTTGCGTGAGTTCTATCGGTCTCATTCCTATTATAACCCATGGTCGGGATGCATTAACTAAGATGTGCACAAAAAACAACCACATGGAGGAGACATGTTGAGATCATGCGTAGCTTGCTTAGTTTCAATGTATACCAATATAACTAATCAGAAGAATACATATGCATATGTAAATGATATCTATGAAAATTTTAATAAAATAGTATATTTGACACATGCATATCTATGCATAACCACTAACCAACACCACCTATGCATATGCATCTGTCTATTTTTAACATGAAAGTCATAATCATACTCAAAGGATGGGAATGGGCCGGGCCAAATAGATGCCCAATTCAAATGGGCGGGCTTTCGGGCCAACCCAAAGACCATATGGGCTTTTTTTACGAATGACCAAATGGGTATAAAGCGGGCTTTGGGCCGGCCCATTGGGTTTTGGGCAACCCATTGGGCGTACTAAAAAATTTGGCCGAACATCCGACACCCTCTCCATCTCCTCAAACCTCTCAAACGCAGCTTTAATGTGCCCGTGCTGCGCGGACGCAATCAGTATCGCGTTCCACGCCCCAATATTTCTCTCTGACATTTTGTCAAACACCTTATACGAAGTCTCCACAAGCCCACACTTCGAATATAGTGAAATCAGTGAGCTACCCACAAACGGGGACGAATCGTAGCTACTCTTGACACAGAGGCAATGGACCTGCGACCCGAGCTCGAGTAGCGTCGAAACACTACAAACTCTCAGCAAGCATGAGTACGTAAAGTCGTTTGGCCGGAGCCCGTCCTCCAACGCCCGCTTGAACAGCCTAACCGTGTCCCCCTCGTAGCCCATCTGAGCGTACGCGGTTATGAGCCCGCTCCACGTGACCACGTTCCTCTCCGACATTTCATCAAACAGATTACGTGCATGCTCCAAGAGCCCACATTTCCCATACATGTCGACGAGCGAAGAGGCAACGAAGACGTCAAGGACGAAATGGGTCTTCATGGTTAGGGAGTGGATGGATTGGCCAAGCAGGGGGAGGTTAAGGGCAGCGCATGACTTGGTGGCAGAGGGGAAGGTGTGGTCGTTGGGGGAGACGGAGGAGCGGAGCATGTCGCGGAAAGCCATGACGGAATGCAGGGGATGCTCATTCTGTGAGAAGGCGGCGATGAGGGATGACCATGAGAAAGGGGGGCGGAGGGGGTTGTCGATGAAGCCTATAGAGCTGATGAAGACGACGATGACGATCAGCTGGGTTTCTCTTCGAGATGGTGAACTTTTGGTGGGCGAGATGGCGATCGACGGAGCGAGTATCGTAATCCAGCTAGGGTTTTCTTCAAGCAGCGAATGGGAAAGCAGAGATGTGTTTTAATTTTTAGAGGAAAAAATGCCCGAAGCCCGATCCTTCCATCCAGCGAAATTGATTTCGGGCGGAAAAAGCCCGATCCCTGCATTTGGGCGGCCCGATCGGGCTTTGGGCAGCAAGGGGGTGACCCAAAATTTATTCGAAAATTTGGTTTCGGGTTTGGGCTAGCCCGATACCCATTTGGGTATGAGTAAAGACCGGGCTTTTCGGGCCAGCCCGATGGGCAGCGGGCTGGCCCGCGCCCATTCTCATCCCTACTCATAAAGTTCATATTTGGTATTAACAAAAATACATGATTTTCATGAATATCATATATCATGTGTAAAATATCTGTAAATTAAAACATTTGCAACCATAAACATAAAGAATATAAACTTGATATGCACATGTAAAATTACATAACTACAAAAATGCATTCATCACCTCCAATATAATATTTATCTTTTCTTTGTAGACATCTTTACTTCTTGGTGCTCTTTCTCAATCTTACCTTAAAAAATTTTTGTTAGAGATTGCGAGCTCCTAGGCCTATTTCTAGTTTTTATGAAACTTTTCTGACAAGCCATATTGAAGCATCCTAAGCAAGCCAATTCAAAGTTTTATCAGCACGTCAAATTGAAGCTTCATAACAAGCCAATCGGAAACTTCATCAACAAGCCAATCGGAAGCTTCCCTAACAAGACATCTCAAGGCTTCCTCAACAAGTTAACTTGAAGCTTCTCCAATAAGCTAACTTAAGGTTTCTCTAACATGCCAACTCAAAGCTTTCTCAATAAGACTATAGCTTCTTTAAAAAGTTGTTTTGACTGGGTTAAATACTTAAGAATTTAGAAAATATTTATATATATATGCTTGTATATTTTCAAAACTACGGGATATTATGTTCTTCCCACTTTATTTTAAGTTTCATCTTCAAAACTTGATGTGTGGTAAACTAGCAACACAATCAACCAAAAGTCACACGTTGAATCATATGAAATCATACATAACATAGGACACATACACATTTCAAGCTATTAAAATACTTTTAATCAACCAAATTTTATTACATAGATAGGCATATATTTATTCATCCTCGTCTTTTATCCAGGCAGATAATATTCGTGTATTCATATCAACTCCACACAAACAATAATACATGTTTTTGACTCATCATAAGTGCAATTTCAGTGCTACTATTAATCGTTCTTTATTTCTTTATTTATGGATTTTTCGATCCCATCGACTCATTTGTTTTCATAGAGATCTGTAAATGGAGACACAATGTCAGATTTGCCGATAGGCGTCACTAAAATAGTTTGATGGTTAATAATTTTTCCTCTTAAATGGAGACCTCATGTCAGATTTGCTGTAGATGCTAGCCGATCTCCTTAAAATCCTTTGTTCGATAGTTAGTAATTTCTCCTTAGTGTATATTAATTTTTCCTATAACATGTATACCTCATGTCAGATTTGCAGGCAGGCGCTTGTGGATCTCCTTAAAATCCTTTGGTCGATATTTAGGAAGTCTCATCGGATGGCACTCATCATGGCTTATTTGAATTCAATAGTAGTGAACTTATGAGGTAGGAATAGTAGTGAACGTGTCGGTTCCGACAGAACCAGGAACTGGAACCGAACTGATTGTCAAGTGGTTCGGTTTCGATCCGATTCCAGTTCGGTTGTGATTCCGGTTTGGCTGTGTTGAAAAATATACGAAATTAAACAAAATTTTAAGTCAATAACTTAATTTGAAGAAAAAGAAATATAAATACATGTAGCCACAATTTTGTCATTAATCAACTTAATGCAACTAACATGTGAGAAAATTGAGGATGTGAAAAATAAAAATAAATAAATATTTGGGCTTGCACTTAATAATTATTAAGTTGCCTACGTATCCTCTAAAGAAAAATTTTCAGAAGAATCAAAGAAGAATCAAAGCCAAGAAGAATCAAAGCCCACGTAGTTCTTTTACGTTTTACATTGGTCGTTGCCGTTAGTGCCTTTCGTTTCTGTTCTCTCTTCGAAGAAGTGCAAGTCATTTCATGTTCCATTTTTTGTTGTCTGTGGGCTGTCTTTGTCTAATCAACAACACAAACTTGAGCTTCAATTGAATCAAGACTCAAATAAGAGTGTCTTTCATCTAATATGTTTTTACTGGCACTAAACTTTTGTCCAACAGCAACTGCAGAAACTGGCATTACACGAGCTTGTTTGGCTATAATAACCAAAATTGGAAAAAGTTTTTGATGCTCTTTTGATCATTGTAATATATCAAGTTCACTGACATTCACAATAATTCTTTTTAATCATCCTTGAACAAGTAATTTATACATGTTATTCGAACTGGTTGGAACATCACGTGAAAATTTAATGGGATTTTTATTATGGGTTTTGCAAAAATTTTTTACCATGATTTCATTACTTTTGGATGTTTCCACAAATAATGAATTGCTTTTCTAATATGTTCAGTAGAATCTTTTAGAATAGTTAATCCATTTTGAACACAATTAAAACATGACATGCACATCTTTGATTGCACATCTTTGATGAAAAAATCTCGCACAAAAATAAGGTTGACATAACTCTTTTGAAGATGGAATATCAGCAGTATTATTTGAAGCAGTATTATAACCAATTGTAAAATTTTTATCTTCAATCTTATATTTTTTAAAGATGATTTTAAGCGTACGATAAATATTATCAGATATTTTAATCAAAAACTCGAAATGCAATAATTCATTTTTGCAATATCTAATTTTTATCAATATAATGACAAATCACACACATATAGGAGTGTGTTTGCCAATGATCACCCCATATATCGAAACATATAGATACACGATCATCAAAATGTCTAATTTTTTATTAAATCATTCTGTCATTTTTGTAAATATTAAAAAGTGTAGTGTGGATGTAGTTCTTGGAACACGACAAGCTTGTGAATTTAATCCGTTATGAACGTAATTTATATAATCAACTTTCTCACCAAAACTAAAAGATCAATGTTCAACGACAACCATTCTTGCTAACTATTCTCAATTAGTAGCATCAGAATATTTGATTGGTAGAAGTAGCGTACCTTGCAATTTGAGTTTAAGAAGATGAATTACCTAATTTGCTCGGCTCTTTACTCCTTATATGTTTCCAATATGTTCCATAACCTCCATATGTACTCTAAGAATGTTCAACGTTGCAATAATTACATTTATCGTTAATTTTTCATCGGACGCGTTAACTACTTTGAACAAATCCGATGTGTTGTGCTTGTTTTCTTGTCCTCTAACATCAATTTTCGCATCACATCACGATTTTCTACTTCTCTGGAAATTTCAGATGAAGAAAATTGAACATTAGGAGATTGGGATGATCCATCAATATGGATTGCAATCCGAAAAGCCTTCGGAGTTGGTAAACTAGAATCATGGAAAAAATCTTAATATTGTTGAAGACCAAATTAATTATAACCATCATTAAAATCATTGACATCGACAGAAATATTTTTTTCCTTTATTTGATTTTGAGGAACCACTTTCCATTGCGAAAAAAATGAGAAAAACATTCGAATAATATAGAATATAAAAATTCAATAAAAATAAATAAAAATGATAAAAATTAGTATAATAGAATCATTGAGAGTTGAGAGTTGAGAGAACAATGATGTCAAGAAGTTGAAAGAATGGATGGGTATTTATAGAGATTTGGGGGGTGGGTTCAAAAAAGAATTTTTTTTTGGGGGGGGAGTGAAAAAGGGGGGGACAAGGGGCAACGGCTACCTAACTAGCAGTTGCCCCCTTTATTGGAGCAGTTTCACCCTTTTATTTTTTAATTTAAAGGGGACAACGGCTAGTAGGGGTAACTAGCTTGTCCCTTGAATTAAATCGGCCAAGCCACAACAGGACCAGTTTTCCGGGTTGGTTCCCATGTTCCCAAACCGGGGAACCGAACCGGGGAACCGGAATTGTCGGTTCCGGTTTTGTTCTACAGAACTGCAACGGGAACCTAACATGTTTGGCCCGGTTTCGGTTCCGGTTATTGGAACCGACCGTTCGGTTCCAGTCCGGTTCCATGGTTCGAACCGAACTGTGGTCGGGTCTAGGTAGGAATGGGAGGAACCCCACTCATATGAAAGCTGGTTGTCACGAGCGAGCTGGTACTCCTCAACCTGCTAAGGATTGAATTTGGACTAGGGTTTGTCGGCTTTGTTGTAGGCCTTGTGCATTGGGTTGTCTTTCACTCAGGTTATATTCTGCTTTGGTTTTAGTTCATCTCAGGCTTATTCTCAGATGAAAGTGTGAATTTTGGGTCAATGTTACTGAGTATGTGTCAGGAGTAATTGGATACATGTTATAATCATGTCTGCCCGATTGACCTTTTATATAAATAGAATAGGGTTGGTTTGGGCCTGTGCTCTTGATCCTAGTGTTGCTGGGCTGAGAAATAAATAAAGCTACTACCTACATTTCTACTGAGAGCTATTGGCTCGTATTTGAGGGTGCATGAAACCTGCTGCACACAGGTATGGGTCAAAATCTGCTTAAGCAAATTTTCTTCTTTTTTCTTTCAGTAAATACAGTATTTGCTTTCTACATTCATGGCTGGTTCAAAGTACAAACACTGACCACTGATCCTGTATTAAATGACTGATTGGGTTGAGTTTCTGGACTCCGTATATGAATGTTATATGAATGTGTTGTATATAGACGTGTCTGGCATGACTCTAAACATCTGACCAATATAGCAAAACTGATTGGCTTTGGGTCAGTCTGTTTGGTTGGGACACACCTGACTCGACTCAACCAAACAAACAGACTGACCCAACGCCGGTCCATCACACCTGACTCGACCCAAAGCAGACCCCAGATAATTAATAATTAAAATTTAATCTGTTTAGAAGTATATTGGATTATGCAAGTTTTGATGAAGACTTCATCATTCGGTATTTAAAAGGCAAATAATTCCAGTTGCATTTACTATCTTTTTTAGTTTCGAAAGAAGTTTTATTTATTTATTTTTAAAAACTGTATCTGGGGCATCCTCATGAAAAAAGACGATACGAGCCGAAATCATTCCCAATGTTTCAAGCCATTGTATACACATAGACCCTTAGGTTGATTTATCGGTGGCAATCTCATGGAATTTATATTGCCTTTGTAAGTTCATTGACATCTGCAGAGCCACCTCCAATTGTTATCGTCTCTATATATCCAAAAGTCAAAAACTCTCCATAAAGTGTTAACCAGGCAAAATGGTAAAATGGCATGAGATTTAATAACAAATAGTCAAAGACTTGCACCTAAACTGCATCATAGACGTGCTGATAAGGACATATCTAGATCTGCCTCAATAATGGAAAACAACACATCTCGAAAACAACATCCCCCTATAGACTTGATTTTTCCGAATGTTAATTATGAATAATGAAGAAATGGACTTGGGACTAGATTTGCACCTAGCTCTTGGAGTTAGACAAGTGATGGAACATGTGGGAGCGTAACAGACTTGAGAATTCTGGACATCGCGATGCGATGACAGATGAGACTGGATGATGTGGATAATGAGTGAGATGGTCATGATGATGTGTGGAAAAGGGGGAACTTGTTTCCCTTTGTTTAGAAAGGAAGGGAAATTCTTTTAGATGAAAACAATATTACATTTATTTGGAAACTGCGGCAAATAAACAATATTTTGAATCATCGTGACTTGGGTTTTAATTCATTTCCTTGTTAAGTAATTAAACTGATGAAAATTCTCGATTTCATGAGTAGTCCATCCGTATTAACTAAAATATGACAGAAGAGGAAGCTATTATGAATCACACCGCCTCTTCGTTCACCCTCCTACAGTCCCTTCCCTATCCAGTCCAAACAACTTGTTTAATTTCCTGATGCTTTCCTACCTAACTAGCAATGGGCAAACATCCAAACGCTGTAATGTTCCTTGCGGTTAGAACTTTAAAACAGTAATCCTGTGACAGACTAATCTAAGAGTTAAATCCTTATTTAGTTATGTATTATTGATGTTAATATTCTAGACTTTATTTGGTTTACATGCTTGATTGCGTTGTACTTTTGTAATTATTCAAAATTTACTTTGTTTATATTGCTATTACAATTTAGATATTTTGACTTATATTTAGACAATCATATATTTGTATATTTTTATGCAGGATGCCATTTATGACATTTTCAAGCAAAGTTGCACTGCAAAGGTTATCCCATTGTTGCCTCCTTATCATAACCCTCACCATGGTACGTCATTCTGTGAACACCATTTTTTCAACACCATTTTTTCGTTGCTATATTTGAAATAAGAAATAATAGAGAACCTAGATATTTGGAAGTTATTTTTCTTGCCATAGTCACTTTGCATTCTGTGTGTCAGTCACATTGTGAAATAAATTACTTTTGTTTGTCAGGTCAAGCATATGTTATCTTTAAAACACAAGATGCAGCAGATGAGGCAATTCACAAAATCAACAAAGGATGTCTAATGGTACAAAATAGAAGGTATTGAAAATTTTCATTATATTTAATAAATTGTGTAGCATCGACCTTTACGAGTTGGAATTTTTGACTGGATGAATAATTAACTTCAATTTATCTTCTATCAAAATTTTTAACTATCACATATTCCTTTTTTCATGGGCACTTCTTTTGTACCCAGCAAAGCATGAAACCACTTGTGGACTGCCCCTCATTTGTACCTACCTTTTGTATTGGATCTGACCCATCAAAGGCTAGAGGGGGGAGACTTCGCCTGTCCAATATTAGTCCCAATACTTTTTTGGGGATACAGAACACATTTCTCAAATGTGAAATTCAATGCGTATGAATTAAATTGAATTTTGCACATGCATCATTCACATGTATCATTTAAAGGGACACTCGGACAAATATGGAGATGATTCTTACCTTCTGCGGTGTTAGTTTGACATTGGATTCTGTCTTTATGTGATGTTGCAATGAACCATTTCATCCATGCCTATTTGCATGTTTGTTAAAAATATAGTAGTGTTACTGATAGGGCGTTACTACTTCACTGTAGTGTTGTTGCATTATTGGTGCTCTCTTCACTTGTACATATACGTGCTGTGTCCTTTTGCCGTTTGTATGCTTGAGTTCATGCAAATTTTTATAACTCCAAACCAGCAGAGTATTTCATCGAGTCGATCATCATATCCAGGTTCGGCATTAAATCAATGAATTATAAAATAGATTTTCTTGGCACAATATTCATGCTATGACCTATCTAATCTCTCTTATTGTGGTGGTGAATTTAGAGGCAATGTGGATGGAGTTTGCATGTTTAGAATTAGAGGGCCTATCCACCTAATACCAATTGGTTTTGGGTTGGATGCTAGCTAATACTTAACAATTGGGGACAATTGGGGTGTGAGCCTAATGTTAGGGGCCTAGTATGGGATGGGTCCTTAGCAAGGCTAGTGTTAGGGGCCTAATATGGGTTGGGTCTCTAACAAATGGACTAGGTTAGTGGCCTAGTATGGGCTTGGGTCTCTAACAAACTCATTTCCTCTTTTCCCCCCATTCATTAATGTTTTTTTTTTGGTTTATCTTCGGAGTCCTCTCGCCTGTGATTGACCTAGATTTCATTATATTGATCTTTGCCCTGGCTGATGTCATTTTAACAAGAAAAGGGATGTTTGAGTCTTTCTTAGTTACGAAATTGTAAAAAATTGGAGTGGCAGTCATTACTGGAAGCCATTGGCATCTTGTCCACAGTAGAAGTTTAGTTTCAACTAAACAGATGCTCACAAAAGATTAACCTGATTCGGACCATCGTTCCAAAGTCCAATATAATTACAGCCACAGTGTTCTGCATTCGATTAATTTGTTTTTTAATTTATGCAGCGCCTTAGTGGCTACCAAAGGTATGCTGAAGATGCCTGAAAAGCCAAAGACATTGATAGGTCATTTGATGATCAACAAAATTCAGAAGACGCAACGAGAGGAAATGGTACTGATACGTTGCTTGCCTTCTGAAATGCATTCGTACAATTTTCTCTTTCATTATGTACTGGTGTCCATCTGCAGAGGAAGGCTGTGTCGACATCACATTGCTCTCAGCCCAACACGATTGAGTACGAGATGGCAATGGAATGGATTCTACTGCAAGAGAAAACTATTGCTTGTTTTAACCAACTACATAAGGTGACTAATAATTATGGATGATGTATGTTGGCATTAATATTCAATTTCAAATCCTCATAAGGTTTCTCAATTTGTTTTCAGTGGCATGGCGATGATGGGAACAAAGTTACCAAGCGCCCAAAGTCGTCCTATAAGTAGTTGTATACTACTTTCCAGTCCTCTTTTTGGACTACCATCTATCTCTCACACAAGGTTTGCGAGCACTGACTGGTTTTCTTATGAAGGGATAGGCGTTGGGTTTTTCTGTGGGATCTGCAGTGAAATTTCACAAATATATGATTGGCACAGATTTCCTATAGCACAGAGTTCTTATTACAAATCAAAATCTTGATTTCCAACATTTAGCCTCTGATGGGAGTTGTGGGAGAACCAAAACGCACTAAATCTTGATTCTAGTTATCATGTGTTTTACACCGCATAGATAACTGGCAATGGTGTAGGTTGGCCTTTTAATCATCGCTGTGTCTGGGGTGTCAAATTCTCTCTTCATAAACTCGTAGGTATCTTTCATTGAGTAGTGGGTTACCATCATAACATACAGTGTATAAAATACTGCAGGCCGCCCATTTTTGACAGCATCTTGGTGGGGATCAGCGCTTGTTCTTCCGAAGGTATTTGCTCGAGGGTGGCATCACAGCAATGGCACATGCTTCTGGCTGTTGGTTCCATATTCTTTACCATCGCTTTCAGTTTCTCGTGCAAAAAAAAGACCTCGTCATGGTGGCCAATTGTCTGCGTAATTTTTTGAGGAACGACTGTGAGTTTAGGACGGACATTGCTCTTTAGGGGGGAGAGATGAAGGAGCAACATGGTCACAAAGGGCACCGGGTGGTTTCTTGTATTAATATATTATCTAAAAAAGGATTGCCCACCCTTAAAAAAGAATGTATAACAGCTTCGTGTATATTCACTGTGTTCCATTAATGAAATGCAATTGGGCACTCTAGCATAATAGCAACGGCCTTGCTTGTGCTCTTCTTTTTCTACCACTTTAGCCCTCACAGTTATGGCTTATGATGATTTTTATGGAGGATTTTTGTTATGATGGAACTGAATTCATATATGGAGATTACCATATCATTGATGTATTCGATGAGTTTCTGGCAAACGATGGATATCTTGTTATCTGAATTATCAGTGGCGATAAGAGTTGCATCTGTTTGTTTGTTTGTTTTTGTTTAAATGTATGGTAAGAAATTGAGCAGCAGTTTCATAACTTCAGAAAACAGGAAGCAGATCTTAGTAAGATCTCCTATGACAAAGTGGCTACCAAAATCCTTTTCACCTTGAATATGATGGAAGAAGAATTTACAAATAGAACAGCAACGGTAAAACCAAATGACAGATTCATGCAGTCATGCATGGAATGCTCATGTGTGCAACTATATGTAAAGTCAACACTTCTCTCTCTGTTTCAGTTTTGCGCGGTTTCCGACTCCTTCCGACGATACCCATGGACACACGCTCTTCTAGCTCTTTTGTCGGCTGTGCGCTTGCCTGCATCCTGTGTGGGTTTTTTCTGGGCCACACTATGTGCATGTGTTAGTTCTAGTTGATTTTTACTAGTGTTGTCAAAGTCTGGTGGCAAAACTACTTAACCAAGGAAAACAAAAAAGAAGTATTAAATTTATTTGAGGAAAAAAACATACCACCTAAGTTGAGGATGCAGAGTATGTATACTTTGTCATTTAAACCAAGCATATAAGACTTAATTCTTTCCCATCTCATGAATTCTTGCATATAATGAACCAGATAACAGAGGAAAAATTGTATGTACAAATTACTTTAATTATATCAAAAGAAGGGGCTATAACATAGGCTATTGATTTATTAGATAGCGGTGCATACTTAAACTGTATTAAAGAAGGAAGTGTTCCTTCCATTCATTTTGGAGAAGAAAAAACAACACTCGAAGCTTGAGATATGCATGTGGTGAGAAGCTAGATATTAATTATAAATTACATGATGCCCATATTTGTAACATTAATATTTGCATACCAACCCTTTTATCTTAGTGAAAAAAAATTATCCCAACATGTAATTTTAATTCTTATACAAATTCTTGTAATACATAAATGCTATTATGATATTTTTCTCATTCAATTGATCAACATGTCAAACATTGTGAAATATTTGTACATTTGATCATAAGAACCTCACCATAAATGAGATTATGCCAAGTTGAAATTTGGTTTCTTGGTGATAATATTTTTAAAGGAACTATTGTCACTATCGATATATAGATAGGACCATTGAATTTGATTCTAAATTTACAATGTTATTACCGACACCAAGCAGTTGCAAAAGTTTCTTGGTGCCTTCAATTTTACAAGAATATATCTCAAGATGCTGCAATTTTATACACTAGACTAAGAAACGATCATTTTCATTAGACTGTACAGCATACATCGGCCTGTTAGAAGAATGAAGGCATATGTCAGTGTGTCACCAATTGCCTTGCATTCATCTGGCATTTGGGTCATACTCAAATTACTTACTCTACAATTAAAAAAAATCCTCTACATCATCAAATGTCTTTGTAGATTTTTACAAGAGCTACCATGATGATGTATTCCTTCAAACCCTTGGAAATATTAAAGTAATACTAGAGCAATTTCTGATGTTGTAATATATATAGAAATGGAAGACAGTAACCCAAATATTTAGAAAACTCATATTTTCATACAGTAATTAATAAGTACTGGATTTAGTTACAGTGCCGTTTAAGTAATAATGCGGTCATTACTGAACATTTTCCATCCAAACAGTAACCCAAATCAACCCCCTAATTTTAGCAAATTTGGCTTCAAAGAGGGTTTAAAGCCTCGGGATTGGGGTATTGGCACATATATGATTGGGGTATTAGTTTTGACTTCTCACGTTCCAAAAAGAATTAGATGATATATGGCATGATACAATGTTGTAAGAAGCAGATTCGGATATATGCAGATTCAAATAATATCCGCTGGATTTGGAGTCGGATAACATAGGCAATATCATATGGATATCAGATTGGATTTAGACTGGAAAATCGAAAATCGGATTCAATGCGGATATTATAGTATCCGCCCCATTTACCAGTAATACAAACACTCAAGAGTTTGAATCCTGATTGAATTCAATAGTTAGATTTAGGTTAGAGTTTCTTTTAGATAAAAGAATGGAATATAGGATAGAAGTCATGCTACCTTAGACTTTGGTTATTTAGTTGTCTGAGCTACAACTAAATAAGAGTTGTACTAAGATATGTTTACTTGTATAAGAGTTATGCTAAAATAGAAATTCTGTGTACAACTACACACACATACATATACATGTACACATATAGGGTTTAATGTGCACGTGCACATGCACAGGAAAGTTACCTGTGCATATGCACAGTTTACCTCCTCCCCCACAATTTTGTTAATAATTTATTTAATAGAAGTGTTGTACACCTCCTTGATGATCCACACACCAAAAATCAAGTGAATCCAATGCTATTTGATCGTCCATCCACCCATTACTATTCGAGACTGTTGAAGTTGCAAGGGGTAGATGTATGATCATATAGCATTGGATTCACTTGATTTTTGGTGTGTGGATCATCATAGAGGCGCACAACACTTCTGCAAAAAAAATTGTGGGGGAGGGGGTAAAATGTGCACATGTGCAGGTAACTTTCCTGCACACACATGAGAAATATGGGCCTGAGCTGTCAGCAGAAAATTTTTCATGCGTTGACAGCGATTTGGGGCTGAAAAAAGATTTTTTTAAAAATATTTTTTGCAATGTGTTTTACAACTTGTTGTATACATCCCCATCAAATTTCAAGTCAATCCAACACTTTTTGAGCCTCCATCCATCCATTTCAAGAAAAACCGCTCCAAAAAACCAAATTGTCAGCGCAATCTTTTTGAAATGGATGGATGGAGGCTTAAAAGTGTTGGATTCGCTTGAAATTTGGTGGGGATGTAATCAACAAGTTGTAGAACACATTGCAAAAAAATTAAAATAAAAAAAATCTTTTTCGGCCCCAAATCACAGCCAGCGCAGGAAAAATTTCCTGCGCTGATAGCTCAGACCCATATTCCTCGTGTGTGTGTGTGTGTGTCGATATATGTATATATGTGTGTCTATATATATGAGAATAATGGGTATCATATGGCATATGAGGCAATGCCTCATATACACGACATAAAAAGGTGGCAAGTACAAGTCCCACATGGGCTTGTACTTGTTGCACTTGCCATCTTTTTGTGTCTTGGTATATGAGGCATTTGCTCATATGCCATATGATACCCATTATTCTATAAATATATAGTACGATTCTAGTGCGAATTTTTTTGAACTTTTTAAAGAAATTTTTGTTGCAAATTTTTTTGATGTCTAATCCATACAATTATATACCCTAGAGAAAATAATGAGTGAACTCGAGGAGGATTTAAGCACCGATCAACCTATTACAAAATTTAACGATTTCAAACCAATAGAACTTTTGTAATACATTGACAAAAGGTCAGATCACATTATTTTTCAACAATTATTTTTTGAGGGGTGTATAACAATATGAAATGAATGAGGAAACAATTTTGAAAAAAATTCATAAAAATTAAAAATATTTTCGCACGAAAAATTCCGTGCAAAATATTTTCATTTGAAAATTTGTATGTGTGTATGTATCCGCATATATGGATTACTGTAGTACAGATGGCACATGACCAACTTGGGTCAGGTGCACTGACGTGGCGGCCTCTCATTGCCCGTCCAAAAAGCAATTGCTTTTGGGTGGCCCATGAGAGGCCGCCATGTCAGCGCACCTGACCCAAGTTAGTCAGTTGCCATCTTTTTGACATTATTCTCATGTATATGTGTGTGTATATATATGGATTCATGTAGATCAGGTGGCAAATGATCTAATAGCCTGATCTAATAAATCATGTGCAAGACACAAAAAGGTGGGCCTCCCAATGAGTATAAGCCCATGTGGGGCTTGTACTTTCCACCTTTTTGTGTCTTAGCACCTGATCTATTAGATCAGGTGCCACCTTTTCTACATTAAATCCATCCATGTATGTATGTATGTATGTATGTATGTATATAGGTAAATATTCAAATGAGAACATTTCGCACGGAATTTTCCGCGCGAAAACTTTTTTATTATTTTAAAAAAATTTCAAAACTTTTTTCCCACCTTCATTTCATGTTCCTCAAAAAAATAATGGTTGAAAAATAATGTGATTTGGCCTAGGCATTACAAAAAGTTATATTGTTCTGAAACCGTTAATTTTGTAGCTGGTTGATCGGTCCTCAAACCCCCTAGAGTTCATCCATTATTTTCAATGTGGTATATAATTGTATGGATTAAACATAAAAAAATTTGCAAAAACTTTTCTAAATAATTTTTTAAAAAAATTCGCATGGTTTCGCACCAGAATATCACTATATATATATGTGTGTATGTATGTGTATGTATGTATATGTATATATACATATATAGAAATTACTCGTGCACTTTAATGCACGGAGCACAAGTAACCACATACGAAGAGGACGCGGTGCACACGCGTAACCGAAAAGGAGCGAGAAGTGTGTGTGTCAGTATCTTCGGGGGGTAAAACGGGAGCAAGCCTGTAAATAAGGAGGCTGAAAGGACTAAAATGCAAATACCCAAGGGCAAACATGCAAATAATCGGGATGACGGGGCCATGCAATTTTTTTTATTTTTTTTTCGTGTGATGAGGTATTTACGGTTGGGTCATTGTCCCATGTGGCGATATGACTTGCCACATGGGACAATGGCAAAACCGTAAATTCCTCTTTTAATATATAGATAATTGTTTGTCAAGAGCGTCGTTTAGGAGTCCTTGCGCTAATGGTTGGTTAATATGAGACTCCGATATAAAAATTGGGTGTATGTGAGAAACGAAAGAGATTACAAACATTTATTTAGTCTTGTTTTTCCAATATTGGATTTGTGCACCTGAATGTAGGCTGAGATTGGCCGAACCATATATATCTTGATGTTCTTTTTCGTTCTTTTTCGTTATCTTGTGTGGTTGTTCATTCTCTTACGTGTTTGATTTCCCACGATGGTACCCAAAAACCTAGCAATTGGTAGTAGAACAACATTCATGAATCAAGTTCAAGAGACTGAGAGTTATTTTACATGGAGCAATACCAGAGGTCAATTACAAGATCAATAATGATCAAGAAGATTGGGTGCAGATCAGTTGAACAAAAGATCGATGGTGACAGTGATGGTACGAGTGAGGTGATGCAGTCTCGTGATTTGGATGTTGGTGTGCTTTGAGGCATTATGTGGCACATGATTTATACCTCATCAGGTTCGTCTCAATCACCAACAAAGCCCCATCTTCTACACCCCAAACTAGATTGAAGTTCTTGTTCAATCACCATAACAAGAGGCATATTCTTAATCACATTCACAGATGGGTATACGATACTTGTATTTCGATCTCTAAACAATTTAGTTCACACCACAGCACGAACGAAACATAGAACTATTCACACAACAACAAGATGAACAGCAATCCTCTGTTATAAAACAATCGACAATATATCAAATTTCCATATGTTGTGAAGATAAATATCTAGCAGAGATTGATGTCTCATTTCGTTACAGTATTGTCTATTAGGAAGTATGAACCAAAGCGAAAAAGAAAAAGGAAGGGAGAAACCAAACACATCAATGTACAACAAATGATGAATCCGCTCTTTCAACGTTCCCATTGCAGTGGTCAGATACTCCCTTGCACAGGGTAGTATTGGCTTCTCATACACCGCACTTGATCCCCATATTCAAATCGTATGGTCATCAATGGCCGAAGCGATCATGTGTGGATTAGTTGGGTTCCAGCTGATACGGTTGACATCGCCAGAATGCCCTGCCGTGCTTGTATGAGAACCCCCACTTTCTGTGACCACATGTATTCCTGGTATTTACCAATGTAAGGAAAATACAAGCATTAGAATGGAATGCTACTGAAGTTTCAACTGTAGCTTTCTTTTTAAAAAATAATTATAATAAATTGAAAAGAAAATGTTGTAGCGAATTTTCATGGTTCATTGCTATAACCATGCATGTTGATAGTACAAGGTAAATTCCAAATATAAACTTGCCCAGCATATAAAAATTCGTACATAAGTAAAAGTGACTAAAGAAGACTTAAGTTTTTGGTTTCCAAATGACTGTACAAGTTTGAAACCAAATCAATGAGCACACGATTTTAAAAAAGGAAATCATTTGCAAGAATTAAAGGGAATATTATTAGAACATGAAAAGAAAAAATGAAGGATATTTTCAACAATTTCTTACCAGTGAATCTTCACTTGCGCTGGCAATGAATGCCTGCTCAGAACCTCCAAAACAGGAGCATATGACAAGATGGCCGCGCTTGTGTCCGGTGAATGTCATTACCAGTTCAAGTTAATCTATGATGCTCCACAAATGCATCTCATGATTTGCAAGCAAATATTCGTCATCATTCGATACTGAGAATGACATCTGCTCTTCTATAAGTTTGTTGACTGTTGTTTCCATGTCATACACAGTTATTCCAATATCTCATGACCCTTTAACTTGTGCTTTAATGACAATTCTCCAACTTCATGAACCTGAATAAGTCAGTATAATGTTTTTTTCATTGAGACATAAAGTTCTAGTATTTTCATTTGAAACGACAAAGAAAGGAGAATCTCATATAATAAACCTTCAATCATTATGGTTCTATTAAGGCAACCCATCTATGAGCTTTATAATAACAGAGCGCATAGGTGTTAATCAGCATGGCAGCATGGACGGAAAGAAGGTTGGCAGAACTCATGAGGAAAAATTGATTTCAAGACTACTTGTATTAAAAAAATTCAGGGCAAAGGGTCTATAAAATTTTGAGCAACATGGCTAAAGTTTAGTGCAAATTGATTACAAGAACAATGATTGACTTGCATACTTCGAAAAAGAAAGAAGAAAATTTTGTGTACTCATGTTTAGACATGAATCCCGAGAAAGAAAAGCCAGCCATTGCTATAATGCATCAGAACCATTCTAAAGATAAATATTTGCACGCAGGATAACAGAAAGCACACAAATACAGTTGCTTGAGAAAAAACTTAGAATTATGCTTAGTTGTAATATGTCATTGTTTGTTGCTACTAAGTAGCTTTATTTCAACCAATGACAAATCTGAATCTCAAGAATCCAAAGTCCATACAAATACCACAGCAGCAACAAAAGATGACCTATATCATCTAGGTTCCAAGTTGGAAAGTTGGAAACATAACTGATTCAAATCAGTTTTCGGACACAAATTTTCAATTGTGCGGTCAGACTCTGACAGAGTTCAGCAAAACTAGCAGTTGCAAATATATGATGGGGAAACAGAATCTGGTGTTTTCAGTGTTTCTCAATTTACAGGTCTCAAACAACATGGTTAAATGCTCTAAAAAGTGGAAATCCAACTATTGAAATACAAACAGACCACCATGGTCGATTCATGTAAACCTTAGTAGGAAAAAACATGGTGCGTCACTTGAAACCAATAAAAAGCAACAAATATAAACAAATAAAATATTGTGTTCAATGTGGATCATCTGGCAATGGTAAATTAATTGTCCACACACTGAAAGAAACAATGAACAAAAAAGCATACTTCCAATCAACAATCCAGAGAAAAAAAAATTTGCCTCCAACACAACAGCAGATTTATCCCTGGAATATGATGCTAGATATTTCCCATTATCTGAAAACTTCAGAACCCACACTTCATCATGATGTGCCTGCGATATCTGGATAGCACAGAAATAACAGAATCGGTAGCTTGTCATTTGCTAGGGAATAAGAAACATGTGGTCAATACTAAAGTACTGGACATCAAATGTGTGTCCCTTAAATTTCACGTCTATCAAGATTTAACTGGAACCTAAAATTGGTATTAGAAGAATATTTTTCATTAAAGTCTCAGGTAATTTTCAGCTATCACTCATTCAAAAATTTACAAGTTAATGAAAACCGACACTTGTATACCAATATTCATACCAATTGTTTTCTCAGTTTTCTATGGATGACTTGTGCCTTATATGCCATGGAGGCAGCAAGACATGACAAAGTGACACTTAAATAAAATTTAAATATATACTAAAAATAGAAGTTTCACGTCAAACACATGTCTGACATGACCCGTCTCCATAGTTGTCAGTGTCCATCTTATCTGGCTTGAGCTCTCTTAGCAACACATGGCAAAAAAGCTGGAAGAGATTCTAAAGTACTGTGAAGATCCGAAATGGAGAAAGCATTCTCGAATTACTGTGCTACCCTTGACAGATAATATGTAGGATTTGTATATATTCAAATTCTTTAAGGCCACATGTTAGACATACCATATTTGATATCTGTAAAAGCTTTAAAAGTCTTATTCACATCCTCTGGAAGTATTTGCTTGTCAATTTAAAAACAAAAGCTCAAATAAGGGGGTCAAAATTCATTACAGTTTAAGGAATAAGCGCGTGAGAGAGAGAGAGAGCCTTTACGCTAAATGAAAAGATCATGGCCAAAGAACTGTGGTCCAACGGCATTTACATCTGCTTCCCAGTGGGACAACTAGGGATCGATCCCGGTGGATGTGGAACACGCGCGCGCCTTTAACCAGCTTTCCGATGTATCAAAAAAATTTGAAAAGAACATGGTTGTTTTACCAATGATTTTTTGGGTGGATGTAAAGGATGGGGTGCAAACTTGTGCCTCAATCCCATTTTATTGATAGAACTGTTATTACATCCTAGATCTCTAACTATATCCCCAACTGAAATGATATAGCCAAAAGTTTGAAAATACCCTTATTGACAAGCAAAATTCCCACACACAAAAAATACAGCGCATACAGAAACTGAAACAAGCAATTGAAACTGTCAAAATCAAAATCATTCTGTCTGAACCTTCAAAATAAAAGTTGACCTTCAAAATCAAAAAACTGAAATAAGACACATCATCACCGGTCATCATCAAGGTTATTAATTCCTATACATCTGAAGCATGCAATTTCATTAAAAAGGCCCGGCTTGGGGTAATCTTAAGCCTTTTGATACTTAATGTTTCATGATCTAGATGTGAATTTAAACATAATTATTCTTGATGTACCTAGCTATATTACCCTAGGTTTTCAAAAATTGTCACGCCATTGTTTGTGCAGCATTGGAAGATGTTATCGAATTCATATCCATATAGACCAATGAATCAATAGAAATTATGAAGTGTCGTTAAGCATCTAAAAACTATAAATTAGTAGACATAAATCTTTAAGTTAATATGTTTATTTGGCATCTCTGCTTTATTGTGCCCTTGTCTTTCAATCTTGCCATTGTGCCAGGTCGAATTGTATTGTTCCTCTATGCATGTCTGAAAATTAATTCAAATAGACTAAAAGCCACTGGTGGAGGTAAATCATTACTTCACATACGAAGTTTTCTGAGGTTACAAAACTCTAACTGCTCCATTAATAATACTCAAAACTTCCTAGACGCAGTGTCATTACACATTACAACATAATTAACAATTAAATCGCCAATGATTTACTCACAACAACCTTAAGGGGCTGGTCGTAGGCCAAGCAACAATTACTAGCCAGTCAACAGCATGCTTACGATGGAGTTTCCAGAGAATGCATTTTAAGGTACCTACGTCAGTAAGGAGGGAGATGCCAACACTTCTGTTCATCTTATCATTCGGTTTTTTCCTTGTTATACATCAAAACTTTTATCCTTTTATTTGATTCCCCTTATTTTCCTTTTTATTTGTTTTTCTCACTAACATTTTAGCAGACTCCATGTAAGTAAGCAATCAAGTATCCTTCAAACCATACTAGCAATTAAACTTTCTATCCATTATTAAACACTCTAAATCACACACCTGCCACCTCATTGTTTTAATTGCACCTTGTCAGATTTGATTTCTCACTTCAACCAACAAAATCCGTGTCAAAATGGAGTCCAGTGTCCTCTCAAATCTCCTTAAACCTCAGAAGTTAAAACCCTAGTTGCATCCTTGATTGGCCAAGTGCAGTGTTCAGAAATCTGACAGGAATTTGCTTCTTAATTCCCAGTGGGTTTCTGAGATTGTGGATCAGTTGGTATACGCTGATATATGGAAACATTTATGATTAATGATTATACAACAACACATACACATGTATAACACCATATGTTATCCATACCAATCACTCCTGCTGCTCAAAGAGATTGTCTTAAACCCGCAGTTGATGCACGGTCAAGTGGCTGTTAGGAACCAAGATAAAAAGATTTTTATTGATAAAGAGTAGCAAAAACAAGATAATTGAATACAAAAAGGTGTATTCTCCTCCCAAGACGCCTAGAAGACGTCCGCACTCGTCTAATCTAAGAACTACTCCTAGGACGCTCAATATAATAATTTCCAATATCAAGCATGAAAAATACTAATGACGGCTAGACCCTATAAATAGGAGAAACTAGGGTTTCAAGGCAAAGGGCGCGCACACAAAATAGGCCAAGAGGGGGCCGGCGGCTATCATGGGCCGGCCCATGAATGGGCCGGCTAGTTAGACCTGCGGGTCTAACAATACTCCCCCCAAAGAACCACCTTGTCCTCAAGGTGGTGTAAGTACCGGGGTGCTACTCCGAGTGGGAGTCGTCCTCCCCTCCAATGCCTTCGTCCTCCAAGTCAGCATCCTCGTCTGCTTCCGCTATCAAAACCTGCAGCTTCCGATCCACACAACGGTGTCCGGGAGAGAAGCGCTCGTCGCATCTAAAACAGAGTCCCTTTTGCCGCTTCTCCCTCATCTCCGCATCGGTCATCCGTCGGAATGGGCCCCCGGCTGGTAGCGGGTTCGGCTCCCCCGTCTTCTCAAGCCCTGTCTGAACTGTCTCAGTAGGGACCCCTGCTCCGCCTATCCCAGTCGTGGTGATCCGCTGTATCTGCCCACTGTAGCCGCTCCCGCCTCGCCTATCCTCTGCTCGGGAGTCCTCCACCATCTGCGCCATCTCGATGACCTCTGAAAGCCCTCGAGGCTTGTATGACCTCACCGCAGCTCGAAGACTAGGACGTAGCCCCTTCAAGAAGGTGCCCTCCAGCGACTCGTCCGACACCTCATGAACTCGTCCCGCCAGCGTCTCAAATTTTTCAATGTACTCTCGCACCGGCCCCTCCTGCCTGAGGGCAAATAGCTGTTCGTGTAGGTTCCCCAGGCGGGGGTCTCTAAACTTCTCCAGCACCAAGTCCTTCAGTTCCGCCCAGCTACGGATCTGCTGCCTCCTCTCCTTCCACTGGAACCACCCTAAAGCTCTCCCCTCCATGCAGATGGCCGCCGCCTCCAACTTCTGCGCCTCGGTCATGTGATGCGCCACGAAATACCTCTCCGCTGTGAACAGCCAGGCGTGTGGATCCTCCCCCGAAAAGATCGGCATCTTCAGCTTCCGGACTCTGCAATCTCCTCCAAAGTGCCCTTACTCGGGTCTACCATCGTCTCTGTGGCGCGGACGGTAATGTTGTCCCCTCTCGTCCAGAGTCTCGTATCTCCTGGGTAACACTCCTCCGTGGCCCCCATAATCTCCTCTGTAATCCTCTCGACGGCCCTCGAAATCATCCCAACCCGCGTCATCACTGAACTCCGCCTCGTAGCCACCCCCGCCATCATAATAATGGTCTCCACCGTGTCCGTGTCCGTAAAAATGGTCATCCGTCACGGGCCGCCGTCTCAAAGGGTCGTAAAATCCTTCCAAAAGCTGTCCGCAGGGGTTTTCCTCACTGAAATCTGCCCTCCTGACGTCCGTCCGCTGTCCGAGGGAATCGAAACCCCCTCCCAGGCCATGGTCGGGAGCATCGCCCCTCCCTGGCGGCTGCCAGGGAGGTTCCCGCCCCCTTTAGGGCTCGCCGGAAACCCCCTGCCCCCTGGCGGTTGCCAGGGGGGATCCCACCCCTTTTGGGGCTCGCCGGAAACCCCCCGCCCCCCGGCGGTTGCCAGGGGGGATCCCGCCCCCTATGGGGGTCGCCTGAAGCCCCCCACCCCCCTGGCGGTTGCCAGGGGGTTCCCGCCCCTGGAGGGGCCCCGTAGGAGCCCTCCGGTCATGCCGGAGGGTCTGCTGCTCTCGCCGGGCCTCCGGCAGGGCTGGCGGGCCCTGCAGGGGGTCCGACGAGCTCGCCGGACCCCGCCGACCTCCGACGGGGCACCAGCCCCCCTGCCGGAGGTCCCCGCAGGCGGGGGAAGCCTTCCCGCCTTCTCCCTGTAGCGACCGAACCCCTTTGATGTTTTAGGGGTTCGGCCGTGACTCGCCTTGCTCCCAACAGCGACGACTAGGGCCGCCTTCGCCCTTTTGGCTCTCCACCGCCTTCCGCCGGACTTCCTCGCGGTAGTCGATCTTCCATGGCTCCTCGTCTTCGTCTTCGTCGAACTCCTCCACCAAATAGGGTTGATTTTGGATAAAACCTCCTCTTTTTCCTTCTCTTTCTTCAAAGGCGCCGCCTTTGGTGTCAGATTAGGGTTCCCATCCCCTTTGTTGTTCGCCGCCAATTGATTTAGGGTTGCCATCATTTGCACGAATTGCTCGTCGTACTTTGCTTGATTTACCGTCAATTGGTTGATGGAGGTTGTCAATTTTGCCATGGATTCGTCGTTGGCCGCCAATGATTTCTTGATTCCGTCGATTTCGCTCGTGAATTTGGCCTCCAAAGCTTCAATTTTGTCGTGGGATCTTGTCGTAGCCGCCATGGATCGTTACATGCTCTGATACCAAAATGTTAGGAACCAAGATAAAAAGATGATTTTTATTGATAAAGAGTAGCAAAAACAAGATAATTGAATACAAAAAGGTGTATTCTCCTCCCAAGACGCCTAGAGGACGTCCGCACTCGTCTAATCTAAGAACTACTCCTAGGACGCTCAATAGAATAATTTCCAATATCAAGCATGAAAAATACTAATGACGGCTAGACCCTATAAATAGGAGAAACTAGGGTTTCAAGGCAAAGGGCGCGCGCACAAAATAGGCCAAGAGGGGGCCAGCGGCTATCATGGGCCGGCCCATTAATGGGCCGACTAGTTAGACCTGCGGGTCTAACAGTGGCATCATTGAAGGATAATTCTGACTTTGTTATCAAGTTTGAAACTACTCTGATTCATTTCAGTTACTACTGGGGGTTTCCGCAAAGGAACTTATCATTCAGTTTATTGGAGTAGAAATAGAAGAGAAATAGAGAATTGAGCATATATAATATCAGAAGAAAATACCAGTGACTCAGAAGATGTTCATGTTCAAATTTCCTACACCATTCCTTCACGAGGAATATGTAGGTCAACTAGTTGAGGAAGAAACTCATCTTTGGCTATCATTAAAAAGTTCAGTCTCTGCTTTTATTTTTTCGGTGAAGGCGGTTCATTTTGATCTTCATATAAAACCAAAAACATTAAAAATATTTAGTGAACATTAGGAGTTTTGCTCAGTCATTTCCATTGATCACTACTTTGACAGTTTCATGGTGATAAAAATTTATACAACGGGTAGATAAACAAGCAAAATCCTATGGTTCAATGATGTTAATAGATATTTGGTGTTTTGGGATTTTAGGATGAAGACGGTTCATTTGAAGACGGTTCATTTTGATCTTCATATAAAACCAAAAACATTAAAAATATTTAGTGAACATTAGGAGTTTTGCTCCTTCATTTCCATTGACCGCAACTTTGACAGTTTCATGGTGATAAAACTTTATACAACAGATAGATGAACAAGCAAAATCCTATGGTTCAATGATGTTAATAGAAATTTAGTGTTTTGGGATTTTGGTATGTGAAAATTAAAATGGACGGTTTTGATCGCTTTAAAAACGGATATTATATTTTTTATCAGTAGCCAAGGAGTGATTTAACATACCTACATATTCCTCTGCCTTTATAGTCATAGAAGGTAGACCAGAGGAAGCACTTATCGCTTTCTTTGGATAGGGGTCGCATGATTGGTAAGGTGCCTCATGGCAAACATTTCCCTAATTCGATATGTTCTCTTCACATAGTTGCTTCATTTACAAATCTTTCCATAAGTTTCCTGTTCATATGCTATTTAGGTATATCAAACCCATAATTACCTATAGATCTGTTATTGCTAAGTTTAGTTGTTGAAAAATGTGATACAAAATATCAAAAATATTTCAAGATTAATCTAACATTTATAAGTATTTTTGGAGATTCTTTGAAGCACAAATCATTGATTATTTGTAGCCCAAAATCGAATTTTTATCTCAGCCTAGTCGGATGAACAGTCCGGCCCAGGACTGTACAACGCACTGATCCGCGGCATGCGCGTGGTGTGTACGAGCCCAGGCTCATGGCCTGCAAGCAGGCGGGCGGCCTCTGAGTGCACGCGGCCCGGTAGCAGATGTGCATGTCACACACATTAACGTGCGGGAACACGCATGGATCCGAATGTGATTCGGATCCAGATTCCTTTCCAGACCAGTTAGGATTTTGTTAAGTGAATTTAAACTTAGTTCGGCTAGATTTTTATACAAATTTTCATGTACAAGTTTGCGGCTACATGTAGAATTATATATGGCAAACTGAGGGGTCAATGGATGGTTGTTTGAGAACCAAAAGGAGTTAGTTCTCTATTGTTTTCTTCTTGAATTCTTAGCGGGCTTGGTTTTTCCTTTAAACCAAACGACATAACTTCTAATCTAAAATTATTGAAGTATTAGTGTTCTCTCTAACTGAACGTACACCAAATATTAGCTGGAACTAGTATAAATCTTGGTGTCAAGTTCGTGCTTTTTCTTTTATTTTGTGTTACTTTACATATATATTTTTGTGTTGTGGTTTCTGTAAAGCAAATCATTGGCTTTGTTCATTAGTTCAATAATTTTAGAATTTTACGGGACGATTGTCTTCTTGACAAACCTTAAGATGGTATAGGAGCCCAAGAGAGGCAATCCCAATCACCCTCAATAATTGGTTTCAGAGCAAATTTCGTGAAATAAGTCCAATGCAATGCCAGAGATTTTTTCTTTAAATATGGTGCAATCGGAGGAGCAATTAGTTCAAGTTCATATATGGATGGATCTTTGATGGGATCATCATGTATCGTCACCTACACACAAGAGAAGGGCCGGATACAACCGCATGACTCAGGGGCATATTCGTAACTTTTGGGCCTTTCGTATTATTTTATTATTATATGGGGTTATGCGTAAATTGTGCAAAATTACAATATTATATAAGGGGGAGGTGCGGCCGGCCCTAGGCTATGCATATTTTGTGATTTTGTCATAAGGAGAGGTGAGATTACTCCCTCGTGTATGGGAGAGTGCACACGTCCACTTTAATCGGCGCCTTGGTAGGGTGAGCGCCTCTATACTGTGATCAATGTATCTTAATTTCATTTTTTATTCAATAAAAATCAGATTTCTGTCTTCGTTCCTATCAATCTTATGCAATGGTTGGAGTGTAATACAAAATTAAAAAGCTTGGTGGCAAGATAAACTTCGAGATATGACAGTATAAGATGAACGTAATCTTGAGGTAAGATTGTGCCCATAAGGTGGTGTATGACACGAAGACTTTATCGGTAGATATCTCAGAAATGGAGAAAATAGTTATGAACGACTCGACGATGACAACCATCCAGCTCAGTTTATCAAATAAGATGATTTATCAAGTATCCGAGAAGACTACAACCACTGGATTATAGGACAAGCTCGAGAAGTTGTATCCGAAAAAGTCACTAACCAATAGGCTAATTTTGCTGATGATTTTCTTCACTTTCAGGATGCGAGAAAGGCCCTTATTGAATGATCATCTAAAAACCTTTAATGGATTAGTGATGAAGATGTGGACCATTTGATTGACTATAGAGGCGGAGCACGAGGCAATGATTCTATTCATGTTGTTGCCAGAGCAATATATAACGTTCATTAATAACATGGTCTACAATTTGGATAGGACGTGAAGGCATGGCTCTATAGTGAGGAGTTGAGAGATTGGATTACAAGAGTTGGTTTAAACGAAAGAGATTTAGACAGCCATGACATATTTGCTTCAGGGTGAAGAAATACGAGCGACAGTAATATGAGGAGATCGAGATTGGGGACTAGAGGCATGAGATGTTATATTTGCAAGAAATTTAGACTTTAGAAGAGAAACTGCCTAGAGAGGAGAAACGAAAACAAGGAAGATATGACATCATCTTCGTCAATTAAAGTTACGTATATGGAGGACGTGAGAAGAGAGGAGGCATATGATGTTCTCTCAGCATGCTCGTCCGATGTTAAGAATCATGCATTGGTCATGGATTCAAGGGCGTTGTTTCTTATGACACTAAATAAAGAGTGCTTATATACTTACCAGAGGAAGGAGGATGCATCACTATGGGCAATAATAAAGCATGTAAGGCTGTTAGAGTTGGTTAGATAAGAATTAAGATGTTCGATGACGTGGTGTGCACACTCACTAACATGTGGCATGTTCCAAAGCCGAGGAAGTCACTAGTTTCTTTGGAAGCGTTATATTTCTTGGGTTGTAAAATTACGATAGAAACTAAAGCTCTGAAAATATCAAAGGGGTCGATAATGGTGATGAGAGATGAAAAGGTTAGGGACATATCTGTTGAAGGGGACGAGGAGATTCCCGTATCGGGGTTGCGAGTTTACAGAAAATTGATTCGATTAAGCTGTGGCATCCTACACTTGGACATGTCACAGAAAAAAGCTTGGATATTTTAAGGAAGCTTGGTTTTATCAAAAGGATGAACTTTAAGAAGCTAGAGTTTTTCGAGGATAGTATATATGACAAGCATATAAAGATTAGGTCTGATGAGAGAAATCATGACACAAGAGGGATTCTTGAGTATGTTCACATCGATGTTTGGTGTGCTGCAGTTCACTCTCTAGATGAAGTTGTTTATTACATATCGTCCATTGATGACAGGAAAGTATAGATGTATGTGAAGACAAAAAACTCAGAGATGTTTGAGAAGTTCAAGGCATAGAAGATCCTTGTGGAGAGTTAAACGAGAAAGAAGATGAAAATACTGAGATTTGACAATGGTGACGAGTTTACTTCTGCTGAATTTAAGGAATTTTGTGGGGAGTGGGGAGTAAAAATACATTTCACTACACCTGGAGATTAACAGTCGAATGGAGTTGCGGTGAGAATGAATAGGACACTACTAAAGAATGCAATGTGCCTCAAATTTACATCAGGTTTGTCAAATGGATTCTAGGCCGAAGCTATATCGACGATAGCTCATTTGGTGAACAGAATTCCATCTTCTGCTATGGATTGAAGAATTTCACAGAAGTGTTGAACATACGATCCAGTGGATCTGTTTATCATTGTGTGTTTGGATGTCCAATTTATATTCACGAAGAAGATGACAAGTTTGGTTTCAATAAAAAGAAGTGTGTCATGTTAGGATATATGGATGATGTCAAGAGTTAGACTTTGGAATCCAAATGTGAGGAAGATCTTGATTGGTCGACAGATAACATTTGATAAGTTGGCAATGCTACAAAGAAATGCTTCAGAAAGCATCGAAACAAGTGAAGGTAAAGAGGTGCCAAATGATGGATGTGCTTATTTCAAATCATAGAATCGACATAGATATTGGCAAAGGAGTGACGGTTGATGGCGAGAGTCTACATAAGTGTGAGATCCTAAGCTACTATGAATGACTATTGCTAGCAGAGTGGGACGGTGCACCATGAAAGCCCCAACTCACTACGGGTACCATGTGAATTTCCTAAATAGAGAGATTCAAGTCTTGTGAGAGCGATTTTCTATCGAAAGAAATTAATTGTATCATGTGGTTTCCCTCGTTTATACAAATCTGAACTTTTCCTCTTCAAAACCCTAGTTTTTCCTATCATGTTAGCGGATCACTTTGTTTCGCATCCAGTTTACTTTGCAATCTCTTGGGCTTGATACAGACAATAGAGCCTCCTGCACTTGCTGATATTAACTCTAGATGTGTGTGCATATGTAATTTTCAGTTGGAGATCAGTTATTTTCTCATATTCACTGAAACTGCACTCGCTAGATTTTGTTCCCATCTCTCAGCATGTGAGGAACTAAGTACTGCATAGCGTATCATCAAACCTCTCTCAAGTATGTGCTGAGAGATGGTTCCTAAACTATCAGAGCTCCCTCGATGGATGACGGTGAGAGTCAATGATGCAATATGATGGCTGATAATTTAACTTTACAACTTTGTGGGTTCTTATCAGTGTAATGACATTACGCCTATGTTGAGTGTTTTTATTATTCTTTCAGGTTTACCCCCACATGATTTGGGTATGCTTTGGGCTTGCAGTTCCCGACAGGATTAGTAGGTTGCTCATACAAGTCCTACCCCTGAAAGGGATTCTGTAATTTTCATGGGCAGCGGTGAGGCCCGCTCTTAGACGTTGTGGCTTACGCTGGGTATGCCTTTGTAAGCGTGTCCCTCGCTATTCTACCAAGGATCTCTAGGAGCTACTCGTATTAGGAATATGATACGAACTAGGGTTTCGTATCAATTAATTTCAGAATTTAAGGTGGAAAAATATAAAAAGAGGATTTTTGGATCTTATAAATTGCGCAGAACTAAGAAAAAGATGGATAAATGAGCCTCTTTCGAGAGGAGACTCGCTCTCCTAGCTTTGTTGCACGGAACAAAGCCTAAAACCTTCACAAGAGATGCCTACAATTGTTCTTCACAAAATAAGCATAAGGAAATAAAATGACGGCTAGCCCTAATAAATAGAAAAAGAGGGGATTTACTAATCTAGTCTAGTCTGAAAAGACTAGAATACCCCTAGATAACTAAATTACCCAAGCCTAAGCATCAAGTGGGACTCGGGTGCGGCTTGCGGCAAGCGGGGCGGCGGCTAGGGGCGTCCGCATCAATACATCCCCCTAAAAGAGCCACCTTGTTCTCAAGGTGGAGATCTGGCTTTGAAGGCCCCCGAGGGAAAACAGAGGCTAGGGTCACCTGTCAGAACCACCGTGCGACCCCCCTCCTGGAATTCCATCCTAAGCTGCTTCCAATTCATCTTCACCTCGCCCAACCCTCTCAGCCACTGCACGCCCAAAATCACATCGATATTGTCCAACTCTAAGGGCAAGAAGTCCTCCATGATCTGCACCCCTTGTAAGGTCAGACTCAGCCACTTGCACATCACACTGCTCTCCTCCCTCCTCCCTGTCCCCGAGAGGACCGTAAACGTCTCCAATGTGCTCACATGCAACCTATGACGATCCACCAAATGTCGAGAGATGAAGTTGTGGGTAGCCCCACTGTCTATAAGTACCGTCACCGGCGCGTCGTCCAATCGCCCTGACAACTTCATGGTATGGTTTGTGGTTACCCCTACCAAGGAGTTCAGGGACACCTCTGCTACATCCAGATGTGCGTGCTCAACCTCGCTCTCTTCCGTCATCACTGGCTCCCCACCATCTGCATACTCCCCCTCGTCCGGTTCTAGCACAATCTGCATCAGCCTGCTCGCACATCGATGACCGGGACTGAACTTCTCATCGCATCTGAAACAGAGGCCTGCAGCACGCCTCGCTCTCATATCAGCCTCAGTCATCCGTTTACCAGGGATCACTGGTCGGGTTTCCTCTCTCTTCATTTCCGTGTCCACTGGTGCTACTGTAACCCCCGGGAGTGGGGCCGGTGCTGTCTGACTACGCTGGCCCTGGGCTCCCAAGTCCCCCGAATGCGTCTCTCCTCTGCATGCTTCTCCTCCGCCTTGTGGGCCAGGCGAAGGACATCCTCCAGTGTCCCCGGACGCTGCATCCTCAGCTCTGCTCGTATAGAGGGTTTCAGCCCCCTCATGAAATTCCCGATCATCACCTCGTCGGTCACCCCCTTCACCCTACTATTCAGCATTTCGAACTTCTCCACATAATCCCTGACCGTCACATCCTGCCTCAGAGCAGATAACTGCTCGTAGAAATCTCCCCCTGGAGTCTCCTGGAACCAGTCTAGTATCAGTGCGAACAGCTCCTCCCAAATGCGAAAGGGGGTCCGCGCCACCTTCCATCTGTACCAGGCCAACGCCTTGCCCTCGAAGTAGATTCCGATGGCCCTCAGAACCTCCTCCTCCGTCAACCGCATCACCTGAAAGTAATGCTCCGCCCGGTAGATCCACCCATCCGGATCCGTGCCATCAAAAATCGGCATCTTCAGCTTCATAAGGCGGCGATCTGTATTGATGTCCCCCTGAGGTCCACCATCTCTACCGCGGTCACCCCCACGGCCGAATCCTCCACCGACTGCCTCAACTGGTCCTCCCCCGTCAACCCCATACAACTCCTCAGGCCACCTGGGTCGCTCCCACGCCTCAGGCTGGTAATGGTACCCTGGAAACTCCTGCTGTCGTGCCATCACGGGTCCTCCTGCTCCTCTGGGCTGCTGTACCGGTGCTGTCCGTCCTCCAAAATAGCCCCCCGGGCCTTGTCCCCGCTCCGAAAAGCCATCAAAAGCCTGTTTGGGATCCACCTGTGGCCTCAGTACCTGTGGGTGAGCCTCTGGTCTCCAAAATTGGGCTACTTGAGCCCCAATCGTCGTGTCTCGGGCCCATCCGCCTCCATCTTGCCCCCATGGGGTTGTCTGCGCTGCCGTGGGCCCCCGGAAGGTCGTTGGCGTCGACGCGGGCCCCCAGGGGGCTGCCTGCACCTCGACAGGCCCCCAGAAGTGGACTGCAGGCCTGTTTGGGCCTGCTGGGACAGCGGCAGGCCTGAACGGGCCTGCCGAAGTCGCAGCAGGCCCTTCCGGGCCTGCAGCTGATGCGGCAGGCCCACTGGGCCCTGCAGCTGATGCGGCAGGCCCACTGGGCCCTGCCGCAGCTGCGGTAGGCCCGACAGGGCCTGCCAATATTTTCGCAGGCCCTGAAGGGCCTGCTGTGCAAGCCGTAGGCCCAGATGGGCCTGCCGAGCTTGCCGCAGGCCCAGGAGGGCCTGCCGGCCTGTTCCAGGGGCTGCCGGCCCCTCCATGCCCCTGTCCGGCCCCTCTAGGGTTTGCAGCGGCTGCGTTTTGCTCCAGATTTGTTGATGTAGCCGTCGCCCCCTCCGGTTGCTCCCAACTTGCCGATTCAAGCGTCGATTCTCCTTGGTTTTCTTCCCCTTGAATCCTCTTGCCCCGATCTCCTCCTCTCTCCATTGTTAGGGCTTGGAGCATAGCTTTTATCTCCGGAATTGACGATGTGGCCTCCCTCAAAAATTTCAGATCTGAAGTTGCCTCCTTTAACCCTTGGATGTCCCGTGTCGTTTGCACGGCTTCCCTTCGCATGCCCCGAAGTTCGGTTTGGATGTCCTCTTGCGAATGGGCGTGATCCTTGATGGATTCACCTAGGGTTTTCTTCAATCCCTCGATCTCCCGGTTGAACTCTTCTCGAAGCCCTTGTACCTTCTCATCCACGCCATCCGCCTTTGACCTCGTGCTCGTCGCCATTGGATCTCAATGCTCTGATACCAATTTGATACGAACTAGGGTTTCGTATCAATTAATTTCAGAATTTAAGGTGGAAAAATATAAAAAGAGGATTTTTGGATCTTATAAATTGCGAAGAACTAAGAAAAAGATGGATAAATGAGCCTCTTTCGAGAGGAGACTCGCTCTCCTAGCTTTGTTGCACGGAACAAAGCCTAAAACCTTCACAAGAGATGCCTACAATTGTTCTTCACAAAATAAGCATAAGGAAATAAAATGACGGCTAGCCCTAATAAATAGAAAATGAGGGGATTTACTAATCTAGTCTAGTCTGAAAAGACTAGAATACCCCTAGATAACTAAATCACCCAAGCCTAAGCATCAAGTGGGACTCGGGTGCGGCTTGCGGCAAGCGGGGCGGCGGCTAGGGGCGTCCGCATCAGAATATCGTTGATGATTGCCACTGTTGTCCAGTTTTATGATATGTTATGTTCGTGTTTTTGTCATCACGAATGTTTCTGTCAAGAAGCAAGTATCTGTTCATCTGATAAAGTAATTGTTATTACCATTGTCTGTAAATTTTCGAAAATTTGCTACACGCGTAGGGAGTTTTGTGATGTTTGTGCATCCTATTTTGTAATTGATCTCTTCATATGCTTTATTCTCAGTTTCTATTCCTTTTTGTGACAAGTTCTTCATTTGCCTTAATAATGTTGGTTTGTTACATTAGATTTTTTTAAGATGTCAAGAAAGAGAGAAATTCGATTTAGATGGGAGATGTGTTCTATTATTAGGCTCCTTTCTTCTAATAATGTGTTAATTTTATCTTATCTGACTCTTGGCAATTAAGACAGAATTGCATCATTATTAGTTTACTAATGTGATTGATATGATTTTTTTGGGTTTTGATGTATAAAAAGAGGATTTTTAAGGGAAAGATTGGATGATTAGAGCAAGGAAAGGATTTTTAGGGTTAGAAGAGATGATTTGGAGGGAAAGATAGTAAATTTATTGATGATAAACTGAAATAAATGGGATACAAGGTAAGAGTTTGAGTTCTTCCGAGAGGAACTCTCTCTCCTAAGCCACCTATTCGAAAGGAGGCCGCACTCTCCAATCAAAGATGGATAATCTCCCCATCAAACAAGTTTTCACTCAATATTCGACACCCTTCTCTAATCCACATAGTATCCTATAAATAATAAAATAAAAATAAAAATGACAAAAAGAACCCTAAAAGTGGAAATTACGAGAACCCGTAGAAATTTAAACTTTACAAAAACGTCCCTGATTGCCAAAATTTCATATCCGTCATTACTCCGCCCCCGAAAAACCACCTTATCCTTAAGGTGGTGCATGAAGTGTGTGGTCAATCCTTCCTGACTGATGGCGTCCCCTCCTGGATCAAAAGGATATGATTGGTTTCCATTGCACTTAACAACACACAGACAGATGCCACAGTGATCGTCTAGTCCAGCCGAAGGTTCTTCACGACCTAAACACTGATGCCGATGCTTAGGAGGCCGTCCATGTGCAAACCATGGGCCTTGGTGTCCCGCAAAAGTGTTGACGCACCATAACGGGTCCCGAAGAGCGTCGTCAAATCTTGGTGGGCCCCAAAAAATGTTGTCAGGCCATGGTGGGCCCCAAAGGTGACGAACAGACCCTGGCAGACCGGTGGAACTACAGGAAGGCCCAACTATCCAAATGAAAGATGAATGTGTCTTAGAAGAAGTTGTCCCAAGACGTTTGTTCCAGAGTTCCCTCGGTCTCCAGGAGAAAATGTCATGTCCCCTCTCTTGTTGTCCGAGAGACTATATATACGCGGGTTGTTGAAGGTGATGCACTGGCCTTTAAGCCCTGAGCTGTTGCCATTAATGAAGGGCGTAACAGTCGGTCATTGAATGCAGTTACCGATGACTAGCTTTAACGGTCAGTATTGATGAGGGAGCTGTCGCTTGATGAGGATGCTTCCAGTTTGTTGGGTCAAAGTTGTGAGCCTTACTGGCTTTGTCCGCTCAAATGATTAGCTGAGCAATCATTGAAGGTAGACCCAATGCTATATCAAAGTGGTCAAGGAAATTTCCTCACATGATACTCAACGTATGCTCTCCCCTCCCCTTCTAAATGATCAATTCATACATCAAAAATTCATGTCTATGAGAGAAACATAAATACTTAAAATAGTTGGAAATTTCTAGATTGAATTCTAAATGATTCCTAATTTTAATAATTATATAGACATTAAAGTCAAAGTATAGAAAAATAATAAAAACCAACTGTTGACGTCAAAGAAAATAGAGAGGACAAAATTGTGCATGTTGTTTTCGTTTTTTTGCTTCAAATAGACTTTGAAGTTCAAATATCTAGGGACAATTTCTTTTTTAAGTAAAGAAAGGCCCTTGTCAAATAGAAAACTCATTCTGCATCTTAATAGCAAAAGGCTGCATGGACTTTCACGGTATTATCGGCGTTTATGTATCTATACAGGCTGCAACTGAAGAGAATGATGGTGATAGAACTGATTTATTTGAGGAATATAGTCAAAATAATAATAAAGAATACAAAACTGCTTTTTATCTTTCTTTCTTTCTCTCTCTCTCTCTATCTTATTTTTCAGGCTGATAAAGAATAACTAATCTATACAAAATTGAAAGCTCAGAACTGAGCTTGTATAAGAAACATTGAAAAAAAAGATCAAGCCATATGGATTGATTCAACTGGGAGAATGAAAAGAAGAACAAACTAGAATGGTGCAGAGCTAGTGCGTCGAAGTTGATGTCTTGGCTCTCGAATGCAATTTGAATGTGATAACATCTCCTCCTGTAAAGCAAGCAAAACAAAAACTGGAACAAATCAAATCAGAAATAAGTTTTAAAAAAATTGATTATGGTCTAATGAGGCTTGAATAAGTAGATTTTCTTTTTCTTTTTCTTTTTCTTTTGTAGGAGTCAATATCATAGCATGCAAAACTAAACTAAGAGTGACATCCATTCAATGAGAATACAAAGCGCCTACTGTTAACCAGAGAATCTGGTTTCCAATTCCAACATAGATAGTTAAACTGCACCATCAATAGTAGGGTTTGCCATTATATCTTAACATTGAGACGAAATGGGCAACCCTGTCAGATACTGTTATTTGGGTTCGCCATTATATCCAGCTCTGGAATCACTCCGGCATGCTCTAATGCTCTAATTATCATACCATTAAGCATCGTCTTTATTCATCTATTGTGTCTTGTTACCATCTTGGTAAGGTTTTGTTAATCCTTCTGTCCTTAATATTATAGGGTGGGGTTTTATCCCTGTCCTTCCTTAAAAATCATTAGCAGTAGGGGTTGGGATTTTGTATGTAAGTTGCGGTTCAGAATAACCGATATTTATTTAGCTTCCATCCTCACCATTGCCACCTACGCCTTATTCCATCACAATGGGGTGAGCTATGGAGCACAATTCTATGTCATCTAAGCTTTAGAATAAAATTGACTGATTTTTTATGTCCAGATATCAGTGTTTGCAAAATATCATCAGGTCCAGTGGTATAGCACAAATACTTCTGTAATGGGGTGCATTAATTGGTTAATTTCAATAGCACAAATACTTCAACATTTGTGTCTGATCCAATCCCATCACTTTTTCCACACTCTTTAGATGTGAATCCTTGTGTCAGACGCTTCTCTAACATATGTTCAAGTATGTACCATACTTTTTACTGTAAGATGGTTGTCGAACACTTCAATGACATACATCCCAACATTTTATTATAGAAGTCTGCATATTATTTTAATAATGGGCCTCGGCTGGCCAAGGAGGAAACCCTCCCTCGCATTTTTTTAAATTTTTTTTGGGATTTGTTGTACACATGATAGATGATCACCACACCAAAAATCAAGTGAATCCAACGTTATTTGACTTGATCTAACCATTACAAATATAACGGTTCTAGAACAATAAAAATTTTTATTATAGAAGTCTGCGTATTATGATTCCTCGCTATATGGTATGTGGACTTGTATAAGACTATAATGAATTGGATATGCTTTCACCTTCGAAGTGAGATGCCCTGATCTGTCCTAGGGAGGGTTGCAGAGGACTACTCTTTTTTAAAGTTCATAGAATGCACGGCATGTTACAATCATTTATGAGTGTACATTATTAGAAAAGTATTTGGACTTTTACATGCATGTACATGTAAATAGACGTTTGTATATATGCATTAACACACGCACACACTAACGTCATACCATCGTGGCCTTATGTCGTGCTAATCAAGGAATTTCTGTGTCACATATCATGTATCTGTGTATATGTCGCATGTCTATATACATGCATCTTAGATGCTTCGGGCTATGAGGGAGAGCTTGCAATAAACCTTCACGGTCAGTTGGTGAGCACAATATTTTATCTTTATCTTTTTTTGGCCTAATTGAGCTCAGTTAATCCATGAAAGATCACATGAATAGCCTACCAAAGATTAATATTTACATGCTACATATGACAGGCGACATGTATGATCCAAAGTAACAAGTTCAGTGCTGACAACTAATTCGGCCAAACGCTAGAAATTCAGAGACACGGGAAAAGCATAGGAAATTGGCCAAACCCCCTTTGGAAAGAAACAAATCAATGTCCATTTAAAAACTAGATGAAAAAGGATAAAAATATGCAAAATTGAAGTTTCCATAATATAATCTATGTTGTACGGATACAGACATGTTGATGCGGGAACAACATGACACGATACCGTGATACTTAAGCAAATTCTAAAAAGTATACTAGAAATACATGTGTCATGCTTATACGTATATCGACATGCATATCTGATGTGTGTATCTGATACAACACGACTTGATGATTAAACTATCAGTGCTTCCTACACTATATTATATACATTGGAAAGATGATGTACGGATGCAATTTTGAATTTTCGCATATAAGTTGGAATGATGATATATTGAACTAATTGTCACCGTGCAAGGACATGATTTTCACTTATGACTATTACATAAATATAAAGCAAACCAAGAAGTTCGTCGTCGTCGTTGTCTTAGCCGTCATCCTAAAAACTGGGACTTCATGAACTCAATAGAAAGAATGTCGAATCGTGATCACATTAGATCATGACGTCGAATCCTCATTTTCCACACATTACAATCTAAAGCTTTCTCGTCGATCAAACCAATCTTTCAAATCCCTTATTATCACTTTTATTCGTATCTTCTTTGATCTAATTCCCTTTCTCTTTATCTCACATGTTCTACCTTTCTAACTGGAATATGTCTTCGCCGTATATGACTAAAATATCTCAAGTGATGTTTTCTCATCTTATCCTTTATAGGACACATGCCTACCTTTGTTCGGGTCTCCGTTTCTTATCTTTTTATTATTATTTCAAGACGTCCACCGTGACATGCACACCTCCACCACACACATAGCATGTTCATACTTCTGGGTGATAACCTAACATTATGTATTATATAACAAAAGTAAATCAGAATGGCAGTAGTAATCTTCTGACACCTTTCTGAAGTTTCTGAACAAATTATTTGCTAAAGGATAATTGGAATCATATACTAGTGAGAGTAGATGTGGTTAACTGAATGAGTACCAAGAAATTGGTTGCATCTTGATCTTGTGACATCATCCACCAACTATACATGTTCCTGTTTTGGGCTAGGTGCACGTGTTTATGCTGAACATCAATTAATAACTCTCATGAATAAATCTGACTCGACATATAGTGTGTACAGCTTCCTTACTATAAACAAAATCAGTTGGCAATCTAATGCATAATTAATCCACTGCCTATATGTGATGTTATGTTCAGAATATATCAAAATATTAGCACTAGTTAAATATGGTCAATTTAAATATAGATGGTTTTCCCGACTAAATTTGATACAATGACAGGTCATCGCTTCCAACGAATCTCAAGCCTCCGCCTTCCCGATCACAATAGCATTTATAAAAACATGAGATGTCAAGATCTGATAATAATCTGATATTAACAAATTTGACAATCAATTAAACATAATGTTATGGCCTCTGTTTGAAATTTTTCACTCATGATACATGAATAAAACTTTTTCCAGATGCTCTACTAAAATTTGCAAGTAGAATTCATGTAATATGTTTATAATGCCAATGTAGAGCCATCATTATATTTTGTTTGCATACCATTTGCCTCTTAAGCCGCATATTCATATCGTCCAATTTCCTCACCTTATCTTCGAGCTCGTTTATGTAAGCCTACGGTCATCCCAAACAAAAGTTACAAACAAATCAAAAAATGGTTATGCAAAAAATCCTAGGAAACCATAGCATCTCAAGTACAATGACACCTTACCTGTTTCCTTGCCCTCGATCGAGCTGCTGACTCCCGATTCTTAATCATCCGCTTTTGCCTTCTCTCGATACTCTTATCAACAATCTCTTCATTCCGATTTACATCCGCTAGAATCTTTGAATCTGATGAATTAGACTTAGCCATGGACACTGGCACCACTGACATTTCTGCTTGCTGTATCTCAGAGAACCCAGCATTCATAGTGGCATTGCCGAAAATTTGCAAGCTCGAACCCAATAATCCCATGCTTTGTTGTTGCTGTTGCTTGGCAGAATCTGGTTCATATTGCATCCATTTCGGTTGATGTTGGATCCCTGGCTCGGCTGTCAGAAAACAGTGAGGTCTCCCCTCGAACAAAGGATTCAGTGCAACTGCATGCATCAAAAGATTTTCCAGTATGGGATCTCCAAATGTTGCAAGCCTCTTGCCGCAGCCATGGTCTTCTTGGCCTGTCATATCCCGCATAACATTATGGACAGTTTTCTGGGCACCGTTCAGATTGCAGTCTGTGGGGAACAACGGGCTGATACTTGCGGAGGATGACGACGAGGAGGAGGTTGGAGCTTGAAACTGTTGCATGGTGTTCGCCGGCTCCCCTATGTTCCCCCCGTACATTGGTTGTTTGAGTTCCGCAAGGTATTGGTACTCATCTAAGGTGTGATTTAGTAGAGCTTGTGAGAAGTCTGGTGCTTGAGCTCCATTTGGGGATGCCATGGTCCTAGGCCCCATTTACTGCTATAGCTAACTAAGTTACCTGAAACTAAGAGTTCAAAGAACTGCAGTCAGCTTTGTCTGGTCAAACCATTCAATTGGTCTTGGAGTTTATGTATGAAAACGTAATTCTTGAATGTTAGACATGCAATCCACAACACAAAGACCAATCTCTTCCAATTTTTAATCTGCTAGGGATCAACCTCCTCCGTTCTGCTTGACTAAGGGCTAGCCTATGTATATAAAGAGATGAAGCTAAAAAAGCATACAAAATGATCATCTAATTGAAAAGCAATCTTGGAACTAAAAGGGGCTATACAAACTTGGTTCATAGATTTGGATTGATTCAGAATTGACCAACACAATATTAGTGTGTATGAAAATTCAATTTAGTATATGTGATCGAGTTTGATAACGGCTGGATAACTCAGTTTCATGTGCTAATGAATTTTACAGAAAGCCAAAAGAATTAACCATTACATACTATTGACATATGTAAAGGAAGAATACCAAACAATAAGAACTGGATATGTAATCCTAGGAACCGTAAGCCAAAAGGGGTCAGATTATCCAATTCAATTCTCCCAAAACAAGCCATGTTTTTATGCGTCAATTGTTTGTAAGTCATCTGGATGCAACTAAAACTAATTGGTAAAGACTCTTGGAGTTGGCAACTGACCGGGTACACCTTTGGCTCATACCATCAGTCTAGCCTCTAGACTAATAATTTCCAATGAATGAACAATGTAATAAATGCTCGGCAGAACAGTAAGGCTACAGTGTTCCAAAGGAAACGACAATTATGAGACACCTTAATACCTTGGAAATGCACTGGAATGGAGTTGAAAGTCACAGAGTGTTTTTCTTTTTCTTTTTCTTTTTCTTTCTTCCCTTTTTTTTGTTTTTTTTTTTTTGGGGGGGGGAGGCGGGGGGCGCAAACTGCATGTGAGATCCTTGTAACCATCAATTCAGGGGGAAACCAAACTGCATCTGATATATCCATTGCAGGTTGTATTCACAAATCTCTAGTGAACGCCAAATTTTACTGAAAAGCTTAGGCAGGTCCATTCTAGTTTGATCATGAGAAGTCTTCGTGAAGTAACCAATGAAAATGATTGAGATCATAAGCACATTGCCCAGATAACTGTGATAACAGCCACAACCCAAGAACCTGCATTGTACACAAATCTAAATTCATGGCAAGTCTATGATACTTTGAAAAGAGATTGAAATAATTGGTAATAAAATGAAACATCAGGAAAAATAATTAACTAGGCTGATTCGAAACGGCTTAAACCCTAATTGTCATGTATCCAGTTTGATTCCTGCTATCTGCAATAAGGTGTGCCTATGAGTATTTTTACGTGATAATTGACAGGGGATTACATAAGATGAACGTATCAAACCCCCAGAAAGTTTGATTGCAGAGAGAGCACAGACAAAAAAACCAATTAACCCTCGCTATTTTGTTTTAGTTTTGCTTTGTTTTGGTTTTGTTTTGTTTTGGTTTTTTTTTTTTTTTGGGTGGGGGGGGGATCAAGATTCAGCACGACCACTACATGATACACAATCAAGACAACTAAAAAGCAAAAAAAAAATCGAATAAAATCGGAATAAAATACCCTTGAAATCTACTAAAGATTTCAATGGTATTTCTAAAATTCTAATGAGAGCATTTGCATCCAATTGACTTGAATGCAAGCTGTTGTTGCTGTTTTAATCAATTACTGAAACAGACCCCAAAACGAAATCATGATAATAAATTCAGTGGATCAGAGACTAAAACTCATTAATCATATCACAAAATGTGAACTTGCATAAACAATTAAAATTCTATAACATTGCAATGAATATATATGAACTTGAGGCTGAATGTTTAGAGCCAAAAACACAAAAAAATTGAAATGGGCATGGGCGACAGCTAGCAAAGAAACTGACCTCAAATTGAAGCAACCCCAATTTTTTTCCATCCCAATAAAGGATGGATTTTTAATTTAAAGAAGAAATAGGACTACGAGAGGGAATAGGAATTGGGATTTATATAGCAGCGATGGAGAAATTACCGGAGAAAGATGAGATTTTAATGCGGTTTCGTTGAGATTTTGATGGGTTTTTTTTTCATTCCCATTTTCCGAGCAATCGTGTATATCTTTTATAAATGTTGGCGATTTATGGTATTTTAATACTAATTTTATTCTTTAAGCGAACTTCATTATGTATCATTTGCGCTCATGACCGGATGGAAACCCGAACTAGATCCGGGCTTGTTATATTGGCATTTTTTTCACATGAACCCAATACGAGTGTGGCATAAATATACGGGTTTTTTAGAAATAATACAACAAATGATGGTTTTTTCGAAAAGAGTACTCTAAATCACAGCGTTTGATATTGGGTCCCCAAATTATTTAAATCTCTCGGGAAAAAATTCTTTTGGGACGGAATCTGTTAAAAATCCTAATTTGGGTGTAGTTTAATGGTAGTTATACTCGAGTTTACCCAATAATAACATGTTAAAAAGCATTTGCTGCCGCTGCCGTCGCACCATCCTCCTCTTGTGTCCGACTCTTTCTCGACATCCTAACCAGTGCCCCCATCAACGACATCGAATCCGTCCTCTCACGCGCTGTCGCAGCCTCCTCCGCCCCCATTCTCCCCTCCAACGTGGAGTCCGTCCTCAAGCTCTCCTACTCCCTCACCGCCGCTGCCGTCAAGTTCTTCCGTTGGTACGACCTCTCCCTCAAGCCTGCTCTTACGCCTGGAACCTCATGGTCGATAGCCTCGACAAGAACATCCTCTTCGAGCCCATGTGGGACGCCGTCCGCTCCATGAAATTCACAAAATCCCTCGCCCTAACCCCTTCCACTTCCCCTCCAATGTGCATACACCCCTTACCATGCTCCCACGCCACCTCTTCATCTAAGTTCACCGAATTCAACTTAATAGAGAGGCATGAGAGGGACAGCCGGCTCGACTCCCACAGCCACCGCTACATCACCCTCCAGCTAGGGGTGGCAAATGGGTCGGGTCGGGTCGGGTCCGGGTCGGGTCAGGTTTGACCCGACCCGGATAGGGGTAAACCCGAACCCCACCCGAATTGAATTCGGGTCAGGATCATGAAACCCGAACCCGACCCGGTAATAACCCGGGTCACCCGAACCCGACCCGGGTTTCTTTATAACTTGATTTTTTTCAAGCAAAATTGAATGGGGGAGAGCTCGAACTCGCGACCTGCTCAAGCAAGTTCAACGCCTCAGCCAACTGCTCATAGGTTGCTTGGTGGTTATGAAAGACTTTCAATTTTTAAATACATTTACTAATTACTACTAGTAAAGGCTGAATTAAATCGAAAAATATTGGGAGGCGCACGGAGTTGATCCTGTGATCTCCAGGCAACTACCACAAACAACCCGCACCGACTAACCAGAAGACCAAATTGCAGTCTTGTTATTATGCTATTGTATAATTTGTATATATATACGTTAGGGAAAACGGGTAGAATCCGGGTCAACCCGGGTTGACGGGTCAAACCCGCACCCGACCCGGATTTTATCCGGGTCAGTCGGGTTGACCCGAATTCTACCCGACCCGGATACCCCTCTACCCATACCCGGTTAAAGGAGCCGGGTTCGGGTCGGGTCGGGTCGGGTCGGGTCGGGTGCATTTTGCCACCCCTACCTCCAGCTCCCCAACCTCAAGCAACTCCTCGCCGCCATCAAGGCGGTGCGGGCCATTGAGCAGGTCGATTTGATCCTCTACGATCGATTGGTGTCTAACGATGTATAGGAATGGCAATATTGCGGGGCGGGGCGTGTATTTAACTACCCAAGTTTGCCCCGCCCCGTCTGCGGGCCGGGGCGGGGCGGGTAATTTCTTACCAAAAGCGGGTCGGGCCGGGTCGGGTCGGTCGGGTCAGGTCATTACTGTCATCCATATGAATCTCAAATAAAAGTTTTATTTGGGATTTGGGAGAATTGTGATTTATTGGTAATTTAGAATTGGGAATTGGCCTAATTGGAAGAATATTGGAACAGAGTATGAGTTATGTGATATGGACAGACCGCATGGTTCGCATCAAAATAGTAAGGTTTTTTAGAACATTTATAGTTTATCGGGCCGGCCGGGGCGGGCCGGGTTGCATACAAAGCCCAAGCTTGCCCCGACCCGTCTATGGGCCGGGACAGGTCGGATCAAAACCGTGGCGGGTCGGGTCGGGTCGGGTCGGGTCATTACTGCCTTCCCTAACGATGTACTCAATTTGGCGAGACTTTGGGAAGATGGGAGAGTGTGGAAGATGGGGGTATAAATGGTATTTCATGTTTTCTGTTAGGCTTGACAGAATATTCCTTTCAGATTTAACACTTCTTTACTAAATTACTCTTTTCGAGTGATTTAAATGATTTGGGGGACCTAATAGCAAATGCTATGATTTGAAAGACTCTTTTTGAAAAAGCCATCATTTGGGGGACTTATTTCTTTAAACCCCCTAAATATAAATGTTATTATAAATATGGGCAAAGATACGATAGAAAACGATGATATCTAAACTAAGATATGCGTAGCTTTTACAGATGATAAGTAAGAGAATATTGCTTGAGATAGTTTGCACATATACATTGAAAAATAATTGATGTGCTCGTTAGAAAGACTGAACATATAAACGCTGAGATTAAGATTAAAAAAATTGGTTCTAAGAAGACATGAATATAAATGATAAGAAAACATATGAAAGATCTTAGTTTGATTGAAGAAAAAGTTTTACATTATAATGCATAGAAATCAAATATCTGACGTCACAATCTCACGTAATAACGATATGAGATCCTTTCCATTAAGTCCATGACCCCTAATATTGGAAATGCATGCTAGCATGGTTATAATCATTTGGGAAATTAATGGTTATTTATGGTGTATTTTTTTAAAAATGGCCACTTGAATTTTCATGCTTTTGCAGATAGATTTAATGTGTTGTTTATATATTTACTGGGGGAAAAATTAGTTAGTTTATTCTTCTATTGATTTTGAAGCATTAAATGAGCCATCAAAGTCAGGATTAACCATAAACCATTTGGTAACTCTATGTAAAACATCGAATACTTTGAGGTTTTCCGCTAAAACAATAATCTTTCAGAAGTACAGTTATCTACTAAAAAGATCGTGTTTTTTTCCTAAAATATTTCCTATGGTAGAGAAACACCAAAATAATAAAATTTTATTGATACTAGCATATGTTAGGATATTGACTCACGTGTATATTTTTGATGATGAGCAAATATGTCATCTAACACATGAGTGTATGCATATGAAGGAAATCAAAGTAGCACTCGGAGATAAAGTGAGCAACAAGACCATAAATCAAATGAAGCAACATAAGGAGCTTGAAGAGTCAAGTTTACATCAAGGGACTTCAATATAAAAATTTATATTTTAATGTAATTTTCTTTTTCCTTGTATTATCATGTTAGAGCCTTGATTGAAGCTTACGCATGCATAGGAACACCCTAAAATGTTTTAAAATGTTTCTAACATGATTAGAATAGAAAATCCATGAGTTTTCTGATACATTTCCGTGTATCAAAAGATTGGTCAACGTGTGGATACATAAGAGTCGTCCAGTGATCTTAAATTGCTCTCGAAAAAATTTGGGCCTTGCAGAGAGTCGACTCATGTTGTCCCAGTAGTTGCCATGTGCGCCATTGGGCAATTAGTGAGATAACAGTCGTCGACTAGTGCTGATTAGCAGCATATAACGGTCAGATTTTTATTAGCTTTTCCCACCAGTTGGATGTGTATTTTGGCTAATCTGTTCGAACAAATTTGAGGGTTATATATATGGGGTTGTTCATATTTTAAGACATGAATTTAAGATCATTTTTTGAAAAGAGAAAAACGAGTTTTAAGCTCAAAGTTTTCAAAAGAAACGATTTCTCATTGGCCAAGCTCTTCTAAAGTTTTAATCTTCATTTGGACATTATTCTTGATCTTCCAATAGCTTTAATTCAATCATTTGACGATCACTTTTTTTTATCCTGATGGATCAAAAAAGATCAAGTTTTCCTATAGCTGCTCTTATAAACAATAACTTCAAGCAAGGCTGTATGAATCGTATCAACAATCACAGTAAGTATCAAATCCTTGTTGTAGGCATGGCGATTGGTGTAAATCTTCGTTAGAGGCAATGTGGGTTGTAAACGTCCTCTTGTATGGAGGCAAATGAAATGCCCCTTATTGAGGATGCAAGTGTAACTATTTGTTGAAATAGTGGATTAATGTCCAACCGAGTTTTAGAGACTGGATTTGTTGGTAAAATTGCATAATTGTAGGAGGATGGTGCTATTAAGGACAGAGAAAGAAAAGACTTATCGGTTTGCCGAGGCGTGCTAGGCACTGTCCTTAAGAGTAGATTTCCGCCCCTCAGAGTGTGATCTCGGTGCAGGGCAGGTCCAGCGGCTACCCTCCAGGATTCAAAGGCAATGGCCTTGTAAGTGTTCACTCATAATACAAGGCTCCAGCGCGCAGCAACTGATCTTCGATCTCGCAGGTAGAGGAAGAGGAACAGCAACGGGTTGACAGCAGAAACGGATCTGCTAGAACAGATGATCTGCAGAACAGGGAAGTTGTTCGTGTTTGTGGGAGGCAGAGGCGATCAAGCAACATGGCGGAAGGTTGAAGTTTTCGCAATGTATAAAACTCTTGGAATTTTGAGTTTATATAGAGCAAGAGAAATGACTGTTGGAATTCAGCCATAACTCGGTCATTAAAAGATAAAAGAGCCGTTGCGAAATTAAAACAGCTAATAAATGAAATTATAGCTGTTGAGACATTAAACAAGCTATTAAGGAGAATATGGCTGTTGGAGAATTTAATGAGCCATCAATACGAAAATAGCTGTTGCAAAATTAAACAGCTATTAAAACAAAAGATATGGTTGTTGAAAACATAATGGGCTTTTAATATTCACATCAATACGAAAATAGCTGTTGCAAAATTAAACAGCTATTAAAACAAAAGATATGGTTGTTGAAAACATAATGGGCTTTTAATATTCTTTAAAACAAAAGGGCTAAAAATTATGATGCAAAAAACTCGGGCACTCCGCGCGCGCACCCGTGAACCCCCCTGCGCAGGCGCGACGCCAGCGCACACACGCTAAGGTTTTCCGGATCCGAAGCCCACATTTTCCATTCGGTTCAACCCGGTTTGGGCTCGGCCCCTTGCTTGGGCTCATGCGCACGCGAGCTACCTCCAAGTCCTAGCCCATTAACAAGTCCAATAGCCCATTTTTAAGAAGTCTCTTATAAACCCAACCAAGTGTGTTCTCCCATCCAATGTGGGACTAAAGTTTAGCTTTGAATTGAATGAAATATCCAACAGGATTAACCACTGAGGGGTGAACTATGATAAGATTGCTGTGTTTGCGCTCGTGCTATTCATGACTTTTCTCCTACTTGCATACTTTATATTCTGTTGTTTACCTTTAATATTGCAAGTGAGTTTGTTGTTTAAGATTAAATTAGTTAACACTAATTGTAATCATATGGAGAATTTTTAGAGGATTATTTTAATTGCATAAACACTATTCATCCCCCTTTAGTGTTTCTATTTGCCACATCTCATGATCAAACACTTGGTATCAGAGCCCGATACATGATGGCATCAATATACATTAAGTTCCATAAAGGCCAATCAACTGTTCGTCCACCATCTCTCATTTGACTCAAATACGGGAGTAGGACGAACCGGATGCGGGTATACTTCGTGTATATGTCTTATGATCTTTGGAAGATGGTGAAGAACCTGTATGAAGAACACACAAGCCTGAAGATGAAGGGATCCAGAATGAGAATGACAAGATTGCACCAAATGCCAAAGCAATGTCAACACTTTCTTAAATATTGGGTTTCCTAATACTTGTTTTGATGATGTACAAACACTATTTTATGGTCTAATGAATTTCATTGAGTATGACATGTTTAATTAGACTAAGTGGTTTTGCTCAATATTTCTCAAGCACAAAAGTAAATAATCTCATATCAAGGCTTCACAAATGGTAGCGGTGTGACTCCAAGGCACTAAGAGGAGCTGGTGAACTCTAAGGCAAGAGCATAGAGCTAAAACTACAACAAATCAAGCTTGCACACATGTTCTTTATGTATTTGTTGTAAGATTATGTTTCTTGTCTTATATATTATGTAATGCCTTGAAGATGTCACATACACGCACTAGAAACCATATGTTATCATGTAGACTTGATTGATGATCAAAAACATAGGGTTCATATACCAAAAACCCCATATCCAAAAAGTAGTCGACTCCCCAATGAACTTTAGTCGACTTCTGTTCTTGGGCTTTTGAGCAGCCAGGAATTAGCTGACTACTGCTCAATCATTAGTTAATTGGTGGCTAATTAGTCGACTATTGAATGAGCTTTAGCCAAATATAGTCAGGGCCAGCCAGCCTACAACGGTCAAACTTCTGTCCTTTTTTCTAACCGTTGGGAGGGACTTTTTGGGTTTTTATTGACCAGTTTTCATCTTATTTATATGGGAGTGTTTACATATCAGTAAGCATTCATTTAAGAAGAAATTAGATGAAAAAGAAAAGGAAAAGTAAGAAGAAAAAGCCAAAAGCCATCTAGCTCATTGTTTTCTTTCTCCAATCCTATTGAACTTTATTCTACTCTTTCAAAGCCAAATTCTTGTAGAGTAGAACTCATTTTCATAGCCACACAAATACACATTGTGTCTCATCTTCAATGCCCAGGAAGGTTGTAAGATTTGTGCTACAAATTGTAAACTTTATTGAAGAGGAAGTTCTCTCAAGAGAAGAGGTAGTGCTATCATTGGATAGGTGGTCTCAGTGGAGATGTGTTGGTCTCGGTGGAGACGTGTTGGTCCATCACTGGCTTGTGGTGAAGTGGACATGTTTTTCCATTTGGAACATGTATCCATATTCAAGGAATAGTGGATTTGTCCTGAGAGTGGACGCAAGGCTGGATGTAGTGGAAATTGTCCCCGAATCAGGATAAATCTATTTATTTGCACTTGCCGTCTAGTGTGCATCCTATATCTTCATCTTGCAGCTGAGTTTTATTTTTGCCTGATAATTATGTTGATTACATATTAATTTGGTAACTCAAGTTGATTGTTGGGGTAGAATTCTTAGAGGGATTTCATTTTTTGAAGAACACCATTCACCACCTCTAGTGTTATATTTGTCATCCACAGGATCCTAACACACTCTACCTTGCATTTGATGCAAATGAATACAACCGGATCTATATGGCTACCTCCGCACATCAACCATGGAAGATGATTGAGGTAACTCATAAAGGTAATAAGAAAGCTAAATCTACAAAATCTTCTCTTTATGCCCACAAGTACGAGTGCTTCATGCTAGAAGAATATGAATCCATAATACTAGCGGTTGCTTGAACCGCTTGAACCCATGCAAGCGATGGTTTCGAACTGCCAAAAACGCAATCGTGAACGGCTAAAAACACCGAGTTTTCTTGTGGTGTCTGTGGGGCTAGGAAAGAAGTGCTCACAAGAAGATCATATGTGCAAAATCCTCCGTGCTCTCACACCCAAGTGGGAGAAGATGACAACGACAATAGAAGACAGGAATGATCTTTCCTAGATCACCTTGGAAGATCTCATCTGAAACCTCATGGCATATGTGCTTCGGATAAAAGAGATGAAGGAGAAGGAGCCGAGCAACAAGAAGATAGTCATTGCCATCAAAGCTATACAGAATCTTGGGCATCTGAATATGAAGTTGAGGACCAACTTGCTCTTATAATAATGTGCTGCAGAAAAATGTCAAGTCATGTAAAATCAAACGTGGTAAACAAATATTATCTGATAAATCTACTATTTGTTTTATATGCAATAAGTTAGGACATATAAAGAAAGAGTGTCCATTGAAGAAAAACAAATAGAAAAAAGAAGATATACATATGCAAAAAAACCACAGAATAAAGCATTTGTAGCCTGTGATATGAACGCCAAGGAAAGCTCAAATGACTCTTCGTCATCCGAAGAGGAAGAATAAGAAAGAAGAGAGAGAGCATACATGTGCTTCATGGCCAAAAATGGCAATAAGATAAACTCTAACTCCAACTATATGGGCAAAGGCCGAGGGGACCGGGGACGATGGCAAAGGGGGGACTGGAGCTGGGAAGTGGCTGGGGAGGTGGGGGGAATAGATGGTGGCTAGGGAAGGGGGTGGTATGGGAGGGGAGCTGGGGATTGGTGGGTGATGGGTGGGGGAGGCCGGGGAGGCGGGAGGGGGATGGGAGCTGGGGAGTGGCGTGGGATGCGGGGGAGGGAGGTGGTTAGGGGCGGCGGGTGAGGGGAGTTGTAGGGGAGGGGAGATGGGGATTGGTTGGGGAGGGTGGGCAGGGGAGGTCAGGGAGGGGATATGGGGAGGGGAGCTGGGGAGTGGCATGGGATGCAGGGGATGGAGGCGGTTGGGGGCGGTGGGTTGGGGGAGCTGGCGTGCGAGGCGGGGAGGCCGCTCTCAGATTTTTTTTGCTCGGTTCACACACCTTGCGATGAAGGGTATTTTCGGGTGAATTGAGCAAAATTCACACACTCTCCTCAAATATTTTGAATGGCAAAACTTGTAAATAAGTAGGTTTGTGAAATCAGGAAAAAAGTCTGTTTATGTAGAAATTCCATTTATTCAAATGTCCCCTTGAAATTTCATGCTCTTTGCAGATAAATTTAATGCGTTGTTTATATATTTATTGGAAAAACATATTTTTTGTTAATATATTCATCTATTGAGTTTAAAGCATTAAATCAGCCAACAAAGTTGGGATATGCCAAAAAACATTGGGGTAACTTAATGTAAACCATCAAACATATTGAGGTTTTCTGTTAAAACAATAACCTTTCAAAATTAGAGTAAATGTAGTTCTTGGCTAGTTGACATCCACATTTCTCTTTAATTTAGCTATAGAGTACTGTTAAGGCCAAAAATGACCAAAACAATTGAGATGCTGTCGTGGATCCTTTCCTGCTAAGTCGAAGCCTCATCAGTCGGTTAAGTGAGACCTTGGATTGGAAGAACTAGTGTCGTGGTGGATGGTGGTTGACTTGCGACACTCAGTCAACCCACGAACAGATCGTGTGTCGGTCGATGGAGGTTGAGAAACTCAGGAGCGACCCTTACGTAGGATCGATACTCGATGATCTACACTACAAGGGAGCGTCAGGGGGGTCGAATCTGGGTCCCGATCCAAATCACCTCTGATGCTTAATTTAGAATGGAACTTAAGATATGGAGGAAGCTTGGAGCAGCTGAGATCGACCCATGAAGGCTCGTCTAAGATCTAGTGTTGCAGGCTCTTCGATGGAAGAAATGTAAGATGAAATATATAGAGTCCGAGTATTACATCACGTACCTTGGGAGTTCGAATCCTTTTACCATTGTCCTTTCAGGTACTTATAGGCGTTGGTCCGATGATTGCGAATAACTGTCCCTCATTGATTCGGGAGGGATCTTCTCAGGGATTGGTGATAATGGCTGCATATTTACTCGGTCTCATTAACACCTTCTTGAGTATCAGCGGGAGCCTAACGGTCGAGTGAGCAGTTTGCTTGACTGGGTATAACTGTGCCTTGATGACGGATTACGGGTTACAGTCTCTAAACGGGCCGCATATCTTGACACTGTTTCGCGGTTCGTACCCGTGCACCAACAATGGCCACCACCATTCGTGTCTCAGGAAATAGCACTCATTGAGACCGCATGATGTATATTCTCCCTAAATGTGCACAGTCTTCGAAATGGTTGATTTGATTTGTGCTACCAAAAACATTTCATTTCTAAATTATTCATCATCGCTCCTTGAGAATGGTCTCAGCCACGTATCGCTCATCGGTCATCTGTTTGTTGAGCTCCTATGTGTAAAAGGAAGTGATGAGAAGAAAGGTACTTTCTTGATCCGCCTCCATTTTCTGTCTGAAAGCTCAACTTCTTCGTTGCTTCCTTTGGAGTTTGCTTGATCTTGCTAAGGTAACTTCCATAACCGATCTTGATTTCTCTTTAGTTCCATATAGGCGTGTTTCCACTAGTAAGGATACATGAGCCATCTTATGAAGAGCTGGTGTCGCGCCTTCGACATCCTCAACGCGACGATGTTCCTGGTAAAGGGAAATGGGTTCGCACTGAACCACGCCTCCCATTCGTCGAAGGGATCCGAACTCAAAGGTCCCTTAAGTGATGCTGAAGAAAGCGCCAGAGTTCTCCCACGATTTGGTTGTTGGGTTTTGGTCGGATTGCCTTTGTCTTCCTTCTAGTGTTGGGTTGCCTAGACTTGACGAGAGACTTTGCTTTCCTTGAAAGAGCGAGGTTGGAGTGTACCCCACAGCTTTTCATTTTGGACTTCGCTTTTCTCTTCACCCATTCATTGTGGAGATTTTGTGCTCTTTGGGGCTTTCTCTTTGTCAACTTGCACCCCAAGCCATTTCCCCATAGTCTGCTTCAACGTGCTTTGTGATCTCTGTGGGATTCGACCATCCATTTGGTTGTTTAAGTATTTCTTTCAGATTATAGTCGACCCTAACAAGGTGTGGTATCACATCGTCGCTCGCCCAATGATTAGGCTCATATACGATCTCCCGCTCTCTGATCCTAGTTGGGTAGACACATTCGTGTTTGTTGTTCTCCCCGACTTAGGACCGATGCTTAATGGTTGGAGTTCTCTGAGTCCCGACCTCGATAAAGGGTCTTTGCTAGCACCAGAGGACGTTGAGGCCAGGTTGATGCCGGGAGAGGTTGAGGCGGCTAAACTTCTATTGAGCCGACCGAGGCGAGAGAGATCGACTTCGTATTTGTTGGATGGCCTTCGACTGAAGACCGTTTTGTGGAGTTCGGGTAATGTATATCGCTTTTTTGTCTTTATCGTAGCCACTCGTGATAATTATATCCGTTGTTTGCAGATATGACTAGCAGAGCTCACAAAAACGTGGACCCTGGACTGGGTCAACTTTGGAGAGAACAATGCAAGAAGAAGAGAAGCACCGAGGGATCAAGCGCTCAGTCCCCCTTCCCCTCAGTCAGAGCTCTTTTTCCGAGAGAGGTGAGGTCAGGTGGACCTCAATGTCATCTTCTAATGCCTCGTCGAGGGAGGCCACGAGTCGAGCTATCGCTCATTCTGTTCCTCCCATTGCATCCATCATTGTCTCGGAGCCTCCGGTGGTGGAAGATGCTGACGTCGTTATGGTTCCTGAGCCCACTGAAACTGTCAATAATAAACGAGATCCATCCTCCTATGAGGGGGAGGATTCTGAAAAAAGAAGACGTGTCGAGGAGACAAACCCTCCTCTTTCACCCATGGCGAAAGGTCGGGAGGCGGCCCCTCTCGATTCTCAGGGGACGATTGAGACCCACATGGCTCCTCCTATTGACAAATGGCTATGTGGCAGCATCGACCCCCTGCTCCATTGGTTGGTCCGATCCTCTTAGAGTTTGATTGAGTTCTGCTGCTAAACCAGCTCTCGTCGTGTTCCTCGGGATCTGTTCGAGTAGAACCTCATCAGCCTCCCTTCATCATCGGGAATGAAGAGTCAGCCCTATCGGACGTTGGGACAAGTGCTCGATTGGTGGAGAACTCCATTTTCCCTCGGGATTTGGAGCTCCTTCAAGGGTTGGACATTGAAAGGGTCGCCAAATTCTTCATGGGATGTGGATACCAGGTAAGTTGTTCGCCATTTATCTATTGACTTGTAATTTGGCCGTTTCTGATTGATGCTTTCCACAGATGTTCATCCTTGGCGATGTATTGCGCCTTCAGGCCGTCGACGTAATCGAGGGAGGCCGGTGGTGGAGGCTGTTGAGCGCAAGGCCTCCGAGCTCGAAGCCCAGATAAGGATGATGGAAGAGGATTTGGGGAGAGCTCTTGCGGCCAAGTTCGAGGCTGAGTGTGCGGCCTCCGAGGCCAAAACTAGCCTCTCGTCCGTGTCTGACCTCAGAAAATATGATGAGATTGAATGGAGGAGGGAGATGTGCAATGACCCACCTTTGGGGACCATTACTTATTTGATTACATTCGCAGGTCTGCAGTTAACCAGGGAAAACAAAATAGCTTCTGATGCAGAGATGTAAAAAATATCCAAATAGAGTCCATTTATATAATCCATACTGTACAATATGATCCAACAAAGATACATAAAAGAAAAGAAGTACAAATAGTAATACGTCGTGACATGAACTTTAAATTACAGCCTTTGTGTCCAACTCTGGCTCATCATGCTCAGGAACCTCTTCTTCTACCTGTACGTCGTCTGACGGTGCCATGGAACATGGAACCGTAGGTCAGTCACAACAATTCTACCAATAGATATAAAGTAGTCCAAAAGTACGGTACAGATTATATTAAGCAGTTAAAGATGATCATGCAAGTGCAATAAGTAAGGTAAGAGGTAGGCAAGCATGCATGTGCGACAAGTAAAGTAAGGGTAGGCAAGCACACAAGTGCGACAAGTAAAGTAAAGGTAGGCAAGAATGCAAGTGCGACACATAAAGTAAAGGTAGGCAAGCACGCAAGTGCGACAAGTAAACTAAAAGTACGCACGCATGCAAGTGCGACAAGTAAAGTAAACAGTGACTGAGCAGGTACAATAAGTAACGTACAAGATGTCCATGACGATATCAATAATGAGATGTCCATGTTAAGGGAGAGTAATTCTGCCTAGCCTAGTTTGTGACGTATAAAGCGAAGTACAGTGAGCAACCAAGAGTCCATCTCCTACCACGGGTGTGTGTACCCGGGTTAAACCAAGAATATGACAAGCATGCAACACTGTTCAAGAATCTGTGATCAAGTCTGTGCATTTGTCACATTACAACTTTGAAGGGGTTGCTTGAACTCGAACAATGACAGCAACCAAATCAGGACTGGTTGCTCCCGCACGTCCGCTATTATAAGTTACCCCAAAACCCCAAGTGTCTGTGATGTTTTTCAAGTACATGTTTATTACGAGATGTTCCACAAGTTATTCCACAAGATGTATCACAAGATATTCCACAAGATGTACAAAAAGATACTCCACACAAGATATTCCATTCGACAATTCATGGGTCATAGATATGTCATGCAGCAATTGATACGACTATTTAAACGTGAGCAATCATGCAATAAGTGTATCCAAAGTCCATGTCAAGTGTTTAAGTGACAAGCAACATGACGTTTCATATTTCCTATGATAGTTAAACCAGGACCATCGATTGATGTTCTTAATGAATAACCAAAAAGTTAAGGATAAAGACAAGTCCAACAAAGATGTTGATTCCATGCTTCGAGCATGTGGTTTTCAATTAGTACAATGTTTACCTAAGTAGATGGTCGTGTGCTACAACCACCTACTTTGAAAGTTGGCAATGTCGTACGTTCAAGTCAAAGTCATTTTGCAGTTTATTAGTTCTATAGTCAGTTAGGTCTCTAATCATTGGTTTAAGTCAATAGTCGTTCCGAGGCTATATATGATGTCCTAAGTTCATACGAGTACACTATCTAAATTTCTAGAGTTAGAAGTAAAGTAACTCATTGGGTTGATGTCGTCGTAGTAAGCCGGGGCTATAGCTAGAGCTTCCAAGGGTGCTCGTGCACGAGAAATGGTACATGCAAACATCAGAAACAATCGGTTAAAGGTCACACCATTTTTTATCTATTTTTTAACGTGTTCGTATTTTTATTACCGCTTAAAACAAGTCAAAGCGTGCACTAATGATTTTTAGATAGGCTAGACATGAAAAATATAATTTTACATAGGAAGAAAATATTTTTCTGATGCTTCTAGATATTTTTAAATAATTTTTAAAAGCTTAAAATCAATTTTTAGAAATTAAAACGAATTAAACACCAATTAGAAAATAGTTAGCGTAAACGTTTGATGTTTTATTTAAAGAGATGTAGCCATCACAATATTTCATTTGACCTGTCAAAACGTCCGTCTTAATTAGTAGAAGACGCCTGTATTTTTGTATTTGAGAAATACATGTAATATTTGATGATACGAATTTTAAAAGGAAAATAGAAAGGATAGATTTGAAAATTCCTTATTAAAAATATATCTCACAGAGCGGGATTTCAGCGTCTACGTGTTCTACGCGATGAACAGGATTTTCTGGGGCTCACTGGGTATTTTTCTGATCACTAGATTATTTATTATGAATTTTAAACCTAATTCTCTCTATTATTATATACATCGTATATATTATAATACGTATATATTGGTAGTATATACTATACTTTATACTATGACTCACCATTAATTACCTCTCCATCTCTTCTCAATTCTGTCCTTTCCCTTCCTCTCTTTCATTTTTTTGCAGTGGATCAAGGGGGCTGGGTGTCCTTCAGTCGGAGGGCGGCGCGAGCAGCGGTGGCGGTGGCACGGCTAGGCAGCGGGGTGGGGCTCTGGGCGACAAATCTGGGCGGAGGGCCCGCAGGGGGGGCGGCAGCCAGGCGGCGGGGTGGGGGGGATCTGGTAGGCGGCGCGAGTGGATCTGGTCGGAAGGGCGGCCAGGTGGGGGTCGGCTTCTTTAGGCGGAAGCGCGGTGACCGGTGGCTAGGCGTGGGGTGGTTATGGGCTGCTGCGTGGTATGGGAGGCACACACGCACTGGGTCCTCAAGCGGCGGTGCGCGTGGTGGGGCTGGGCGCATGGCGGAGCAGCAAGCTGTGCTGCTAGGATAAGAGGAGAGGATCGGAGCGGTGGCCGGGCGCGGCAGTGCGTGGCTCAGGCGGAGGGGTGGCTGGAGCTTCTCGTCGGAGTTTGGTCAAGCCTGGATGAGAGGGGAACGAAGGGAGAGGATGGTGGTCTGAGTGTTCAGCAATGTCGGGGATGGGATCTTATAATCTTAAATTTTATTTTAAAAAAACATTAAACACTTACTACAACCATTAATAAATGGCAGTGGGATGTTGGGGGGTTACCTGCCAACGAAGGAGAGGGGAGATGCACAAAATTAAATGGGTAGGTTGAGATCTGATTATTTCGGATCTCGTCAACTTAGGATGCTACTTAATGGGGGTAGAGTTGGTTTTAAAAGTAATTAAGTAAAACATAATTAGTGAAAACGGTTAATTAGTAATACCAGTAAAAACGTAATAGTAAAAATAATGAAATTACGATTTTGCCACTGGAACCAAAAGTGTCCAAAAAAATTACAAAAACAATACCTCGTGATCGTATCGTCACGAGGATCATGAAAATGAAGTCCATCATAAGATTTGAGCGACGAAAAAAATGGAAAAAATCATTTACTCTGAAATCGTTTTGAATACGGAAAAACTTTTACCATAAAGACAGGTCGTTACAAGAGGTCTCAGCTCCAGGCGGACCTCAAAGCTTCGAATAGGGAATTAATTGAGTTTCGAGCCAAGGCTTCCGACTCGGAGAAGTTAGCGGATGCTTACAAAGCGGAGATAGCTGAGCTTCGGGCCAACACTGTCGAGTCTGAGAGAGTCGCTGAGATGCGTAAGGAGGAGCTTACGGCGAGGTTTACAAAGGCGATAAAAGCTTTTCAGAACGTATTTATGTCGAAGGGTGCTCCCCCCTCCTAGGCTGGTGGAATTCTGACATAGGTTTTATGTAATCTTTTTGTTTTGAAATGAATAAAAAAACTTTTGAGTTTTTGAGTTTCTTTTATCTCCAAGTTTCATTTGAGCATATGTGCGTGTATGACCCCTCAACGACTCAATTTTCAATTTTCCAAAAATTGATGGTAAGCTGGGTCGTTGATACGGCAGATATATTTACCCTATAAATATGATCTTTTAGATCATAGACAATGGGTGCACGTTTTGTTCGGTAGCGAGGGTCGGGCCCATTCGACTTAAGGCCAACGACTGTCGAGGATCATTCAGTGGCGATGGTGGCACCTCGGCTTACGGCTGACAACGAGGGTCGTTCAGTAGCGAGGGGTGATGCCCCTTCGACTTAAGGCCGACGACGGTCGAGGGTCATTTAGTGGCGAGGGGCGATCCCTCAGCTTACGGCTGATGATGAGGGGTGATCGGTAGCGAGGGGCGAGGCCCCTTCGACTTACAGCCGCTGACGGTTGAGGGTAGTTCAGTGGCATGGGGTGGCCCCTCGACTTACAGCTGACGACAAGGGTCGTTCGGTGGCGAGGGGCGAGACCCCTTCAACTTAAGGCCGACGACGGTTGAGGGTCATTCAGTGGCGAGGGGTGGCCCCTCGGCTTACGACTGACGACGAGTGTCATTTGGTTGCAAGGGGTGAGGCCTCTTCGACTTAAGGCCGACGATGGTCGAGGGTTGTTTAGTGGTGAGGGGTGGCCTCTCGGCTTATGGCTGATGACAAGGGTTGTTCGGTGGCGAGGGACGAGGCTCCTTCGACTTACGGCCGACGACGATTATAAATCATTAGATAAATATAAGAAATGATCAACTTTGTATTTAGCATAAATTTGCATAAAGTAAAAACAAAGGTAAGTTTCGATCACCCAACATATCTCCTATTGATTGTACAATCATTGATAGTACTTACGCAAATTCTCAGCATTCCAATGATGAGGTAGCTCACTGTCATCCAGTGTAGTGAGCCGATAGGTGGCTGGGCCGAGAATATCGATCACCTTGTAAGGGCCTTCTCACTTCGCATCGAGTTTTCCTTGTTTGAGAATATCAGGAGTGAAGACAGCCTTACGTAACACTAAGTCGTCTATACGGAAACTGTGCCCTTGTGCTTTGGAGTTGAAATATAGAGCCATACACCCCTTTTGTTCAATGAGGGTCGCTAGGCTCATTCGTGAACCTCGTCGACCAACTGTAGGTTGAGCTCGAGTTCCTCTGAGTTTTTTCCCTCATCATAGTATTGGAGGCGAAGCGATCGCTCGTTAACCTCTACTGGGACGATAGCTTCACAACCATAGGCAAGCATGAATGGTGTTTCACCTGTCGAAGTTTTATGGGTCGTACTATACGACCACAATATGCTTGGGATCTCTGCTGGCCATGTTCACTCGAGCTCGGCTATCCTTTTTCGTAGGGGTCTGAGGATGCATTTATTAGCAGCCTCCGCTAGTCCATTGGATTGGGATGGGCGACAGAGGCGAAATGTAATTTGATCTTCACCTCAGAGCAGAAATTGCTGCAGCCAGGGCTGTCTAATTGCTTCCTGTTGTCTGTCACAATGGACTGAGCGATGCCAAACCGACAAACAATGGATTTCCAGACGAAGCTTCTGATTTCCTTCCACGTAATTCGGGCCAGGGGCTCTGTCTCGATCCACTTAGTGAAGTAGTCGATCGATACTATTAGGAATTTCAGTTGTCTGCTTGCTTGCTTGAACGGACCAAGGATGTCCAATCCCCACGTAGCGAATGGTACTGGACTGATGATTGGTATCAGATCAGTTGGAGGGGCTGAGCTGATCCTCGAGAACTTTTGGCAAGTCGGACACTTCCGCACATACTCGACCGTCTCCTTGAACATGGTCGGCTAGAAGTAACCTTGCCTTTTGGCCTTCATGGCTATAGCTTTTCATCCACAATTGTTCCCGCAATCACCCTCGTGGATCTCCTGGAACATTAAGTGCTTCCTGCAGGGTTAAACATTTGAGGTATGAGAAGACGTCATACCTGGTCTATCGTCTTTTATACAATGAACCGTCTAGTATAGCAAATTGGTAGGCCGTTCGTTCTAGCTTTCGTGCCTCTACCGGGTCGGTCGGCTTCTCCCCCGTGTTTAGATAATGGATTATGGGATACATCCAAGTGACCCCTTGGTCGATGCTTAGTAGTTCCTGTTCCATCACGCTGGGGTGTGGCAAATGATGCACATACACTGTTCGACCGAGTCCCTCAGGGGAGGATGACTCGAGTTTCGAAAGGGCGTCGGCACAGTGATTCTTCGACCTTGGTACATGGTGGATCTTTACTCGTCTGAACTTTGCGAGCTCCGGTTTAGCAACCTGCATGTAGCTCTGCATTGTGTTCTCACGGGCCTCGAAACCTCCGTTCAATTGGTGGACGATGAGATTGGAATCGCTGAGTAGTTGGACCACCTTCGTTCTTAGGGCTCGAGCCAACCGGAGCCCATTGATGGCAGCTTCATACTCCGCTCCATTATTCGTGGTTTGGAAACCGAAGTGGAGATCATACTCGAATTTGTTTCCCGCTGATGTTTGGACAATTATTCTGGCCCCGCTTACGGTTTGAGTGGCAGAACCGTCCATTGTACGATCCACATCCCCTTGTCTTCAATTGTATCGGCTGACGAATTGTGACCTGTCGATGGAGAAGATGTAGCATTGGGTCATAAGTTAGTAACATGTACCTCTTATGGCGGGTTGTCGTCATTAGTGAGTTCGACGATGAAGCCGGCTAGAGCTTGCCCTTTGATGGCAGTCCTCGGCTTATACTGGATGTTGAATTTGCTCAGCTCAACTCCCCACTTTGTCATTCTCCCCGAAGGATCCAGCATCTTCAGGGTCTGCTCCAAGGGAGTGTCGGTGAGGACCAAGATGGTGTGCGCTTGGAAGTATGGTCATAGCCTCCTCGCGGATTGGATCAGTGCAAACACCATCTTCTCTATTCTTGAGTATTTTACTTCTGCACCCCAGAGGACTTGGTTGACATAGTAGACATGTCGTTGTACTCTCGAGTCTTCATTGACAAGTGCCGAGCTAACGGCTTCCATGGTAGGGGCCAGATAAATGATGAAGTGGTCATCCTTAGCTGGTTTGGTCAGGAGCGGTGGTCTGCGGAGGTACTCTTTTAGTTCGAAGAAAGCTTTCTTGCAATATGTGTCCCATTCGATGATCTTCTTGCCATTCGCGGTGGATGATATCGCCTTTCTCAATACTTTGAAGAACGATAAAGATCTATCTGTTGACTTAGACAAGAACCGGCTCAAAGCCGCTATTCTCCCATTCAGACTCTGAAGTTCTCTGATGGTTGAGGGCTCCTTCATCGCCACGATCGCTGTGATTTTATCAGGGTCAGCATCTATTCTTTGGGTTGTCAGCTGGAACCTGAGGAACTTTCCCGAGCGGACCCCAAAAGTACACTTTACGGGGTTCGGCTGAAGGTTGTAGCGTCGGATTTGTGCAAATGTCTCTCGGAGATCTGTAATGTGGTCCACCGGCTTCTTCGACTTGATCAGCATGTCATCTACGTAGACCTCCAGGTTTTGCCCGATTTGAGCCTCGAAGACTCCGTTCATTATACGCTGGTACGTGGCCCCTGCATTCTTTAAACTAAATGTCATTTTTGTATAATAGAAAATACCTCGATATGTGATGGAAAGAAGTCTTTTCTTCTTCTTCTGGTTCCATTTGAATCTGGTTGTATACTGAGAAAGCGTCCATGAAGCTAAGGAGTTCATAGCCTAAGACATTGTCGACTAGATGGTCGATCCGGGACAGTGGGTAGTTATCTTTCGGACAGGCTTTGTTGAGATTGGTGAAGTCGACGCACATTCGTCATTTGTCGTTTGCCTTCTTCACCATCACGACATTCGAGAGCCAATCAGGATATTTGACCTTTCGAATGAAGCCCGCCTCCAGAAGTCGATCACTTACTCGATTACAGCCTTCATCTTTTCGCCCCCCATGTTCCTCTTCTTCTGCTTCATGGGTTTGGAAGTCGAATTGACTTCCAGTTTGTGGGATATTACATGGGGGTTGATACCGAGCATATCCTTCGGGGACCAGGCTAAAATGTCTGCATGCTCTCTCAAGAGAGCGATCAACTGTTCTCTTAGATCGAAAGGGAGCATCGACCCGATTGAGACGGTCCTTCCTTCTTCTTCAGAGATCCGGATGTTCTCCCTCTCTTCGACTCCCGCAGGTCGTTGATCCTCGCCCTTAGGATCGACTGGATCTGTCTGCCCCACCCTTCTCAAAGCGGTGGACAGAGTATAACACGACCATGCTTGCTTCTGATTTTCTCTCGCCTTCCTAACTCCCTCAGGAGTCTTGTATTTGATGATTTGATGGAAGGTTGAGACCACTGCTTCTATAGCATTGAGCAGTTGTCGGCCAATGATTCCATTGTACACCGAGTTTATTTTCACCACTATAAAGTTGGTCAGGTGAGTGACCTACCGTGGATACATGCCAAGGGTCACCGGTAGGGTAATAATGCATGCTACTTGGGCAGAATGCCCGGTGAATCCTACAAGAAGTCCAGGGCAGGGTCTCACCTCTGTTGAAGACAACCTCATTCTCTCCAATGTGGTGAAGAAAAGCACATCGCACGAACTCCCCGTGTCGATGATCAATCTTTTTACGGTAACCTCGTTGATGGAGGCAGCGATGACGATGTCATCATCGTGTGGCAGTTCTACACCATCTAGATCTTCATCTGATAAGGATATAGGATGTGTAGCGTCTCTGGGGCGCTTACTACCCACGGGTATTGTCATCAACATTCCGGCGTAAGAACTTTAGAATGAGGTTGATAGCTTCGGGAGCGGAGGACCTCCCATTATCGTGTTGAAGGAATTGATGCTGGGAAGCACCAAGGCATCACCATATGGTGTTGATGGGTGAGCCGACATGGTCGAGATATTTTGTTGACTGGGATGTCGACCCATGATTCTCACAGACGGCGCCAAACTGTTAAGGCCAAAAATGACCGAAACAATTGAGATGCTGACGTGGATCCTTTCGAGCTATGTCGGAGCCTCGTCAACTGGTTGAGTGGGACCCTAGATTGGAAGAATCAGGGTCATTAGTGGTTGGTAGTTGAATTGCGACGCTCGATCGGACCTCAAATGAATCGTGTGTCGGTCGATCGATGTTGAGAAGCTTAGGAGCGACCCTCACATATGATCGAGACTCGATGATTGGCACCACAAGGGAGCGTTAGGGGGGTCGGATCTGGGTCCCGACCCAAATCCCATCTGATGCTTAAGTTAGAATGGAACTTAAGAGATGGATAAAGCTTGGAGCAGCTGAGATCGACACACGGAGGCTCATCTCAGCTCTGGCGTCACAAGCTCTTTGATGGAAGAAATGTAAGATGAAATATATAGAGTCCAAGTATTGGATCTCGTACCTTGGTAGTTGGAACCCTTTTACCATTGTCCTTTCATGTATTTATAGGCGTTGGTCTGATGATTGCAAATAACCGTCCCTCATTGGTTCGGTTATGATAATATGTAGAGTCAACCCAACGTCAAGCTTCCTCCATCAGACACCTACTCACCCGAGCAGTACCTACTCGACCCGAGCAGGCAGAGCGAGGTTTTGGACGAAGAATCCAGGCTTCTTGATGACTCGACCGAGCAGGACCTACTCGACCTGAGCAGACAGAACGACAATTTGAGGAGAAGCTCAGATCCACTGACGACTTGATCGATCAGGCGAGCTACTCGACCGAGCACGAAGGCTACTCAGTCGAGTAAGGCAAGTGCCCAGATTTTCAGACAGTCTCTTACTCTTTTGGAATCTGCTATCATTTCAGCGAGCAAAGTATTTTTCTCATGTTTTGTATGGATAGTAGACTTGATGACGGTTCCAATGCCGCCAAGAAAGCGTCAATCGGAGGTCGGATGAAATCTGAAAAATTTCTGCAAGTTGATGCTACGGTGCTGAAGTCTGTACTCGACCGAGCAGCAATGCTACTCGACCGAGTCAGCGTGGGCCCAGAACTTAAGTTGCGGGCATAATTGGTTTTGGGCACAGATTTCAGAGGTTTTCTTGGGTTATTTGCTAGGGTTTTGAGAGGACTATCTATATAAATTGTAGCCGTCATTAGAGAGTGACTTTTTTTGGAGCTTAGAGCTTTTTAGAGAGTTTTGGAGACAATCTTTTGGGAGTTAGGCTATGCCCTAGGCCCCTCTCTTGTATCAATATAAGTATTTTACTTTTCTTTAATTCTATTTTAGTTCTTCTCATTGATTGATTATTGATATCTCTTTGATGCATGCAATGAAGTTTTCTATTGTTCTTATATCTATTGCTATCATGCATGCGTAGTCTTTTCTCGGGCTAATGGATTAGCCCTAGGATTTTAGGATTTAGATGCAAAGATTGGATTTTTATGATGCGTTGGATATAAAAGGGGTTGTATTTTGGTTGATCTAGCAAGATCCCCAGGAAAACTCGTACTGAGATCGTGCCCACGGTCAGTGAAATCGATTAGCTTAAGGAGTATCATACGGATTTAATTAGGGAGTTAGTGGATTCAACCAAGGCTCATGACCATGCCTGGCTTGTGTCTTGATGGAATCCACCGACGAACTATACCACTAATTGACGACTACTGCCATTGCGTCAATGAGAGCCACCAAAATACCTCGAAGCTCTAACCCACGAGAGTGGTACGAGTTGAGAGCATTCGACCCACGAGAGTGGTGAGATTATTGTAGATCATTAATGCATGTATCGTACGCGCCTATCGCCAAAGCGGGGTTAATACGGTATGTTAGATTCATGATGCCCAGACGCATGAATTTACTTCCTAGATGCTACAATCCCAAAAAAACCACTGCAACGTAAAAGTCTCAACCTAGCATCGACCTCCGACGGTCCTAGCGGTGAGTCCTAAAGCCATAATCTTTTATATTTTATTTCTTTTTTTCTTTGTGTGGAATCCCTTATTTGTGACGTTGAGTGACACAACCTTCGCATCCATCATCATTACGACCATCTATACTCCACATCTACCAATAAACCTGCAAGTCTAACTCAACCTATGAGTAGATAGGTAGTATAGCACCGCTTCCTCATGTTCGATACCCGTTGCCACTATACCATGCGCTTGCGGTAAACGACATCGTTTCGGAGTTAATTCTGGGTCAATCACTGCCTATTTACCCGGTCTCATTAACTCCTCCCTGAGTATCAGCGGGAGCCTAATGGTCGAGCGAGCCGTTCGCTTGACTGAGTATTACTCCGCCTTAATTACAGATTGCGGGTTGCAGGCTCTAAATGGGCAGCATATCTTGACATCGTTTCGCGGTTCGTACCCGTACACCAACACGTACTTTTAAGCATTTGTAAACGCTACCATAAATGGACCATAAAGGAAATATTTTGGTAGTTGACTTTAATTTTCAAATGTTCATGATTTTTTTGGTAAAAAGCACCAAAGAATTTTGTAGACTATCAAGATTTTCTAACATTCTGGTTCAAGAATGAATCAGATCTTATATCCAACCAAAAACCTTATGTCGATCAATTAAATTTGAGCGTTGCTTCACGTACCTACCATTTTACACTGCGCACATACCACGAGTTTGCCATTCATGTAGATATAAGATTTGATTCATATACCATAAACGATTTGATGCATATACCGCATACCACATAATACACATACTACATACCATATAATAGGAAAACTTCTTTCAAGTAACACATGAGGAAATTTACCACAACCAAAATTGCGCGGACCACGGCTCATGTAAGATTTTCTCCTGCGAAATCTTTGTTTCCAAAAATTTATTTCCACAGCCAAAATTGCGCGGAACAACAAATTAGCGTACAATATTTAGCGGCACGGGCGCCTTCGGCACGGAACAACAAATTCGACACATGCACCTTCGACACAGAACAACAAATTCGACGCGGGCGCTTTAGGTGCGGAACAACAAATTCGACGTAGAACAACAAATTTGGCGCGAGCATCTTTGACGCGGAACAATAAATTAGCGTAAAAAATTTAGCGGGCGCCTTCGACGCGAAACAACAAATTAGCATTAAAAAATTTATTCGACGTGGAAAATTATTCTCATTTTGTTCCCCCACGCGTCAAAGAAACGGCGGGCCCGTGTTGAGGGAGAGATCATTCGATCTGCAGCAGCATTAAATCTACAGCATTAAGTGCAAGTTAAATTTTTTCCCCCAAATGTATTAATTACGTGCACTCCGCTATTCACTAGAAAGTTTCATTCCCACAAACTTTCATTTCCCCAGAAACTTTCATTTCATCAGAAATGTTTTTCCCTCCAAAACTGTCCACAAAATCTCATCTCAACCATTTATTTCTCAAGATTAAATCCAAGCCGTCTTTCTATCAACCTGTTTGTCCTAGTCAGCTTGTCCTAGTCAGCACTAGAATTCAAAAACAGTTGTCAAATATAATATACATATCACATTTAACAATAAAATAAACATGTCAGATAGAAAATTGAAGCATAAAAGATAGAGTTTTAGCTAGTTGATACTTCATGAATGTTTTGACAAATTTACAGTTGCAGAGTTTAATGTGTGAAATTGCAGGCCCGTCCTTAAAAAAATAATAAATTAAAATTAAAATTAAAAGTTAGTAACAAGAAATGGGCAAAAATAAATGAAAAACAAATTCCCAATACACGCGCGAGACACGTGATGAAGGCTGCGATATAAACCATCCAATTTTAGGGTTCTAGATTCCCTTTCCTCGATCCCACCCTCACGCTGCTGCTTTCGTTTCCGGAAGGGCCGCCAGTTTGATTCCATCCGATCCTTTCATAGGGTTCCTTCTCGATCAAAAAATGGTACCTTTTATATTTTTAAGTTTTTATCTCTAAATATTTTACAGGGTTTTTATTCTACTCTATCTGATGAGTTCTCTTTGATTGGATTTTGTTCAGGTTCTTCCCAACGACATTGATCTGTTGAACCCCCCAGCGGAGCTCGAGAAGAGAAGGCACAAGCTCAAACGCCTTGTCCAATCGCCCAACTCATTTTTCATGGTGCGTTATCTTCTCTCTCCCACACATTATTTGATTTGAGATCAGATTTTAACCCTTGGTTTTGACTCTATGTTGATTTGTGATCTCAGGATGTGAAGTGCCAGGGATGCTTCAACATGTAAGAACTCTGTTAACTATTCAGACTTGTATCTCCAAATTTGTTTAAAGATGTCTTTTTTGGGATCTATTGGGATTTGAATTTCCTTTTATTGTAATGCTTGGAGTCAGTTGGATAAACCCGAATCATAATTTTAGGATTACGCTGGCAAATTGTTGGTATGTTTGTTGAAGTTCACACACGAACCATTACTTCTATTAGCGGGAAAAAGGAAGTAAACTTAATATTCTTGGTTCCTTGAGTAACTTTACATAAGGATGTGACATGATCTGTTGAGTTTTAATGTGCCACTTAGATGCTTAGTTCAATCTTGATATACCATTGCATGCCTCGCCCTGACGTGCGGATATGTTGCACGTTTAGTATAATCCCCATGGTGTTTTTCGTTCTTGTAATTCTACTGTTGGTTTTTGCAATTTAAATGATCAGCGACCGTGAATTTTCTTTGATCTCTAGTGTATCCGTAACGTACATCATGGATGTACATGTTTCTAAGATTGTAAGTTTGTTGGGTTGATTTTCTGGTGTTATATGTTGGCATTAGTGGCATTAGGTCTGGGTTGTTCTGTTTGTGGAGGCTGAACTGTTTTTGTACATGTTGTGAGGTCATGTTATGAGTCATATTATATGACATCGTTCATGACATGAGAGTTACGACTGCTGGATTTTAGTTTTTGTTTTCTAGACCTATTTTGACGCCCAAAATCTCGTTGATTCCTGTTTTAATAGGTGAAAATAACTGCTTGAGCTTATTCTTAGGTCTATTTACCCCAAATAGATCTTTGACTTTTGTTTTGGCGATTCAAGGCTCTCAAGCATATCTCCCAGGGTTTCTTGGCAGACTGATTTCTCATCCTGGTAAGGAGACTGACAACTACAGTGGTATGGATCAAAGGGAGTTTGATTCAGTCAGATTTTGCAAAGGGTGGCTAGGATTACTCCATTGTGTTGATTGGAATCACATATTGTGGTTTGTATTGAGGATGATGTTGTTCTCCTAATGTGGTTGCACAATTAGTGATTGTAATCTTGTTTTTGAGATAGTGGAGTATTTTTATCTAGGCATGGCCCGCAGACATAAGTGTGATATCACCGAACCACGTTACCAATTACAGTATGTTCTTTGTGCTTTCCATATGTTTTTCATGTTTTATGTGATTGAATCGTAAGTAGTGACCTTTCAATTGGTATTAGAGCGAGGTCATCCGCGGTGCTTTGTTGTCAAAGAGGGTGTGATCTTGGCTTATCAGTACGTCAATCATGAGTACTCGAGAAGGTGTTTCCGTTACTGGCCCTCCTTTGCTTGAGTGAACCAACTACACATGTTGGAAAGCGAGAATGCGTGCCTTTGTTAGATCTCTCGATGAAAAGGCTTGGATTGCAGTTGAAGGATGGTCTCCACCTATTCAAGTAGACAAAGATGTGAACAATTCATTTAAGGAATCAAAGGGTTGGAGTCCGAATGAAGAACATACTGCCCTGGGAAATTCTAGAGCTGTTAATGCTATTTTCACAGCAGTGGACGAATAACAATTCAAACTCATTTCTACATGTGAATCTACTAAAGAGGTATGAGATATTCTTCAAAATGTCCATGAAGAAACTAATTCGGTGAGAGTTTCAAAACTTCAAATGATTGCTTTGCAATTTGAAGACTTGAGAATGTGTGATGATGAGACTATTGCTGTGTTTAATGGGAAACTGATGGATATTGCCAATAAGGCCTATCAGCTTGGTAAGAAATATATAGAGGTCAAGCTAGTGCGAAAGACTTTAAGATCTCTTCTTGAAAGGTTTTCGGCTAATGTGGTTGATATTGGGGAAGCAAGAGATATTTCTACCATGAGACTTAACGAGCTAATGGGGTCTCTTCAGACTTATGTGATGAATTAGAATCAGAACAAAAGAGATAAAGGAGTGGTTTTAAAGGTTGATGCTGAAAATGTTTTAAAGGAAGATGATGAATCTGGTTTAGATGAGGATATAGCCCCGCTAACCAAAAATTTCAGCAGGATGCACAAGAAAATTGGAAGTAACGGGCAGAACTTCAGGACTGGAAATAATATTCCTCGTTCTGGTGATACTTCGACCGGAAAAGTTTTCAACTGAAATCAGAAGAATGATTAGAAGAAGAGAGGAAACGAGATTCAGTGTAGAGAATGTGAGGGGTATTTGCATATTCAGGCTACACTCAGAAGAAACACAAGGGAGGTCTTTGACTAGTACTTGGAGTGAAGATGATTCAGAAGACAATGCTGAAGAGGAAATCATTAGTAATTATGTTGATTTTATGGCCTCTCTGGAGAAACGATCTGATTACAACACTGGCAGCAATGTTAGATCTGATGTTGCAACTTCGTCCATAACATCCGTCATCAAATCAGACAATGTTAGATCCAGTGTTATGACATTGTACATTACACCTACGGCTGAATCAGACTCTGAAGTTGACAACGATGAGGAATTAAGTGAAGCAGATATCCGGACCGCATATCAGATGATGCACGAAAAGTAGATGCAGATCTGCAGCATTAACAAAATGTTGAAAGAAGAAAACAAAATGTTGAAAGAAGAAAAAGAAGTCGAGCAATTGCTTGAATATGGAGGAAAACTTTAGAAAGTTGGAAAGCAGCTTCAAAAATACTCTTCTCAGGGTAGAGAAAGCTGAGACCACAATAAATAAGTTTAAATAAGTTGAATTTAGGAAAAGCAAAAATGGATGACATCTTGAGCATGAGTAAAGCTGTAGGAGATCACCATGGATTGTGCTATCATGGAAGATCGAACTCTAACAGTCTTATTACCAAAAGGGTGCAGTTCACAAAGAAAGCTGAGAAAATCAGTAGGCACAGTATCAATGATGATAAGAAATTGGCAAGAAATGTTAGAGGAAGGAGTCCAGTGTGTGAATATTTCAGGATGATTGGTCATTTTGAGAGGAATTGTTCCAGCCTTATGCGTCACTTTATGGAAGGAAGAAAAGTTAGTTTTCTGAGCAGGAGAAAAGTTGGGTCAAGGAGTAAATCTTACAGTGAAAGGAGAGTGAAAAGACAGTGGATCAGGAAGGCTGATTTATATCGCACGGTAGCTTATTCGTCACTAAGAGCTTCTTCAGGCAACTTGTGGTATTTTGATAGTGGATGCTCAATGCATATGACAGGCAACAGGGAGTTCCTCGATAACTACAAAGCTAGTACAAGAGAACGTGTAACATTTGGTGACAGTCAGAGAAGCAGAGTTGGTAAAGGTGATCTGAATGTATTTCGGTTTCATAAGCTTAAGAATGTTTTGCATGTTGAAGATCTCAAAGCCAATCTAATAAGTATCAGTCAATTGTGTGATCAAGTATTGTTTGTGAGATTTATTAAGGAGAAATGCATTGCCCTTACTGCTGATGAAGAGTGTATTCTGATGGGCAAGAGGTCTGCTGACAACTGTTATCTGCTACAAGACTCTAGTACTTGTCCGAGAACCGCGGCTTATGACTATGAGCAGTGTCATCAGAAACTCGGGCAAATTTCAAAGCTTGGGGCAGTTAGAGGCATGCCTATTTTGAATAAGAAAAAAGGTGGTATCTGTGGCCCATTCAACTTGGCAAGCATCAGAAAACGTCACAAAAGCCGCTACAGAACATAACCACTTTTCGAGTGCTGGAATTGCTTCATATGGATCTTATTAGTCCTATGTCTGAAACAAGTGTTGGAGGTAAGTGGTATATATTTGTCTGTGTTGATGACTTCTCTAGATTTACTTAAGTGAACTTACTCAAAGAAAAATCCGACACCTTTGAAGCTTTCAAGAGGCAGTGTATTCGCCTTCAGAATGAGAAAGGGAGTGCCATCAGTAAAATTGTGAGGACCACAAGTGACCATTGTAAGGATGTGTTTACTGATTTTCTGTGATTCACATGGGATTGCTCATGAATTTTCTGCCCCCAAAACTCCTCAACAGAATGGAGTCGTGGAAAGAAAGAATTGAACTCTTCAAGAGATGGCACATGTCATGCTAAACAACGCTAGAGAAGTAAGCGCAAAATGATGGGCTGAAGCAGTAAATACAGCTTGCTACACTATTAATCGAGTGTATCTTCGTCCAAAAACTGAGAAGACACCTTATGAGATTTGGAAGGAAAGAAAACCAAATGTATCATACTTTCATATATTTGGAAGTAAGTTCTATATCTTGAATGATCACACTCAGAGGTGAAAATTTGATGCTAAAAGTGATGAAGGAATTTTTCTGGGATACTCAACATCAAGTCGTGCTTATCTTGTTTATAATAAGCGAACCAGAACCATGATGAAATCCATAAATGTTGTTATCGATGATTTTCAACAGCACGGAGATACATCCACAATTGAAAGAAGTCAGAGACAAGTAGAAAATAACGAAGAAGAGCGCGTTATGAACGAAGAACTAAACACTACAGCTTCCGACAAAACACCTCATGTCATTACTGATGTTATAACATTGAATACGACACGAAACAATGTTGCAGTAGATGTTATGACACAAGAAACGACATCTCCTCCCAACAATCAATGTGAGCAACATGCTAAGAATTCTCAAGAATCTTCATCCAGAATTCTCAAGAATCATCATCCTGAGCTGGTTATAGGAGATATTTTCGAAGAACGTCGAACAAGAGGCACAAATTGCATCAACTATCGTGATCTTGCCGGGTATGTGCGTTTTAAATTTTCGCTTGAACAAAAGAATGTGAAGGAAGATCTTGTGGATGAATACTAGGTGTTTGCTATACTTGAAGGGCTCAATCAGTCCCAAAGAAATGATGCATAGACTCTCGCTGAAAGACCACATGGTGTCAATGTAATTGGGGCGAAACAAAGTAAGATTGGTTGCTCAAGGCTACTCACAAGTAGAAGGTTTGGATTTTGATGAAACCTTCGATCCGGTGGCTTGCCTGGAGTCTATCAGACCTCTTCTTGCTTTTGCTTGCAGCCTTAATTTCAAGCTCAACCAAATGGATGTGAAAAGTGCCTTCTTGAACGGTATTGCCAATGAAAAGGCTTATGTCGAGAACCCAAAGGATTTGAAGATCCTCATTTCCCTCATCATGTATATCAATTGAAGAAAGCTCTGTACGGATTGAAGCAAGCACCAAGGGCTTGGTATGAAAGACTTAACTACGTACTTGCTTCAGAAAGGCTACGAAAGAGCGGGAGCTGACAAAACTCTGTTCAGAGAACAAAGTCTGATTTGGTTCAACCTCACAGAAATTAGTTCAGGAATTTGTTGGGTTGTAAATCGAATTTGAGCATGGTTGGTGAACTCAATTTTTTCCTTGGACTACAGGTGAAGCAGAACACAGATGGCATGTTTATTTTTCAGAGCAAGTATGCCAGTAATCTGGTTAAGAGATTTGGGCTAGAAAACTTCAGACTTGTTCGGACTCATATGTCAGTGAAAAACTGACTAGGGATGACAGTGGAAAGTCTGTGGATGTCAGCTTGCACAGAAGCATGATGTTGCGGACATGATTGGAAGTCTTTTGTATCTTATAGCAAGCAGACCTGATATCTGTTTTAGTGTGGGAGTTTGTGCCCGTTACCAAGCAGGTCCGAAAGAATCACATCTTAAAGCAGTCAAGAGGATTATCAGATATGTCAATGCCTCTGTAGGCTATGGAATATGGTACTCCAAGGATACAAATATTCATCTTTCTGGATACAGTAATGTTGATTGGGCTGGTAATGCAGATGACAGAAAAAGCACTATTGGTGGATGCTTCTATGTTGGTAACAATCTGGTCTCTTGGTACAGTAAGAAGCAGAACTCCATCTCTTTATTGACAGCAGAGAAAGAAAACACAGCTGCAGGTAGTTGTTGCACTCCTTTGAGTTAATCAAAGAGAGTCGGCGAAGGAACCGATGATTCTGTAACAAACTCTAGCTTTGTTAGAAGCTGATTTTGAAGGAGAGGCAGATGGAGGACTCGGCTGAGCAAAACATTGCTTGGAGGAATGACGACGCATAGGATGAGGAGTTCCCAGCTCCGCAGGAAGATCAAGTAGGGTCGACAACTGAGTCAGGTAGATGATGCCCAGAAACAGAAGCAGCATGAGCATCAAGTGGAGTAGAAGCGGATGTCGTGTCCTGTGTCGAAACATGTTCCATAACATGAGCATCAGGAGAATCAGCTGAATCGTCCTGAGGTGTCGGCTCCTGTGTCATAACATCTACAATATGAAGGTCAGCAGGAGCAACCCATTCATCAACAAAAGTACCCGACAAACCGACATCAGGAAGGCCTACAATATTTTCTAACCCACCAAACACATGTTGACTATTTGCACCATGTGGATCTAAGGAATCCTCACCATCTTTTGGATTTTCACAAACACCATCAGATAGAGACTTGAAAGAATCCAAGTCATCCAAGTTGACAATCTCAGTCAACACCACAGATGAAAGTGGGGGACCAGACTTAGCGGTCGACAGTAAAATTGTGTCTTCATCGATAAATCTAGTACTTTTTGACTGGCCTCCAATATATAAGACAAGTCCACATCTCCAATATTTAATCCAGAAAAATCAAAATAGAGAAACATTAAAAGGCTCCCCTGACTCTCCCATTCCACAAAATAAATCAAACAAAACCTTCGGCACATTGGAATCAAAGGAAGAAGGGTGTACCTCACTTGATGGTGGACTGCTAAGACGGAAAAATATCCAATGGGGGCAGTCGAGGTCTGAGAGACCAAATCTGTCGCGGGCGAAGCTGACGAGGTCGGAGAAGGCGGCAGTGCAGACGGAAAAGCGGCGGTGGACTGCGTGTCCATTTTTGGAGACGGATGGCGGTGGAACTGGCGGGGAAGTGGGCTAAATGGATGGGAAAGCAGCCGGAACGGGTGAGGAAGCAGCCAGGATAGGCGGATCAACAGCGGGTTGCGGTTCCGTAAGAGGAGAAGCGGACTGAGGGGAGCGAGAAGATCGAAGGCGGCTGTGCGATGGAGGTGCTGATTGGGTGACGGTCGTGCAGTTTGGCGACTTCAGACAGCTGCGGCAAAATGGGCGTCGGCGCTGGCGGCGGAAGAGCGGCGATGTTGGGAGGAGGGACCACCGCGGGTTCGAGTCACGGGGAAGAGGAGAGTAAATTTTTTAAAGGAGGGTAATGATAAAAACCTAGAAAATGCCCCCTTTTCACGATTTTTAACAACAAACTGCATATTCAAATACAACAAATCTCCAATTCCTGCCTCAACTCTTCAAATCTCATAGAGTCTAGATGTTTTGTAAAAAATGTGTGCCAATTGTCTTGATGTCGTAACATAGTCCATGACAATAACTTTCTGCTCCACTAATTCTCTGATAAAATGATGCTGAATGTCAATGTATTTTGTTCTTGAATGTTGCACAGGATTCTTGGAGATGTTTATGGCACTTTGGTTGTCACACAACACCGTCAAGACTCCTTGTTTTCCATAGTCCATCAGCATCTGCTTCATCCATAAAAGTTGAGTGCAACAACTACCTGTCGCTATGTATTCTGCCTCTGCTGTCGATAAAGAGATGGAGTTCTGCTTCTTACTGTACCAGGAGACCAGATTGTTACCAACATAGATGCAACCACCGGTAGTGCTCTTTCTGTCATCTGCATTATCAACCCAGTCAGCATCACTATATCCAGAAAAATGAATATTTGTATCATTCGAGTACCATATTTTATAGTCTGCAGTGGCATTGACATATCTGATAATCATCTTGACTGCTGCAAGATGTGATTCTTTCGAAGCTGCTTGGTAGTGGGCACAAACTCCCACATTAAAAAGAGATACCAGGTCTGCTTGCTGTTAGATATAAAAGACTTCCAATCATCCTTCTGTACAGGCTGACATCCATAGATTTTCCATTATCATCCCTCATCAATTTTTCACTTACTGACATATAAGTTCGAACATGTCTGTAGTTTTCTAGCCCGAATCTCATAACCAGATTCCTGGCATACTTGCTTTGTCAAATAAATAAGCCATCCTTGTTCTGCTTCACCCGTAGTTTAAGGAAAAAATTGTGTTCGCCAACCATGCTCATCTCAAATTCGTACGGCATCAACTCTGAACTAATTTCTGTGAGGCTGAACCAAATACAATGTCATCAACGTAAATCTGTGTAATGATCAGATCAGACTTTGTTCTCTGAACAAACAGAGTTTTGTCAGCTCCCCCTCTTCCGTAACCTTTCTGAAGCAAGTACATAGTTAGTCTGTCATACCAAGTCCTTGGTGCTTGCTTCAATCCGTAGAGAGCTCTCTTCAATTGATATACATGATGAGGGAAATGAGGATCTTCAAATCCTTTGGGTTGCTCGAATAAACCCCTTCATTGAGAATACTGTTTCGGAAGGCACTTTTCACATCCATTTGGTAGAGCTTGAAATTATGGCTGCAAGCAAAAGCAAGAAGTTTGATAGACTCCAGGTGAGCCACCGGAGCGAAGGTTTCATCAAAATCCAAACCTTCTACTTGTGAGTAGGCTCGAGCAACCAATCTTGCTTTATTTCGTGAAATGTTCCCCTTCTCATCCGTCTTGTTCTTAAAGATCCATTTGGTCCCAATTACATTGACACCATCTGGTCTTTCAACGAAAGTCCACACGTTATTTCTTTGGAACTGATTGAGCGCTTCTTGCATATCAGACACCCAATATTCATCCATAAGAGCTTCCTTCACATTTTTTGGTTCAAGTGATGAAGTAAAACACACATACCCTGCAAGATCACGATAGTTGATGCGATTTGTGCCTCTTGTTCGACGTTCTTCGAAAATATCTCCTATAATCAGCTCAGGAGGATAATTCTTGAGAATAAGATTCATGAGAATTCTTAGCAAGTTGCTCACATTGATTGTTGGGAGAAGGTGTCGTTTCTTGTGTCATAATATCTGCAGCAACATTGTTTCGTGTTGTATCCAATGTTATAACATCAGTCATACCATGAGGTGTTTTGTCGGAAGCTGCAGTGTTTCGTTTTTCGTTTATAAAACGCTCTTCTTCAATATTTTCTTCTTGTCTCTGACTTCTTTCATCTGTGGATGTATCTCCTTGCTGTTGAAAATCATTGATCACGACATTTATGGATTTCATCATGGTCCTGGTTCGCTTATTATAAACACGATAAACACGAGTTGATGTTGAGTAGCCCAGAAAAATTCCTTTATCACTTTTAGCATTAAATTTCCATCTCTGAGTGCGATCATAAGATATAGCACCTACTTTCCATATATATGAAAGTATGATACATTTAGCTTTCCTCCCTTCCAAATCATCGATAACGACATTTATGAATTTCATTATGGTTCTGGTAAACACGATAAGCACGACTTGATGTTGAGTAGCCCAGAAAAATTCCTTCATCACTTTTAGCATCAAATTTCTATCTCTGAGTGCGATCATTTAAGATATAGCACCTAGTTCCATATATATGGAAGTATGATACATTTAGCTTTCTTCCCTTCCAAATCTCATAGGGCGTCTTCTCAGTTTTTTGGACGAATGTACACTCGATTAATAGTGTATCAAGATGTATTTACTGCTTCAGCCCACCATTTCACGCTTACTTTTCTAGCGTTTAGCATGACACGAGCCATCTCTTTAAGAGTTAGATTCTTTCTTTCCACAACTCCATTCTGTTTAGGAGTTTTGGGGGCAGAAATTTCTTGAGCAATCCCCTGCGAATCACAGAAATAAGAAAACACATCCTTACCATGGTCACTTCTGATCCTCACAATTTTACTGATGACACTCCCTTTCTCGTTCTGAAGGCGAATATACAGCCTCTTGAAAACTTCAAAGGTGTTGGATTTACCCAAGTAAATCTTGAGAAGTCATCAACACAGACAAATATATACCGCTTACCTCCAAACCTTGTTTCAGACATATGACCAATGACCAATGAGATCCATATGAAGAAATTCCAGCACTCGAGAAGTGGTTATGTTCTATAGCGGCTTGTGTGACGTTTTCTGTTTCTTACCAAGTTGACACGGGCCACATATACCATCTTTTTTCTTGTTCAGAATAGGCATTCCTCTAACTGCCCCAAGCTTTGAAATTTTCAGAAGAGTCTTGAAGTTAAGGTGCTCGAGTTTCTGATGCCACTGCTCACATTCATTAGCCACGGTTCTCGGACAAGTATTAGAGTCTTGTAGCAGATAACAGTTGTCAGCAGACCTCTTGCTTATCAGAATACACTCTTCACCAGCATTAAGGACAATGCATTTCTCCTTAGTGAATCTCACAAACAATCGTTGATCACACAGTTGACTGATACTTATTAGATTGGTTTTAAGATATTCAACGTGCAAAATATTCTTAAGTTTAGGAAGCCCAAATACATTCAGATCATTTTTACCAACAACTCTGCTTCTCTGACCGTCACCAAAAGTTACACGTCCCCTATACTGGCTTTGTAGTTATCGAGGAACTCCTTGTTGCCTGTCATATGCCTTGAGCATCCACTGTCAAAATACCACAAGTTACCTGAAGACGCTCTCAGTGACGTATAGGCTATCATGCTATATATATCAGCCTTCCCGACCCTCTGTCCTTTCACTCTCCTTTCACTATAAGATTTACTCCTTGACCCAACTTTTCTCTGACTTTTCTTCCTTTCATAAAGTGACACGTAAGGCAGAATCAGTTCCCCTCAGAATGACCAATCATCCTGCAATATTTACACACTGGACTCCTTCATCTGACATTTCTGGTCAACTTCTTCTTATCATCATCAGTACTATGCTTGTTGATTTTCTCAACGTTGTGAACTGCACCCTTTTGGTAATAAGACTATTAGAGTTTGATCATCCATGATAGCCCAATCCATGGTGATCTCCTGCAGCTTTACCCATTTTAAAGATGTCATCCAGTTTTACTTTTCCCGAATTCAACTTATTTAATGTGGTCTCAATTTTCTTCTCTGCCTTGAGAAGAGTATTTCTGAAGCTGCTTTCCAGCTTTCTAAAGTTTTCTTCAATATTCTCAATATTCTGGTATTTGCTCTTGACTTCTTTTTCTTTCTACAATTTTTCGTTAATGCTGCAAATCTGCATCCACTTTTCGTACATCATCTGATATGCGGTCCGGATCTCTTATTCACTCAATTCCTCACCACCATCAACTTTAGAGTCTGGTTCAGTCGTAAGTGTCATGGACGATGTCATTGATGGAAATCGAATTCCACCCCAAGTGGTTTTGATGATGAGCACACCAAATGAAGCTTAGTGTACTAACTACACTACTATTAAGTGTGCAGATTATGCGATAAATGGAAAGCGTTATACATACTCTGAAGAAGCACAATCTACGCTCACTTTGCAAAGACAAGGACTATGACGCGTTCTCCCGAAGCTTGATCAGATGATGATGTAGATGCGAGCTTCTCTTGAGCTTCTTATTCCATTTGAGCTTGAGTTTCATCATCGAGCTAGCAACGTTTTGTCCTTGTCTTTGCAAAGTGAGCGTAGATTGTTCTTCTTCAGAGTATGTATAACGCTTTTCATTTATCGCATAATCTGCACACTTAATAGTAGTGTAGTTAGTACACTAAGCTTCATTTGGTGTGCTCATCATCAAAACCACTTGGAGTGGAATTCAATTTCCATCACTCTCCCCCTTTTTGATGATGACACCCAAATGAAAAATGAAGTAAGATGACATAATAGTATGCCATACAAATAAACTTACTCCCCCTGTTTTGATGCGGTTCTCCCCCTGCATCGAAGCCGTTAGCAAAAAAATATAATACATTCATTTTTGCATTTTATATTCTTTCTCCCCTTGTCATCAATAAAAAAAATGACAAGAAATTTTAGAGAAGGGAATTCAATGACCAATTCGGGAAGTTTTGAGAACCATTGTTTTAAAACCATTGTTTAAGAAATCAAGAGTGACCGCCATTCTTCTACCTCTTCAAGGACTTGATCTCCTCAAGGATTGTTTTGAGGGTATGCTCGGTCATTTCATTGCTACTCACCACCAAATCCTTGAGATCATCAACCTTTTTGTTGAAAGCTTCAAATCCTGCCTTTTGAGAAATCTTCAAGTTTGAGATTTTCTTAAGCAGCATATCTTGAAGTTCCACAATGTAGGCCGGTGGCTCCTCGTCTTCTTCTTCTCCTTCGCCATCTTTCTCTTCCTCTTCTTCATCAGAATCTGAAATAATAGGTTTCTTACCTTTCTTCAAGGATGACAATCCTCCTTCAGCAGCGAGCTTCTCTTCTGGAACGTTTTGATCAAGATCTCTATGAAGATTCATTCGACCAAGAGCATGAACATCAAAGATGCGTGCCGGATCCAAAATAATGGTTTCATTATCCAAGGGCACATTATAACTAATAAACAGAATGGTGAGGTAATGACCGTGGGCTAGGGTAGATGAAGGTCTGTCAGAAGAAGCAGATGCCAGGATGGAGTCCATGATAACTTTGTCCCAATTGACACGAATATTTCCTAGCAATGCATAGATGCACTTGGCTTGCTTCTCAGATAACATAGAGTGGCTTCCAATTTTTGAGTTATCTTGTAAGACAATATATTTGCAAGGATTCTTCCTGTATAGCGAAGATCGCTACATGAAAGTTTTGTTTGGAAATATCTTCCAGGCAAATACATTTTCTCCAAAATGTTTTCATCAACCATCTCTATATTATCTAATGACTCACTAGTTTAAGGAATTCCTAAAGCTTCTCCTAGATATTTCACATTTATAGCAAGTTTGGTGTCTAGCACTTTGGTGATGAATCTACTCTTGGCAAGATCATAGTCCATGTTGGCATAGAAGAGATGAACAAGTCTAGGATAGCAGAAACACATATTTTCAGCAGAAAAGAGATTTGCCAAGTTTTGAAATTCCAAAATGCTATCAATGCCATAGTTTTCTAAATGATCAATCTTTACGAATCTCTCATGAAGAATTTGCTTTTTTTGGAAATTTTAACGAAATGCTCATAGGTAGTGGTTCTAAAGAGATATGACAAGATAATTTCCTTTTCAGAGAGGGATTCATTTGTAACCTTTCTCTTCTTTGAAACCAATCCCTTGAAAGGCATCTAGATAAAATAAAAAAGATTTACAAAACTAGATATGCAAGAATATCAAGAAGTAACTAAAGTAAAGTTAATAAGAGAAGTTTTTACCTTGAGATTAAACTTAGAAGGAAGATGAATAACCAAGAGAGCTCCAAATGCCAAAAGAAATTTTCTCAGGGAGATGAAGGGGTGGGTAGTCGGCTACCTAGGGTTTTAATCATGGGGGGTTTTAACAATGAGATGAAAAGAGATGGAGAATTGTGGCCCTTAGATCAAGAGATGAGAGGTTGAGATCATTTTTGCTTATTGGGTTTAAGTTTCCCTTTGGTAATGAACCCAATAACTCAATGAAAACCCAATAGGAGTTAGAAGAAACACAAACCCAGAAATCCGCACAGCACGCTGGTAGTCGACTCCCTGTTTTAATAAATGTTTGTTTTATATTTATAAAACATTTTCTTTCAGAAACGCACACAGCCTTGGACCAAACCCCCTCGGGATGAGAAAACAACTCAGCCCAGCAGGGAGTCGACTACCACTATCAGGGAGTCGACTACCAGCGTGCTGTGCGGATTTCTGGGTTTGTGTTTTCTTCTAACTCATATTGGGTTTTCATTGAGTTATTGGGTTCACTACCAAAGGGTAACTTAAACCCAATAAGCAAACATGATCTCAACCTCTCATCTCTTGATCTAAGGGCCACAACTCTCCATCTCTTTTTATCTCATTGTTAAAAACCCCGATGGTTAAAACCCTAGGTAGCCGACTACCCACCCTTTCATCTCACTGGGAAAATTTCTTTTGGCATTTGGAGCTCTCTTGGTTATTCATCTTCCTCCCAAGTTTAATCTCAAGGTAAAAACTTCTTTACTTTAGTTACTTCTTGATATTCTTGCATATCTAGTTTTGTAAATCTTTTTTATTTTATCTAGATGCCTTTCGAGGGATTGGTTTCAAATAAGAGAAAGGTTACAAATGAATCCCTCTCTGAAAAGGAAATTATCTTGCCATATCTCTTTAGAACCACTACCTATGAGCATTTCGTTAAAATTTCCAAAAAGCAAATTCTTCATGAGAGATTCGTAAAGATTGATCATTTAGAAAACTATGGCATTGATAGCATTTTGGAATTTCAAAACTTGGCAAATCTCTTTTCTGCTGAAAATATGTGTTTCTGCTATCCTAGACTTGTTCATCTCTTCTATGCCAACATGGACTATGATCTTGCCAAGAGTAGATTCGTCACCAAAGTGCTAGACACCAAACTTGCTATAAATGTGAAATCTCTAGGAGAAGCTTCAGGAATTCCTTAAACTGGTGAGTCATTAGATAATATAGAGATGGTTGATGAAAACATTTTGGAGAAAATGTATTTGCCTGGAAGATATTTCCAAACAAAACTTCCATGTAGCGATCTTCGCTATACAGGAAGAATCCTTGCAAATATATTATCTTACAAGATAACTCAAAAATCTGGAAGCCACTCTATGTTATTTGAGAAGCAAGCCAAGTGCATCTATGCATTGCTAGGAAATATTCGTGTCAATTGGGACAAAGTTATCATGGACTCCATCATGACATCTGCTTCTTCTGACAGACCTTCATCTACCCTAGCCCACGGTCATTACCTCACCATTCTGTTTATTAGTTATAATGTGCCCTTGGATAATGAAACCATTATTCTGGATCCGGCACGCATCTTTGATGTTCATGCTCTTGGTCGAATGAATCTTCATAGAGATCTTGATCAGAACGTTCCAGAAGTGAAGCTCGCTGCTGAAGGAGGATCATCATCCTCGAAGAAAGAATTGGTCATTGAATTCCCTTCTTTAAAATTTTATGTCATTTTTTTGATTGATGGCAAGGAGAGAAAGAATATGAAATGCAAAAATGAATGCATTATATTTTTTTGCTAACGGCTTCGATGCAGGGGGAGAACCACATTAAAGCGGGGAGTAAGTTTATTTTTATGTCATACTATTATGTCATCTTACTTCATTTTTCATTTGGGTGTCATCATCAAAAAGGGGGAGAGTGATGGAAATTGAATTCCACTCCAAGTGGTTTTGATGATGAGCACACCAAATGAAGCTTAGTGTACTAACTACACTGCTATTAAGTGTGCAGATTATGCGATAAATGGAAAGCGTTATACATACTCTGAAGAAGCACAATCTACGCTCACTTTGCAAAGACAAGGACAAAACGTTGCTAGCTCGATGATGAAACTCAAGCTCAAATGGAATAAGAAGCTCAAGAGAAGCTCGCATCTACATCATCATCTGATCAAGCTTCGGGAGAACGCGTCCTAGTCCACAATGTGTGAGTTGTCTCTTTCTTAGGGTTATGTTAAAGCCAAAAGTATAGATAACACACACACAAATGATTTCGAAGTTAAATATTTTAAATTCCTTTAAAATTATTTTCAAAATCATTGAGAGCTTTTGCTAGTCACTTATCATCTTGGTAGTTATACTCCATTACACCCAGGAGCTAACTACATGTCTTACTAGCTGAGTTTCAGAAGAAACTCCTCTAGGAGTCGACTACCAAGAAGTGGGAGTCGACTACCAGCTGAGAAGTGTTTTCTCCTGAAACACTCTGGGAGTCGACTACCACTCCTAGGGAGTCGACTACCAGCTGTCGAAATTCAACGTTCGACCTGACATTTGTTATATCTCTAACTTATTGCTCACATGATTCTCGGGGCAAAAGTCAAACGAATTTGAATTTCAAATCCTCCTATTTTACCTATAAATAGAGGATTATTTTGAGATCAAAACACAAAACTTGAAAAATCAAAATTCTCTCTTGTGCAAAAATTCTAAACGATCTCAATTTTCAGCTCTCACTCTTTTAGCCAAAATCTGTTTTTATATTTCTGATCTCTTTTGTTTAAGCTATTATTTTCTGAGATCAACTTTTATTTTGGCTATTGTCTTTCAAAAATCCATGTTCTCTATTCTCTGATTTTATTTAAAAGGATTTTTTGAAAACATTGACTTAGATCACAAAGACTCAATTCATATATTTGTGTGATCTAAGATCATATTCTATTAAGCCACGAATACACATTGTTAACTATTACTATTGGCTATAGAATTTGGGTGTAAATCCAAACTCCACCAAATATTGTGGTGAGTTGGATATTGGTTTTCATTTTGTGATTTGCCCTTTGTTGTAAGGGTGTTGAAAACCCTAGACAAGTCTAGGTGTTGAGATATTGCAGTGTTGCAATCAGAAATCCTGGTCAAGGCTAGGTGTGTGGGAAAATCCTAATGAGTGGAGTTAGATGCTTGTATTTGCCAAGGCAGATAGTGGAAATCTCGTACCGGATTTGTCGGGGACTGGACGTACCTAGGGTTGTGGGAACCAGGATAAAAATCCTTGTGTATCCGTTTGCATTCTCTGTGATTGTTTCTATTTGCTTATCTTGATCTGTTGAGTATTATATCTCTTGTAACTCATTTATAATATATTGCAAGATCAGTTTTTTTGTATCTGCTGTGCACAGATTCTTTCTTATATTTTTGTGTAATTTTTTATATCTTCATTAAGTATTCCTTTAACTAAGCTGTGCATAATATCCCTCTTGGAGTCGACTACTGCTCTTAGGGAGTCGACTACCGGAAGAGTTTTATCTCTGATCTGTCTTTGAGATTACTTAAGTTGATTAAGAACCAAGCGTAGATCGCTCTACTTGTTTTCTTGGGCAACATTAGAAGGCTTTGAATTGTGCTAACCAATTAGAAAGAAAACGTTTATTTTTATACAACACTATTCAACCCCTCTTCTAGTGTTGTTTGCCATCCACAGGATCCAACAATTACAACACTGGATCTAACATTGTCTGATTTGGTGACAGATGTCATGGACAAAGTTGCAACATCAGATCTAACATTGCTGAGTGTTGTAATTAGATCGTTTCTCCAGAGAGGCCGTGAAAGCAACATAATTACTAATGATTTCCTCTTCTTTAGCACTGCCTTCTGAATCATCTTCACTCCAGGTACTAGTCAAAGACATCCCTTTTTGTTTCTTCAGAGTATTTGCAAATTCAGACTGAATATGTCCATACCCCTCACATTCTCTAAACTGAATCCATTTTCATCTTTTCTACTGATCATTCTTCTTATTCCGGTTGAAAACTTTTCCGGTCGAAGTATTGCCAAGCCAAAGCATATTATTTTCAGTCCTGAACTTCTGCCATTTACTTCCAATTTTCTTGAGCATCTTGCTGAATTTTTTGGTTAGCATGGCTATATTCTCATCTAAACCAGATTCATCTTCCTTAAAAACATTTCCAGCACCAATCTTTAAAGCCAGTCTTTTATCTCTTTTGTACTGATTCTGATTCATTTCATAAGTCTAAAGAGACACCATTAGCTCGTCAAGTCTCATGGTAGAAATATCTCTTGCTTCCTCAATATCAGCCACTTTAGCAGAGAACCTTTCAGGAAGATATCTTAATGTCTTTCACACTAGCTTGACATTAGAATATTTCTTACCAAGCTGATAGGCCTTATTGGCAAATATCCCCCAGTTTCCCATTAGACATAGGAATAGTCTCATGACTCTCATCATCACCCATTCTCAAGTCTTCAAATTGCGAAGCAATCAGTTGAAGTTTGAAACTCTCACCGAATTGGTTCCTTCATGGACATTTTGAAGAATATCACATGCATCTTTAGCAGATTCACATGTAGAAATGAGTTTGAATTGTTCTTCGTCCGTTGCTGTGAAAATAACATTAACAGCTCTAGAATTTTCAAGAGTAGCACGTTCTTCATCCGGACTCCAATCCTTTGGATCCTTAAATGAATGATTCATTCCCATCTTTGTCTACTTGAACAGGTGGAGACCATCATTTCAATAACTGCAATTCAAGCCTTTTCATCAAGAGATCTGATAAAGGCACACATCATCGCTTTCCAATATGTGTAGTTGGTTCTCCCTCAAGCAAAGGAGGACGAGTGACGGAAGCACCTTCTCGAGTATTCATGATTGACGTACTGATAAACCAAGATCACACATTCTTTGACAACAAAGCACCACAGATGACATCGCTCTGATACCAATTGAAAGGTCGGTACCTAGTGTTCAATCACATAAAACATGAAAAACATATGGAAATCACAAAGAACACACGACAATTGGTAACACAGTTCGGTGATATCACACCTATGTTTTGCGGGGCCACGCCCAGATAAAAATACTCCACTATCTCAAAAACAAGATTACAACCACTAATTTTGCAGCCACATTAGGAGAACAACCCCCCCAATACAAACCACAATATGTGATTCCAATCAACACAATGGAATAATCCTAGCAAGATCCCCTTGCAAAAACTTACTAAATCAAACTCCCTTTTATCTCTACCAATGTAGCCGTCAGTCTCCTTCACCAGGATGAGAAACCAGTCTGTAAAAAAAAACTAGGAGATATGCTTGAGAGCCTTGAATCACCAAAACAAAAGTCAAAGATCTATTTAAGGTAAATAGACCTAAGAATACGCTCAAGCATTTACTTTCGCCCATCAAAACAGGAAACAACGAGATTCTGGGCTTCAAAATCCGTCTAGAAAACAGAAACTAAAATCCTGCAGTCGTAATTCTCATGTCATGAACGATGCCATATAACATGACTCATAATATGAACTCACAACATGTACAAAAATAGTTGAGACTCCACAAACAGAACAACTTAGACCTAGTGCTACTAATGCCAACATATAACACCAGAAAATCAACCCAACGGATTGGTATAGGCTGTTCTAGGAATTGGTTGACTCTATGTGCCCGGTCTTACTGGCATTTTCTTAAGACACTGATTGTTCTGAAGTTTTTTTGGGACTACTCCTACATAAATAGATCATATCTTGCTAAAGGGAAGAGGTGAACTAAACCTGTCACGTCATGTTAATTATTATGCTCGGTTGGCCTAGTGAAACTTTTACACGATTATGCAGATTTAGTGCTTATTTCTAAGCCATCAGTGCTTCTATTATACAAGACTATATTATTATTACTTATTTTTTCATTCATGACTAATTTTCTGATCCAGTGAAATTAAATAAGAATAATTTATTAGTAACACTAATTTCTAAACTGGCCATCATCACGCTTTCTCATGGCCATAAGTTTGTTTGAATCACTGGGTCATGGACCATCAATGGCTATAAGGCAAAGTTGTGAAGGTAAGGTTTTCAACTCCTAAAAGAAAACATCAGACTGGATGCTAGCCTCTTTAGCTACAAGTGTATTTTGAGATATTTCTATGTTATAAAATTTGTGTCATTTTTGATCTGTTGTTCATAAATGCAGATATAAATGATTTATCAATTCCTTACACAACAACTCGTGATTAGCAATGCCTATTTCTTATGATAATTCCATCTTGGATAGGCAGCCTGCAACCATATAATTTTTTGTGTGAATATGAGTGAACTATTGATTGCATATGGATTATTTTATTGATGTTTTTGCATTCTAACCTATCTTTATAGTGCTACAAAGATAATTTTACCGATTAAGCATTGCAGGCAAGTGCAATCATAGAAATTATAAAAATAAAATATGCTTAACATACCAGCTTAAAATAAGATGTACAATTATGCAAATCAGTCATTTATTACTTACGCTGCAATTAGACAATCGACCAATTCTAATTGCAAGGAAAAGAAACAAAATATGGAAAAAGAAAATGTAAAGATAAGAAACAAAGAGGATTGGAATAAATTGAAAGGCGATGGGAGAAAAATGATGGCAATCGGAAGGGAAAAACAGAAATATAATGAGATCTGAAGGAAATAAGGGTATATGAGATAGAGAAGATGAAATGGAGAGAACCAGATGTATGTTATGGGTCCAGGAGATGAAATGTAAAAGTGAATGGAAAGAGAAATATAAAGAAACGAGAATGCAGGGCTGTCATTGAGTTGTATGCTATTGGTTGTCGAGTTGTAATGATCTATTGAAGTGTTTGATATCCCAAAATTGCAGCATGCATCATGATTCATTGGTAAAGAGAAGAATAGTTGTGGAAATAAAAAAAACAAAAATTAAGGTGTTAGGCGAAGTGATGTCCTCCTTTTGCAATTTTTGTTATCGATTCATACCTAAATATGAATCCTAAGTTTTATAGAATTGCCTTCTTTTAAGATGCCATCTGGAGGTTTAGGTCATGCAAATCGCATGCTTGTAATTTGAACAAATACATTTTATAATTTTATTGTTTAACCTATTTATTCCCTGCATACTTCGCCTTTCATAAATCTCCCTTGCTACATTCCCATGTATTCGTTAACACTAGCCGTCTTTTGTAAGTCCCCAAGCATCTTCTAAAATTCCAAGGGTTCACTCTAGCCTTGGTATGTGAATGATCTGATTGGAGAGGAGATACATGGTAGATTACTCACACCAATTCTCTCGTCTTTACTGCAAAAGAAAATTCAAAAAGATATTTGGGTTTTTGTAGATGAAAATTCCCAACTTTCTGTTCTTTATACTGCAATGAATGGAAGATTTATTCTTCTTCTTCGCTTGCCTTCATTTCTTTAGAAATACGAGACTAACTCTTGATTTCTTTGGGTTTGGGGTTTTCTCAGCTTCATCGGTTTTTGCGTAGAGAGAGGTTTTTCCTACTCTAAAGTTTTGGATTTTCTTGAAGCACTACATTGTTTACCATATCCCTTCTGGTTTACAATGATCTCTTAATTTGAAGATGTCGCCTCTTCTTTCCCTTTTAGCTTAGGACTCTTGAGCCTAGTTTGATTACATTAATTCTCCCAGTTCAATTACAAAGTGTCATAACAAATTGCCATTTAATTTGAACTTAAAATTCTATTGGGATCGGAATTCTACTCGGACTTGATTCTAGTCTGGATATCCAGACATGTCTAAATTTGTTCTGCTTGCAACTCTGGAGTTTGCTTTAGCCAAAACTCTGCGAATGTAACAAACTTTATTTTTGGTTGGCACTGGTCTCATGGATAGATTTATGATGTGCTAATTTATGATTGTACTGTTGCAGTAACCCTTTAAATTTGATCTTTTGTTGTAGGAATATGCTGGAATGCAAAATTTCTTGAATTTCTTCAATGCCTTGAGATCATCATGGATCAAGCTTTTTTTCCTGGCGGTGGCCCACAAATCCTAAGATTAACAATATTAGGAAACTCTTTATCTTCCTTGCACCAAACCCCCTGCCAGAAAACCAAACCTTCGCATCCTTCACTTCTCAGTTGGTTCGCTAGCTCAGTTGAGATGGAAATTCCTAGATATCTTTTATTATTTCATGTTTGTTGCTGTGATGATGGAAGCATGGATGATGGGCTGATTCATGTTTCCCTCAATAGAAATGGGTAGTTATGGGCTTTTGGTTTGGGTGGTAAGTACTCTTGTTATTGGGTCGAGGAGGGGAGTATTCTTGTTTAGTTTGCATCTACTTCATGTGTTTGGGTTTGACGGAAGAGAAGGGAATGAAGAAGTATAAAAAATATTTGTAATTGTCCAGAAAAAAATTGTGATTATGTAGACATATAAGTTATTGTTGTTATTATGGTTTATTAGTAATTCCATGCTAGCAAGTAGTTTAGTTGATTTTTCAAGTCAATGGTGATCTGTATTGATCATGATCATTTGGAGATATTTTTTCTTAGATTTTATTGTTAATGGTTAGATGAAGAGGTTGGCTTTAGTAGTTTTATTTTATATTTTGAAGGCAATTTTAATTAGTAATTATAATATTGATAGATTAAAAATATTGTTAGTGGTCCTGAGTATTGTTGGGTAGTACTGTGATGATTTTTAGGGTGCATAGTTTCTCTTTGAGAGATAAGAGATGAGCTGAACCATGGTTGCGGCCCAAGTCCGCTTCACACTGGGCCATTGCCGGCCAACCAAGCAGCGTCCGCGCACAACGCGGGCCAATAGTGGCCATCTTTGATTAAGCTCAGCTTTTGTTGGGACTCTTTTCAGCCCTGTTAGCGTCCAAATAAACCCGGACCTGATTTTTGTTCAAAAACGTATAAACAAACCCTTTCTTTGTTTCTCAAAGGGGGGAATTTCCCACTCCAAGCGATGATCTGCATGTCTTTTCCACTTGGTGGACCAAACATCTATAGCGTTGGTGAGACTCTGATGGCAGAATTCAAGTTATCACTATTTTTAATTTAAACTCATTTTCTGCCTTTTCTGCTGCTGTCGTTGGCACCTACGTTTCTATTCTATTTCTTCCTCATCCGCTTCTACTCTGTTGTTGCTGCCGCCTCATCTTTTTCTTGTTTTTCAGCTGCTGCTGCTCCCCCATCTGTAAGTGTTTGTGCTGCTTCTGCTGACGCCACCACCACATTTTCTAATCGTCTTCTGCTTCTTCTGTTTCCGTTTTGATGCTTCTGCTGTTTCTGTTCCTATTCTGTTGCTTCTGCTGCATTTGTTCTTGTTTCTTCCCTGTTTCTGCTTTTGTAACTGCTTATTGCTGGCTGCCATTGCCTTTTTTCCATCGTTGCTGCTACTGCTGCTTCATATCATCGAATTATTTCATTCAATATTATTGTATTTATTGGCTGTCTCATAACTTCTTAATCACATTCATTTATTTAAACCTATTTTTCATGTTCTTTATGATTTTCTTCCCCTAATTTTGATTTTTGATTTTTGATTTGTTTTTAAAATTAAGTTGGTTCTTTTTCAGCCTTTTGCTGCGTAAACACCGCTTGAGCATTGTGGTGCCTTGCCACTTCAGGCTTCACTTGGGCCTTTTGCTTTCTATAACATGTGCATGTTCTTTTTAATAATTTAGTGAATGAATAATCTCATTGTTTTTGAGAAATCAGTTTTTAAATATAACTTCGGACTATCATTATTGTTCTTATTTTGATATTTTAAGATTTTTTAACTTTGTATAAATATTAAATTGCCTTAATTGAAAAAGGTCAAACAAATCCGTATTACACTTAAACAAGCAGAATAACTCTCAGTTCTATTAAATTCACAGCGGAAAATATCCCCTCCAATATCGTAAAGCTTGGCAGCAAATCTCCTTGATCGGATTTGGTGAAGAACTCACTTGTGCTACGTAAGATTTTGCAAGTTATCGAAGATTGGCGGAAACTACGAAATAATATGAAAAGGGAACCTGTTGAATTCAATATGATGGGGGGTTCTGAAAATTGCAATAAACAGGTTTTTTTTGCAAATACTTATTGTACATGGAATTTGTTTCTGCAAATTGCCTTAATTTTAACCGAAGTAATAATGTATATACAATGTTAATGATGTTTTGAGAAATGATATTTTATTGCATGGTCGCTAAGTTATACTATTTTTATTTTTTTGAGGGTGGAAACACAGATTTAATTTCTGAAACGCAGTATAATTTTACCGGCTATTGCTGATATTGTTATTTTTATTTTTATCACATAATATGATTTTCTTGGGGAGAAATAGACGAGTCATGTTTCAATAAATATTTAGCAACTAAAGCCTGGTGTTTTGGCAATTATATTTGCAATTTATGAACATTTTCTGTTATTTACCATAACAAGGGGAAAAAGATGATTTGAACAATCATTGTTAGTGTCATGTTGGACTTTACTCTAAAAGGCAAAGATATTGAGTTACCAATACCAAAGCAAGTTAGAGACTGTTGATTTCTGTAATTATGGTTTTCCTTTTAATTGCAATCTAGCAAATTTTTAGGCTAGATTGTAATATAGACATGTTAAAATGAGATTAAAGAGGAAGGGGTTCTAAGGTTTCTGATAGATGCCAATCTCTGAGACAATATCGGTAGAGAATGAGGTCCTTGTCGAAAGATACGCCACATTGTTTTTTATATATTGGACATGCAACATAAAACAGGTTGATTGCAGCAAAAGAATGACGAAGCTAGATGAAGATGATTTAAACATTAGGAGGTATGTAGACAGAAGGTTTATAGTGCCATACATGCTGGTTGTCAGAAAGGTTACAAAATGACAAACGAGTCATCAATGTGCTGGGTGCCAGGATGAACAATATCAATGTGGTCTAAATGCCAGTGCTAATTAGTAAAACTGGATGTCGGAAGTGTGAGTTCCCGGAGGATTCGTCCAATAACTGGATTAGTGGGCTGAAGAGTTAAGAGATTAGCATTTAAGATGCAAGAAATGGACCATAAATGTGGCGCTGATTGCAGTTCCATGATTAGCATTGGCATGTTTTGCAAAGAGCTGAGAGGCAGGTGGAAGGATAGGCTTTATAAATAACAGAAAAAGAAGTTAAATTGGATTGCGGTATTAATCATGTATATGAAAAATGTTTCTTGCGTATTGTGACAGTGTCTTCAGGGTGAATGGTTAAATAGGTAGTTTGGGCTTGGCTTGGCGGTTCTGGGATAGTTCTATGTTTCTTGCCCATGTGGTTGTGGTATTCTCGTCTGCTGAGTAGATTTGTGTTTGCTCATATGTTAAACCCATATCTCATTTGCTTTCTGTCTGTTGTTGTCTTGTAGAATCTGATGTCTGAATCATAGATCCTTAGATTTGACAAACTAGCGCTAATATGTCCAGAGACTGCATCTAAAGTTGTCAGCATACATATGTATTATTTACATGCAATGTTCCGAACCCTTTACTTTGGTTGCTGTGACTGTATGTTGATGCAATCTCGGTTCTGTGACTTAACCAAGATGTTCCACAAGATGTCTTTGATTGACACAATAAACTTACACATGGTAATGTTTGCCATCCCATTAGAGCCTGGAACCCAGTTCTTTCTATGGATGCTGCATACAGGTAGTATGCATTGTCATTTTTAAATGATTTGCTGCTAGCTGCCTAATGTTTCAACCTGCTATGGCAACTTTAAAAATGCATTTATATCCAAAATGGAAGTCTGCATCATAGTGATAGTGTTGTATGTTTTTTTTGCATCTGTAACAAATTATTCAATTGATAGCCAATCACAGTTAGATGTTGATGATATTTCTCTAATTCTCTTTGTTTTCTGTTTCAGAACAACCGTGTTCAGCCACTCGCAGACCGTCGTGGTCTGCGGCAACTGCCAAACCGTGCTATGCCAGCCAACAGGGGGGCGTGCCAGGCTCACCGAGGGATGCTCTTTCAGGAAGAAGGGAGATTGATGACTTTATGGTGGCGGGATTCTGTTTCGTGGTCTGTTTAATGGAATGATTTTGGTTCCAATCTATGGAAAATGTCTTGGTTTAATCCCTAGTTCTTATTTTTGTTGAGAGATGCATTGTGGGACAGCTGAAGAAATCTAGATGCAATTTACCCAAGCTGTAGAAATTTTTGCCGAGAAGCTCTTGAGCTTCCCCCAGGCTGTGAACGAGAAGAATCTGTGCGCTTAAACCAAGTTCTTGCTACAGTTGTATGTATCGATGCTTTCTTTTTATCATCGGTAACAGATGCTGCTGCGGTTCGAATTGGCAGGGGAGTTGCACTTGCAGTCTCTGCATGACATTACAATCTTTTAAAGAGTGCTCCGTTGCCATCAGATTGGGCCCTATTGGAGTTCAGATGAAATCAGATCCTCGCCAAATCCTCCGATTCTGAATCCAGGCATTTCTATTTCTTCGATATTAGTGATCAACCAGAGGTTTGATTCTGGGGTTAAAGTTCCCTCTCAATTTTTTTTTCACTCGAATCCCTTAATTTGAAAAACCAACCTAAAGCACTTTGGCTACTATTACCCCGGTTTAGAAAAATTCAGAAAAAAAAAGGAAGGGTGTTGCCTTGTGGCCGTTTTGCCCGGTGCACTTGTCCGGTGCACATGCTGCTTAAATTTTTTACTTCGCATGTCCTGTTTAAATTACACATAGTTTGTTATGAACTCAATGATATCAATCTAAAATGGTTGAGTAGTCATGGCACTAAGCCATGTCTCTCTATATATTCATCCTCAATGAGGTACTAAGAATACCAAGGGACCCCCACTACTAAGTAGTGGGGTGTAATGGGGAGATAATGAGGGGAGGGCAGAAGCAGCTTATCCTTGGTCAAGTGGTGCTCTCCAGGGCATCACTGTACCTGGCTAACAGCTTTACTGCAGACGGTCTAATAGAGAAACGTGCAGTTGGCTAGATAAAGGAGTGTAACTAGTACACTGAGCTAGGCTCTTCAGGACCTACGATGTCCTTCCTCTCATCCAGCGTCTAGAGGGGGTCAAAAATAAGCATCCATTTTTTATAGATTGCAAATGTGCATCTTTCTTTACAAACTCCTGGTGTATGACGAATATAAAAGAATTCCACCACAAAAAGTGTTTTAATCTGTAAGCCGAGATAATACCCTGTTTTGACTAGGTATTTGATATCTCAATGGTCTCTACAGGAGAACCTATTAGAATCATATACTGATCTTTGAAGCCTTTATAGAGATCACATTCTTATGTCTCTCTTTCATCTCTGGCGGTAGAGTATACCCTTCTGGAAGTTTTATATAGATCTATATATCTATATTGCTGTATAGATATGCAGTCACAACGTCCATGAGCTGCATTTATTGGCTTTTTCAGAGACGTTTTAGGCTTAGTAGGAAAATGATCACATTTCCTTATTTCAATTTCTTATGGAATCCAACTTATATTCCACAGGTTTTACACATTCAGGTGTATGTACTACTGGTCCAAAGACTTTGCTTTTCAAGAGTGAGTCCAGCTCTACTCTTATTGCCTCGTCCCACTTTGGCCAATCTATGCATTTACGCTATAGAAAAGTGGGTTGATGTCATCGTCGTATTCAGCGACGTGAATGACAATAGCGAAAGCAAAACCGTCATCGACGACCGTGCTATATCTGTCCAGTACCTCTCCAGTACGTACGTAATATAATGATGTTTCTCCTGTTGTTTCCTCTGCATGGGAAATTAGGAGGGGAGCGGTTGCTGGTCTGAGCTCAGCATCCTATGGAGGGATCATTTTAATATATCCGGGAATCTTCCTCTTTCGAGGAACTTTATATTTTGAACCTGGCGGGCGTCCTCTTTTCAATTGAGGTACAACCATTTCTGCTGCCGGTGGATTGCATCCATCTTTGGGATGCCAATCCTAGCTGGCGTGTTGGCAGCAGGGACGTGTGAACGAACAATCTTCTGGTTGTCCGTAAATTTATCCGGCAATTGATGTACTTTAGTCTGAATGTGAAGGATCTTCTGGATCTCATCTTCTCACAGAAAAAGTATGCGGATCATAACGAGATTATGACTTTTGTGTCCCATGATATGGTCTCGGAAGCTTCAGGCTTCTTTAGAATGCGTGCCTATTATAATGAGTCTTTGCTCATTATAATCACCATTATCAAGACGTGGTGATATGAGGACATATATTAGCATATCCAACACTCTCAAATGAGATATGTTTGGTGGTGAACCATAAGCAAGTATGACTACAAGAGGGCCGTATCATGATAAGCGATGCGGATTGCATTATGATGTATCCCTAAAAATCCACATGCAACTGGGATATAACTATGGACGTGAAATCCATTGGAGTCTTTTTATCAGAGACTCTTGATAACCCATTTTGAGTATGAACATGCTACATGATGTTCAATTTCAATGCCAGTTGCTTGGTAGTAGTCTTGAAAGACCTGTGCAGTGAATTCACCCACATTATTAGCTTTTGAGAAAGCTAGGTTGCAGGTGAACAAAAAGGCACACATAAGACCATCTATTAGATGCATCTATCAGTACATTGAAGTACTGAAATGGGCCACTTGCGGGGTGAATAAGCCTGCAAAGGTCACTATGTATTCTCTCAATGAAGCCAGGAGACTTATAATCCCACTTTCAGGAGGGAAGGTCTCTCATAAATGTCTTTTCCAACATGCGATGCTCAATCACTTTTTCACCGCACAACTTCAGGCGTGAGGTGATATTATGAAGTGCAGAGTTATACTCAGCAACGGACTTATAGTCCCGAAGTCTGAGCTTTTCCCACTCATAACTGGCACGTGGTAATATTACATCGATTTGATGTTTATAACGTGCCTCCAGTGCTTGCCACAACTCCAATGGGTCTTCCACCGTTAAGTATTCGGCCTTTAAGGTCTGATCTATGTGTCTCCTGATATAGATAATGGCTTTCGCCTTATCTATGTCGGAGACTATGGTAGAAGAACTGCTAGATGGTTGTGCCTCTTCAAGGGCACTGTTAGCCAGTGTCTCGGCCACTGCGGGGGCCAGAATAGAGTGGAGAAGTGCCATCGAACGCACGTGGAACTTCAGGTCCACTCGCCAACTCAAGTAATTCTTTCCTGCAGCATCAAGAACCCCGAAATCGACGCTTGCCAATTTTTCTATTTATCTATGCAATTTAAAATAAGTATGAATTAATTAAAATGTAAATTCATGCATAAAGAATAAAATAAGTAAAATGTGGGGATCGGCCAGATACCCAAAAACGTACAAAAGTTCAAAGTCCGATTTACAGTTCATAAGGAAAAGAAAAATAGCAGTTGGAAACCCAGAAGGGGTCCCTATCTTTTGCAAATTTCACCTCTGTCTTCATATATTGGTACACCGTTCTTTGGCATTTATACATACAATCCTCACTTACAAATTCTCTCAAAAGAAAATAAAAGTGCAAGGAAATTAAAGGTATCAAACTGGCCGATCTCAAAAACACATTTTAACTTATAACGACTCTAAGTAGTGGGGTGTAATGGGGAGATAATGTGGGGAGGGAGGCCACCTGTTAAGTTTTTACTCTGCGCACAATAAAGAATACCGAAAATACCTTAAGCCAAAGCACCTTTGCCTCTTTCACCTGCATAAATTTTCCTAGCACACACAATGGTCGACTGAGTCCAACCATGTGTAATATCAGCTCAACATCCATTGACTCTACACCTTCATGCTTTGACTTCATGTCACCATTCATTGTAAGCTTGAGTGGATCAGTTAGCCATTTGTTGACTTAGTTACATACACTCACAGATCTCATAAAACATATTATCAACTTAATTGTTTGCTTATAATCAAAAATGACCCTTGGGGTGATGCAATAGCCAACAGAAAGGTACTTGATATTGTGGAGATCAAATATTATGGTTCCAAGCTCCTCACAGACTCTCTCTACCTCTCAGATGTTGTTACATTGTGGTGGCGTAGATGGTGAGACGATGTGAAAAGGGGAACATGCATCATCAACACTTGGGAGGAGTTCAAGATGGAGATCAAGAAGCAATTCTACCCCGAAAAATGCTGAGAATGAAGCACGAGGTAAGATTCATCATCAACACTTTTCATTGACATATCCCATTCCGTTTCATTTTCATAACACTTTTCATCGCATTTCATATTCTTGCTTCACCAATACAACACCATAGTAATAGGGCACTTCAAGAGACCCTACCTCAATTACATCACATATTTAAAACCAATTTGCACATATCCATTTAATGTCACATATTCATATTTTTCATACAAAGAAAATTGGATAACAAGGCTTCCAATATTGCAAAAGAGAACAATTCAACTTAAATATTAAATCTTCCAACAATTCCAATAAATGAGAGCAACTTCCTATAATTAATATAGCTACCAACATACTAAATGAGAGATATTTCACATAATTAGTGGCACAAAATATTCAAGAGCATCAACATTCATTGTTACGAGGTGGAACTCGCACACAATGAATTTGTATTGAGGGAAACCAAGGGCACGGTGGTTCTGTTGACAAGAGGGTTTAGGTGGGCAATTTAACAAGTGATTACTGGGGTGAAGAGGCTGGACTTGCCGTCGGCGGTGGCCACGGAGTCAAATCTCACCGAACACGGCGGAGGAAGATCGAAGGCGGGAGGCTGGAGCTGATGTCGACCAAGGGGCGAGCTTTCCTGCAGCACGATCAACTCGTCAGAAGGGCGGGGTTGGGGTCCAACCCTTAGCCCCTCCGATGCCTAAGTCAGTAATAGGACTTAAAACAGGGGCTAGGCACGCCGGTCGGACTGAGGGTGTGTCGACCGTACGTGGCGAGCTGTAAGTGGGAGAACAAAGATATGGACGACCTTTGCTCTCGTGTGTGAATAATAGATTGAGAGAGAGAATTTTTCAACCTCTTTACCGTAAGAAGTGAGGGGGTATTTATACCTGATGGGAGATGACTAGGCGGGGCTGACCTGGCATGCTGACTCGACGTGCTGAGTTGGCTCGGTTGTCAGCGGAAGCTTCGGACGAGGATGTCAGGAACAGGAGTGCCTGACCTGCTTTTGTCAGACGGCGCAACGGCCAGGGGCACTTTTGTCAGGATGTCAGGGCTGAAAGCATTAAATGTCAGGGGGCTCAGCTGCCAGGGGGTGCTTTGTCAGATGGTCGGGCGGCGTTTGTGTCAGTCGTGTCCTTATCCTAGGTTGTTTGTCGTTGGTGATGAACTAAAGGTCTGGCTATGCAATCCCTGGCGCCGCGGTTCATGGGGACCAGCCGGGTCGACCGGATCGGGGGTTGTCCGGCCCGGCCGCGCCCCCTTTTCGGTCGTGGTTCGCTGGGCCGCTGGCACGGAAGGATACTCACGTGCCTATGTCAGCATACCCAGCGACGCTGCCTGGGCGCTCCCCCAGTGCACTGCCCCTGGAGGGTCGAGCAACGGCGGTTGTACGTCTCGGCCGGAAGGGGGGGTGCTGCGAGGTGCGCCCGTCCCCGTGTAGCCTCGGACCTCCAGGATGGCGGCCCTTTCGCGAAGGGGAAAGTTCACGGGGTTTGTCAGCGGATCTAGGTGGGAGTCGGACTCCTACGATCTTTGGGTCGTAACAATTGCCCCCGGCCTTCGAGTCTGAGGCGGTAGCCCGGCTCGGCTCGGAGGGCGAACCATCTCCGACGTCCTGGACCATCGGTAAGGGCCTTGGCCCATGCCCGGAGGTGGCGGCGTCAGCTTCGGAACTCCCGCCTCACTGGTAATTATTACGATTTGAAAGGGGGGTAGAGAAAAACGAAGCGCCTCCACGATTGGGTTCGCGACGCGTGGATGAAGTGACCCTCACGTCAGTCGAGGCGTCAAGGACATCCCGATGGGCGCCGCGTGGCGGAAGACCGACGGTCGTGATGACCCGATGGCCCACTTTACAAATAAGAGGGTCTAGAAGGCAGTCGGCGGGAGTTTTTTATCCATCTTCGATTCTTCTCCAGCGTTCGATACTTCTGTCTGTCGCTTGCTGGCTAGTTTGCTACTTCCGCCGCTGGTCATCTTCTTCCGAACGTCTTCCTGATTTGACGGATCAGCCAGGTAATAATAATTAATTTCCTTCCTTTCCGACCGATGGCTTCTCGTTTCGGGGTTGGAGGCGGTAGCCAAGCGGGGGAGGAGGAGTTGGTGGGCGAGGGGGCGTCACAGCGGGGGGTGCGACGGCCTAGGGAGAGAGGGTCATGGTGTTTCGTTGTCCCGAGAGCGATTGGATCCCTCCGATGTAGGTTGGATAGGATTAACATCAGGGAGATTCGCGTGCGGTTCGTGCGACAACCCTATGAGGTTCGGGTCCCCGGGTCAGAGGAAACGGTGTGTTCGCCTGGAGATAATGAGGTCGGGGTCTATGTCCGGTCATTCGAGTTGGGGCTCCGCTTCCCGATCCATCCGTATTTGCTTTATCTGCTGAATTTCCTGGAGTTACCGATATTTGCCCTAGCGCCCTGTTCTTGGGGCTTGTTAGTGGGGTTTGTCGTTTTGTGCCTTGCCTGCTCATTGAGTCCCTCACTGGCGCTGTTCCAGTATTTCTTCGTAATCCGAAAGAGGGGAGTGTATCATTGTGTTTGCGCTAGGAGAGGACGAGGACTTATCCTCGGGGTGCCCGACGACGTCGACGAGTGGATGAGGGAGTTCGCCTTCGTGATGATGCCAAGCGACGTGGCGTTGATGTCGAACTGGGGGGCGCGGAATCCCCTAGTAAATGAAAGGGTGGAGTTGATTGGGGAGGATATTGCCAAAGCTCAGATTTTGATGGAACTGCCCGAGGCGTACCGTCAGTTGGTGAGTCTGACGCTGAGCAGTCGGCTCGCCCAGGACTTTTGGCCCCTAGGTGTCTTTGATATTTGGTAAACCTTGGGCTAGGCTTGCCCTGATCTTCTTTTTTTTGTAGGCGGAGACACGATGCGGGGGCCGAAGGAGGTGTCGGGATCGGCCGGAGCCCCGGTCTCGGAGGACACTGATCCTCGTGAGAAAGGCAAGGGGGTGGCGCGCGAGGCAGGATCCCGGTAAAGGGGAGGCGGGGTCCCCCGTGGGGAGAGGGCGCATCCGGGATGGAGGGAAGCTGAGCCAGGTATCTCTGCCGACGGGCCCGGCGAAGATCTTCATGCGGGCTCGTTCGCGCGGGGGGCCGGACCCTCCGTCCCGCAGAGGGTATCAGAGGTGGTCGAGCCTCGCAGAGTGCATTTGGTTCAGAAGTGGCCATACAGAATCCCTTCGTGGGAAATGGGGGGGGTCGTCGAGCCCGGGTTGTGAGGGCGCCCTCATTCGTTTCAAGAGGACCCGAGAAGAGGTCGAGGCGTATCCAGATGACCGTCTCCATAAGTTCCCTTTTCGAGTAGGCTGCGACGAGTCGGTATTCGAGGACGCGGGAGTGGCAGCGCGCCTCGCCGAGTATTGCGTGTTACCGCGCGATCGCGAATCTTTGACTCGCGTGGGGGCGGAACGGTTGTGTGGCTCTGCTATATGGCACGTCGTGCAGGTAAGCCGGTTCTCTTGCCTCGCCCTTGGGCTTTCTTTATTCGTGCCCCGCTAATTCGGGTCTTCTGTAGATGGTTATGAACCTGGTAGCCCTGCGGGGCCGTACTCCTGTGGCCGTCACCAGAGCGTCTCTTGAGGTAGCGAGGGCGAACCTCGGCGAGGTCAAGGCGAAGCTGAGGGACACAGAAGCGGAGCTGGAGAGGGTTAGGAAGGCCTATGAGGTGGAGAAGGGGCGGGCCGCGTACTTTGATTCGTCAAAAGCAAAGGTCGAGAGCCAACTCCAAGAAGTAACGCGGGAGAGGGATGACATCCGGTCGAAGCACGCCGCGGAATTGGTTAGCAAGGAGGCGGTGATCGGGGTACAGAGGCGGCAAATAGCAGGCCTAAAGGAGGCCCTTAAGGCCGAGAAAAGGGAGAGGGGTGTCGCGACGCGGCGACTGGAGGAAAAACGGGAAGCTGAAGGCGAAATGATCGAAGCCGCTATCGCCGCTATCATGACGAGCATGTTGTGCCGATGTTGCAAGAGGCGAGGGATGCGGGGATTCGGCAAGTGGCGAGAGATGTGAGGGCTCGGTCGGCTGAGAGGTGGCGCCGCTAAGAAAGTGGGTTTGGGGAGGCCTGTACCTTCTTGTGTAAGGGTTATAGCCAATGTTTTGTTGTAGTGTGTGGAAGGTTTAATGTATAACATTGCTATTTGGGCAAATGCATTGTATTGGTCTTGTATCAAAACTGTATTCTTCCTAGTTGTGTCCGTAGACCGGCAGTTTTGTGAGGGACGTGACTGCCCCCAACTTCGCTCTGCCGAGGATATTCCGGTCGTCGGTAGAGGGAAGTTGAGATATACCGCGGTTAGAAGGGGTTTGATCGGAAATCCAGAGTGATTCTCGGTGGACCAGAGGCGGGCCGAGGTAGCTTGTTCCGTACGAACGTTTGCTAAGCATTGCAACCGAGATCTAGAACGGATTGAGCGGTGGATTACCGGTTATGCCGCCCCGACGGAGGTCGGACGCAGCCCTGGGATGAGCGGCGCCTTCTCGTTTAGGCCGCCTCGACGGAGGTCGGACTCAGCCTTCAGACGGGCGGTGCTTAGAAAGAAGAGGCGAAGGGTGGAGTAATTTCGAATGTGGGTAATCACCTCGCCGGGATTTGGGCGGGAATTGAAGGGGCATGTTGGCGATCGCGTGATTAGATGTCAACCTGGCGAATCGACGGCGGGCGGGAATCGAAGCGATCTGACCACTTCAAAGCGGACGCGTGGCAGAAGTGACGGTTGCCAGTACGCGAGGCGTCAGAACGCGTGGATCGACGCTGGATAGGGAACGGATTGATGACACGTGTCGCGAGGTCGACGGTCATGATGCTTTGCACAGTTGCGTAAAAGAGATCTCAGGGAGGGGAGCGAAGCAAAGCTAATTGTTGGGCGAAGGTTTTGAAAGCGACTGGAGCTTGTCAGAGACTTCATTATCCTTGCCAGAGTTGTCCGCGTGGGAGCAGTCGACGACGTAGCGAAGCCGTCCGAGTAGTCGGAGCCCATTAGGTAAGAGGTCCGTTTTATAGATGTCTTCCTCGACGTCTTCATTTCGTGGTCAGGGGTCGAGGGTGGTTGGGGAAGGGAGCTCTGCCGCGGAGACTGGAGAGGTGCCTCTCGAGATTGCGGGCGTGAAGTCGGTGCTGAAGAAATCCATCGCGGAGATCTTCGAGATGTATGTCAGGCCACTGTATTCTGTACGTGAACCGGAGCCGCAAGAGAGGGTGTGTTTCGCGGGCGACCGTGAGGTGGGAGTGTATGTTTCCTCGTTCGAGCAAGGGTTGCGCTTTCCCCCCCATCCGTTCTTGCTAGATGTGTTGAACTTCCTGGAGCTGCCATTGTATCGCCTGATGCCCAATGCCATTAGTGCCGTTGTGGGATTCCTAGTGCTGTGCGTGAGCAACCAGGTTCGCCCATCGTTGTCCTTATTTCGCTATTTATTCTCGGTGAAGAGGTTGGGGTCCTGCTACTATCTCTCTGCGAAAAAGAGCCATCCGCTCATTAGGGGGTTGCCCGGGAAGATTAAGTTGTGGCGGCAGCAGTATGTGTTTGTGGGCGTGCCGGAGGATGTGTTGATGAGATCTGATTGGGCGGAGCTGAATCCCGAGGCGAAGGAGGGGGTTGAATTGGGGGATGAGGAGAAAATGGTGGCCCAGCTTCTAATGGCAATACCAGTGGAGGGCCGAGATTACCGGGTGCTCGCTCGGGCTGAGATGATAGCGGCGAACATCTGGCCCGAAGGTACAACAGATTTTGGTGTTAGTGCATCTGAAGTGCTTACCCTGAACTTTCTTTCTTTGGCAGGTCGCACGATGAGTTTGTCCCGTGAGAAAATGATGCAACGCGCATCGGAGCAGGCGGGGCGAACGTCGAAGAGAATTGGCCCCAAGAGGTTGTGAGAGGAAGGAGGGGTGGGGAGTTCGATGGGGGTGCCGGCGTCCACGAAGAGGAGGAAGCAGCCGATGAGGTTGTCTGTACTTGATGCGTCGGGGCGGGGGGATTGCGGTCAGCAGGAGGGTGGAACCGGGGAGGGGATAGCAACCCCCGTCATCGACCTGGAGGGCGGGGACGAAGGGTCAACTTGGGGAGGGGTGGATGCCCCCGGGACGCGGTCGTCTAGCCCCCTGGCACCTGCTGGAGTGGAGGGGGCGGCCGGTACAGGTCAGTCGGGGAGGGCCGAGACGTCAGGCGGCCCGACCGGGTCTGCCGGTTGGGACAGTTGGCCCTATGGTTGTCCGTTGTTCGGTCTCGAGAGGGCCGCCGATCCCCGCTATGAGGCCTCATTGGTCCATTTCAAGGCCAAGAGGACCGATGTCGAGGGTTATTCCGACGAGGCTCTTCATCGGGCGCCGTTCAAGGTGAGGGGTGATGAGTCCGTGTTCGAGGACGGAGGCGTGGCGGCGAGGCTGGCGGAGAACATTTTCTTGCCCCGCGATAGGGTGGCGCTGGAAGCGGTGGAGCCCGAGGGTCTGTGTGGGACCGCGGTGTTGCACGGCGTCCAGGTAGGTTTTGTAAGGCGGATGACGTTTTTCAGTGGATTTTATTGAACACCCTAAATGGGTTCTCTTCTCTTCTTTTTTTTGTTCAGGCCGTCAACTTGATCCTTGGAGTGATGAGGCACGTGCCTGCCATACATAAGGCCGAGGGTGCCATAGCTAGAGTAGTGGCCGAGTTCGCCGCCTTTCGTAAGAGTGCTGGCGAGGACCTGGCGAAGGAGAGGGAGAGGGGCGACCAATATGAGGCGGAGGTAGAGCGCCTGAAGGCGGTCCTGGCCGATCATGAGCTGCAGGCGACCGGGGCTAGAGAGAGAGCGAAGGAGCTGGAGGAGGCCCTTGGGAAGGAGGAAGTTCGTGCGGAGGGTCTGGCGGGTCGTGCCAAGGCCGCCGAGGAGGAGTTGGCTCGCAGGGTCGATGAATTTCGCACGTACCAGGACAAGACCGTCATCCCTGCCCTCGCAGATGCGATGTCCCGGGGCATTGAGAAAGGCCGGGCGGAGGGGTGGGAAGCCTGCTTGGTTCGGATAAAGGAGAGGGTGGCGGGTCTGTCCCCGCCAGTTGAGCTCGACCTCGACGGACTCGCAGCTTGCAGCGACGAGGAGGGGGGCGGCGAGGGGGAGACCGGCGAGGGAGGGGAGGGCGACGAGGCAGAGACCGGCGGGGCGGGGGGAGATTCCCCCGAAGGGGGCGGGGTGGACGTCGTGACTGGCGGATGCGCCATCGGCGCGGGAAATGTAACCAAGTAGTTATGTATAGGCGTTTAAGAAAGAAAGAAAGAAAAAAAAAGTAAAGTTATGTGGGGTTGATACCCGCACTTTTCTGGAATCTTCCATCTTTGTGTGTGTGGAAGTTCCCTTTCAGAGTTACGCTTTGGTGCGGCTGTCTCTAGCCCGGCGTTGGGGGAGTTGTGTTAATTCCCTTTATTTAGGGTAGTGCGCCCGAGAAAATTTACAGCTGGTTAGTATCTTTTTTCGGGGGTTGCTCCCATGCCTGAGTGCGCCTGAGTTATAGCTAGTGGTCAACCAGGAATAGTCTTTCCATCAGCTTTTATCAATATTTTAATAAACAGGACGGGCCCGTAGGCGAAACGTTGAGTCGTTCTAGTTAGGTTGAGGTCCTCGTAGTATTTGATGCGTCCCTCCCCGGCGTCGTGCCCCTGAAGGGGTGCAGAGTTACTTCAGAGGATTCCCGCTCGGGGTAGGAGTGGACGGTTGTGTCGATGCCGTGGGCGATGGCTTTGGCCCTCGTTCCCAGAATTGGGGGAGAGGGAGTCCTTGGTGGTTGCTCTATCCCGCGGGGCCTTGTCGCTCCTATCGACTGGAGTCGCCGTGTGACGGGCGCGGGAGGACGTGGTCCGCCGCCGATCCGTGCGTCTTCCTGGCGTGTGTGGTCCAGGAGAAGTCGAGGAGTGGAAGGCGGGGCGCTACAAGTGTAAGTGGAATAGCCTATTGGAGTGCTCCGGCGCTCGGGGGCGAGTCCCCTGGGGTTGGGGCGACTTTGGCGGGTGCTGGGGTGCCTGATGGGGTGATTTGGCAGGTTTGTCCCGTCCATCGGGTTGTCTGCCAGCCGCGCCTGCGTCCGTGGGGCGTCCGTGGAGGGGTACGGTATGCCATTGGAGCTCCAGTTTCAGTGCCTTAAGTTATCTAAGGGAAGGCGGGGAGCAGCAGGCAGGGTTCCCCTCGTGTAAGAGGAATATCCTGTTGGGGGATCGTTTACTAGAGCAGTTGGCGCTCCTCGCATTTTCCGCGTCTTCTAGGGGGAGAGTGTGGCGAAAGGATTGGCCTTTCCTCAAATCCTATCTTTCGCCCCCCCTTCCACTTTGAAGAGGCTGAGGGGGGGTATTTATAATGGTGTATTTTTCGCCTCCTCCCTTTCCTTACCTCCTCCCTTTCCTTAACGTGATGAGCTGGGGCCATCTTGGAGTTGTGTTCCTTGGGGACCGTTCCCGACGGGTGACGCCTGACGTGACTTATCAGCTCCTGTTTTTCGGCGGGCGTGCCATTTATCAGTGGCGCTTGTCCCGAGCGTCCTTTTGGTTTGACGAGTCATTTCGGTTGTCGGCTTTATAGGTGTCAAGCGTTACTCCTCAGTGATGGCCCCGCGTGGGGGTTGCCTCGATCCGCGAGCCCTGATTTGTTTCCCGATGTTTGAGAAGAGGGGTCGCAGGCCCTCTTTGGGGAGGGCGGGTATTGGGCCGTCGCCTACCCCGCATATGGCGCTCCGGTTTGGGTGGCTAAGCTCCGTAAGCTTGCCCCGAAGGTCTTCTTTGGGGGGGAGCGAGGGCGTAGCTCGGCCCGTGCCCCTCTCCGGTTTGGGTGGCGAGGATTGGTCCTGCCCCGGAGTCTTTGAGAGGGCGGGTATTGGGCCGTCGCCTCCCCGCAGCCTCTATAGCCGGACGGGTATTGGGCCGTCGCCTACCCCGCATATGGCGCTCCGGTTTGGGTGGCTAAGCTCCGTAAGCTTGCCCCGGAGGTCTTCTTTGGTGGGGGGGAGCGAGCGCGTAGCTCGGCCCATGCCCCTCTCCGGTTTGGGTGGCGAGGATTGGTCCTGCCCCTGAGTCTTTGAGAGGGCGGGTATTGGGCCGTCGCCTACCCGCAGCCTCTATAGTCGGACGGGTATTGGGCCGTCGCCTACCCCGCATATGGCGCTCCGGTTTGGGTGGCTAAGCTCCGTAAGCTTGCCCCGGAGGTCTTCTTTGGTGGGGGGAAGCGAGCGCGTAGCTCGGCCCATGCCCCTCTCCGGTTTGGGTGGCGAGGATTGGTCCTGCCCCGGAGTCTTTGAGAGGGCGGGTATTGGGCCGTCGCCTACCCGCAGCCTCTATAGTCGGACGGGTATTGGGCCGTTGCCTACCCCGCATATGGCGCTCCGGTTTGGATGGCTAAGCCCCGTAAGATTGCCCCGGAGGTCTTCTTTGGTGGGGGGGAAGCGAGCGCGTAGCTCGGCCCATGCCCCTCTCCGGTTTGGGTGGCGAGGATTGGTCCTGCCCCGGAGTCTTTGAGAGGGTGGGTATTGGGCCGTCGCCTACCCGCAGCCTCTATAGTCGGACAGGTATTGGGCTGTCGCCTACCCCGCATATGGCGCTCCGGTTTGGGTGGCTAAGCCCCGTAAGCTTGCCCCGGAGGTCTTCTTTGGTGGGGGGGGAGCGAGCGCGTAGCTCGGCCCATGCCCCTCTCCGGTTTGGGTGGCGAGGATTGGTCCTGCCCCGGAGTCTTTGAGAGGGGGGGTATTGGGCCGTCGCCTCCCCGCAGCCTCTATAGTCGGACGGGTATTGGGCCGTCGCCTACCCCGTATATGGCGCTCCGGTTTGGGTGGCTAAGCTCCGTAAGCTTGCCCCGGAGGTCTTCTTTGGTTGGGGGGGAGCGAGCGCGTAGCTCGGCCCGTGCCCCTCTTCGGTTTGGGTGGCGAGGATTGGTCCTGCCCCGGAGTCTTTGAGAGGGCGGGTATTGGGCCGTCGCCTCCCCGCAGCCTCTATAGTCGGACGGGTATTGGACCGTCGCCTACCCCGCATATGGCGCTCCGGTTTGGGTGGCTAAGCTCCGTAAGCTTGCCCCGGAGGTCTTCTTTGGTGGGGGGGGGGAGCGAGCGCGTAGCTCGGCCCATGCCCCTCTCCGGTTTGGGTGGCGAGGATTGGTCCTGCCCCGGAGTCTTTGAGAGGGCGGGTATTGGGCCGTCGCCTCCCCGCAGCCTCTATAGTCGGCCGGGTATTGGGCCGTCGCCTACCCCGCATATGGCGCTCCAGTTTGGGTGGCTAAGCTCCGTAAGCTTGCACCGGAGGTCTTCTTTGGTGGGGGGAGCGAGCGCGTAGCTCGGCCCGTGCCCCTCCGGTTTGGGTGGCGAGGATTGGTCCTGCCCCGGAGTCTTTGAGAGGGCGGGTATTGGGCCGTCGCCTCCCCGCAGCCTCTATAGTCGGACGGGTATTGGGCCGTCGCCTACCCCGCATATGGCGCTCCGGTTTAGGTGGCTAAGCTCCGTAAGCTTGCCCCGGAGGTCTTCTTTGGTGGGGGGGAGCGAGCGCGTAGCTCGGCCCATGCCCCTCTCCGGTTTGGGTGGCGAGGATTGGTCCTGCCCCGGAGTCTTTGAGAGGGCGGGTATTGGGCCGTCGCCTCCCCGCAGCCTCTATAGTCGGACGGGTATTGGGCCGTCGCCTACCCCGCATATGGCGCTCCGGTTTGGGTGGCTAAGCTCCGTAAGCTTGCCCCGGAGGTCTTCTTTGGTGGGGGGAGCGAGCGCGTAGCTCGGCCCGTGCCCCTCTCCGGTTTGGGTGGCGAGGATTGGTCCTGCCCCGGAGTCTTTGAGAGGGCGGGTATTGGGCCGTCGCCTCCCCGCAGCCTCTATAGTCGGACGGGTATTGGGTCGTCGCCTACCCCGCATATGGCGCTCCGGTTTGGGTGGCTAAGCTTCGTAAGCTTGCCCCGGAGGTCTTCTTTGGTGGGGGGGAGCGAGCGCGTAGCTCGGCCCATGCCCCTCTCCGGTTTGGGTGGCGAGGATTGGTCCTGCCTCGGAGTCTTTGAGAGGGCGGGTATTGGGCCGTCGCCTCCCCGCAGCCTCTATAGTCGGACGTGTATTGGGCCGTCGCCTACCCCGCATATGGCGCTCAGGTTTGGGTGGCTAAGCTCCATAAGCTTGCCCCGGAGGTCTTCTTTGGTGGGGGGGAGCGAGCGCGTAGCTCGGCCCATGCCCCTCTCCGGTTTGGATAGCGAGAATTGGTCCTGCCCCGGAGTCTTGCGCGTTTTGAACTGAAATTTTCATGTAGAAAAGGCAAAATTCGAAGATGCAAAAGGGGACAAGATATTTCATTCATGACTTACAGTTTCCGGCTATATTACGACTGGCGTTCCGCGTTCTTCTGAGTGATTAGCCCGTCCTCATCAGGGGGGGCTTTGGTGGGCGCGGCAGGTCCTGTTCCCTTCTGCGGTGCCATCAGCTGGAGCTAACTTTTGATGGTAGGAGTTGTCCCTCCGCCCCGTCAGGTCGATCCTCAGGTTCAGCTCTGGTCCCTTGTGCTTGGTCGATCCCACGTAGCAGCTCCTAGACAGCTTCTGGCTTCCCCGTACGAACCCAACCCCTCGGGGGGTTTGGAACTTGACCATCTGGTGGAGAAGGCTGGGGAGCGCTCCGATGGCCTCCATGTAAGGTCGTCCTATGATCCCGTTGTACGCCGACGCAATGTCGACCACAACGAACAGAGTCATCCGAGTGATGACCTGCGGCTCTTCTCCGAGGGTTATTGGCAAGGTGATCACTCCTACAATAGGGGTCGAGTGACCGGTGAAGCCGACGAGGGGTCCGGTACAGGGTCTCAGGTCCGTCGGCCTTAACCCCATCTTTTCGATTGTGGACATGAACATGATGTCGCAGGAGCTCCTTGTGTCGATCAGGAGGCGACTGACGATGGCCGTCCCTATCTGGGCCTCGATGACGATGGCGTCGTCGTGGGGCAGCTCGACTCCCTCTAGATCCTCGTCGCTAAAAGTGATGGGAGGGTAGGTTATCCTTCTCCCTCTCGGATCCCCTCCAAGACCCGCCGTCATCACTTGTCTCGCGTACGCCTTATTGCTTGACGACGATGCTCCCCCGGAGGATGGCCCGCCGCATATCGTGTTTATGCGCATGACGGTTTCGGGGGGTGAGGCTCTTCCCGCTCACCGTTTGTTGGAGGGTCTGCCCTCCGTGCCCTTCGGTGGTTCCCCTCCTCTCGGTCTGGTCTCCTGCCCCCGACGAAGCCCCCTAGGTGGCCCGCCTGGATCAACCGCTCGATTTCCCTTTTGAGGGTGAAGCAGTCGTCGGTGTCATGGCCATGGTCCCGGTGATATCGGCAGTATTTTTTGAAATCTCTCCGGGCAGGATCCGACTTCATTTCTCGAGGCGGCTCCGGCAGCAGTCCGGCTCTCATAACCGCGGCCATCACCTCGATCAGGGGTGCATTGAGTTGCGTGTAATGTGCCCGTAGGGGGCCTTCTTGTCTCGGGACGACTCGGGTGGGCCCTTGGGCCGAGGCGAACTCGCGCGTCGGGCCAGGGCGATCTTGCGGGCGTCGCCCCGCCGGTTCGCGCCTTGATTGGGCCAGCTGGTCGCGACCTCGGTGCCCTTCTTCTTGCCTCGGCCGAGGGTGTGACCGGGGCTCGCCTTGGAATGGCTTTGCTGGGGGAAATAGGGCCTTTGTGCCGAGAGTCTCTTCGGCCAACGCATGCCTCTCCGCCATAACAACCAACGCCTCATAGTCGGTCGGCGGATCCCGGAGCAGGGATTTGTGGAGGCTCCGAGTCCGCAACCCTGTCTTGAAGGCCAGCATAAGCACCTCGTCGTCGTATGTCACCACCGCCCGTCTCTCATCCTGAAAGCGGCGGAGGTATATGCCAGTTGTCTCCCCGTCTCATTGGACTATCGTGCTGAGATAGTCTAAGGGCTTCTTTTTCGTCCGCCCAGCCTGAAACTCTTGGCAGAACTTGTGGGATAGCTCGCCAAAGCTCCCAACGGATCTCGCGGGTAAGCCGAAGTACCAGTCCAACGCGGTGTCCCTCAGGCTTTGGGAGAAATGCCGGCATAGGAACGCCTCATCCACATCCTGCGCCTCCATTGCCCCCTGGTACTGCTGCACGTGCGTGAGGGGGTCGCCTCTTCTGTTGTACGTGGCCAAGTGGGGGGGGGGGTTTGAACCTTATGGGCATTGGGGCGGACGTAATCCACCGTGCAAGCGGCGTGGCCTCCTCCGGATAGGTAGGGCGATCGGACGCATCCCCTCTCCGCCATTCGGGGGTCTGGCTTCGGTCGCGCCTCGGCCGCTGACGGTCCTCCCGCCCCGGGGAGTAGCCTGTCAGTCGCCTGGCGGGGCTCCTTCCCCGGGTCGAGGATTCGACGGGTTGCGGGCTACGGTTCTCCCAGTGCCATCGCCTCTCGGCCGCCTCCCCTCGGGCCTCTGTCCGCTCCTGATTCTCCCGCAGAAGCCTTTCACGCTCGGCGGCGAGGAAGCGTAGTTGTCGACAAACGGCTTCCTCGTGTAGACGATCGGAGGAGTGGTGCAGGCGAGGCGAACTGCCTCCTCCCGGTGGGGACCTGGCCAACAACGGGCCCCGCCCGTCCCCGAGCCGACGGTCCGTCGCCGTCACCTCCAGGATTTCCCGGTTGCTTTCGTTCTCCCTCCTTAGCCTCTCGTGCTCCGCGATGATGAAGCGGAGCTGGTGGCGGGCGGTTTCTTCGTCCTGGTAGGCCCTCCAGGCGGTCTCGGCCGCTTCGTCCAAACGCCTTTGCGCGGTGGCCGCCTCCTCCCGGCGCCTCCACAGCCGCGCGATCTCCATTTCCTCTTCCATGAGCTTCTGCTGGGCCGCAACCTCCTTGGCGAGCCCCCTGTTTTCCCCCTCCTCCTCGAACTGAGGGTGGAGATTCCGTCTCACGTTTTGGGGCTCCGAGGGGCCGGGCTGTGGCTCCGCCCCCGCCGCCGGGTAGCTTCCCATCACCTGAGTAACGGCCTCGAAGCTCTTCAGGACTGCGTGGGCCGAAGTATGGTCTGTCTCGGTGCCCATCCCCCGAGGGGGGTCGGGCGCCGGGGTGATTAGTAGAGAGAGCGGCTCCTGACCCACGGGATCCTTGCCGTGGTCAGGGTTCCGAGTGATCGGCATGGAGTCTAACATGGGTGTGACCATTCGTTCCCACAGACGGCGCCAATTGTTACGAGGTGGAACTCACACACAATGAATTTGTATTGAGGGAAACCAAGGGCACGGTGGTTCTGTTGACAAGAGGGTTTAGGTGGGCAATTTAACAAGTGATTAATGGGGTGAAGAGGCTGGACTTGCTGCCGGGGGTGGCCACGGAGTCAAATCTCACCGGACACGGCGGAGGAAGATCGGGTGGCAGGAGGCTGGAGCTGATGTCGACCAAGGGGCGAGCTTTCCTGCAGCACGAGCAACTCGTCAGAAGGGCGGGGTTGGGGTCCAACCCTTAGCCCCTCCGATGCCTAAGTCAATAATAGGACTTAAAACGGGGGCTAGGCACGCCGGTCGGACTGAGGGTGTGTCGACCGTACGTGGCGAGCTATAAGTGGGAGAACAAAGATATGGACGACCTTTGCTCTCGTGTGTGAATAATAGATTGAGAGAGAGAATTTTTCAACCTCTTTACCGTAAGAAGTGAGGGGGTATTTATACCTGATGGGAGATGACTAGGCGGGGCTGACCTGGCATGCTGACTCGACGTGCTGAGTTGGCTCGGTTGTCAGCGGAAGCTTTGGACGAGGATGTCAGGAACAGGAGTGCCTGACCTGCTTTTGTCAGACGGCGCAACGGCCAGGGGCACTTTTGTCAGGATGTCAGGGCCAAAAGCATTAAATGTCAGGGGGCTCAGCTGCCAGAGGGTGCTTTGTCAGATGGTCGGGCGGCGTTTGTGTCAGTCGTGTCCTTATCCTAGGTTGTTTGTCGTTGGTGATGAACTAAAGGTCTGGCTATGCAATCCCTGGCGCCGCGGTTCATGGGGACCAGCCGGGTCGACTGGATCGGGGGTTTTCCGGCCCGACCGCGCCCCCTTTTCGGTCGTGGTTCGCTGGGCCGCTGGCACGGAAGGATACGCACGTGCCTATGTCAGCATACCCAGCGGCGCTGCCTGGGCGCTCCCCCAGTGCACTGCCCCTGGCGGGTCGAGCAACGGCGGTTGTACGTCTCGGCCGGGAGGGGGGTGCTGCGAGGTGTGCCCGTCCCCGTGTAGCCTCGGACCTCCGGGATGGCGGCCCTTTCGCGAAGGGGAAAGTTCACGGGGTTTGTCAGCGGATCTAGGTGGGAGTCGGACTCCTACGATCTTTGGGTCGTAACAAACATTCATTTCACCTTATATAACACTAATAAGTAAGAGCAATGATGGCAAATAAACCACAAGTCATGAATAAGTACAATTCTTAACAAGTCTAGCTTGCTGAAAGCGCAGAACAGTCAGTTTGGAGACACGATTTGTCCAAATATTTGCATAACACTAGGTCGAGACATCTAAATGAAAGTTGTAGGCATGGGTGTTGTGAATACACTGGTAAAATTTCATGCAAAAAGATTGACTGTATGAATTATAGTACTGGCAGGTGCAATTCCAGCATTCTGAAATCAGAATCTGTGTCCATTTCAAGTCAGATTTGCCATCACTTGCAGGCAGAACTAATAATTATAGAAAGCAGCAAAGTTGTAGCCCTGGAAACTCGCTTTCCAACGGCACCAGAATCACAACATTTCATCAAGTGTGCAGGAAAAGAGACACATTTTACTAAAGTGTGTATGGACAGACTGCAAACATGACAGTCTTCAAAACTGGATTTTCTTCTCCAGTTCCCAGTCCGAATTAGCAAAAAGTGTAAACATGAAAGTTGTTAAGGGCTTCAAGATGTACATCATATAATTTTTTCAGTTCATTCCATGTAGCCAATTAGTGCCAGCAAGCAAAGAAAGTTTCAGCCAGATCTGAGCAAATTTCAGCACGGTACAAAATTGATGAAATCAACAATCAAGGCAACATGAATCTTAAACATAGCATCCTATAATTTCAACACGACATATGAAATCAATCTTGAAGGCATCATGTCAAGAAATTCAACAAAACCCCTAAAAATGCAAATTTTATGCTCAAAATGTAATGAAATTAAACATATGAGTAGGGTTGGACTCCTACCTCTTGGAGAAGCAAAAGCCCTCTACCAATTTCGTGATTCAACCATGATTCCAACATCAAGCCCCAACCCTAATCCAACTCTTCCCCCAAATTCTCCATGGGTCTCCCCCCTCTCATCAATCTCCTTCCTCTCTCATCAATCTCCTTTCTTTCTCTCCTTTTCCTCCATTCCTTTTTCTCTCTTTAGTTGCCCCCCCCCCGCTTCTCAATTCTTTGAACCAAGCAACATTCGGCCAAAATAAAAAATGGGGCTGAAAAATTTCGGCAGGCAAGGAAACAAAATGAGAGGGTAGAGAAATAATTAAATAAAGTGTGGAGAAGAAGCTAGAAGGAGAGAGGATTAATAAAAAGGAGATATTTCTATGGGCTCAAGTAATTACAAGTTTGACATTCTTCTCCTCTAAATCTCTCTCTTCTAAAATTATTCAAGCCCAAAACAAAAGCCCAACAACCCAACATCAAGCTACTAAAATTATTAGAGGCCCAACAATAGTATTAATACCAGGATAATAACAACCCAACATTAACAACGATAATAATAATAATAATCTTGATGCTAATAATAACTATAGGCCCAAATGATAATAATAATAATTATCAACATCATCATATACAATAACATCATATATAATAATAACAATAATGCCATCCAATTACATATATATAACAACAATAACAACAACATCATATAATAAAAATAACAACATCATCAACATCAATAATAAGAATAATAACCTCATTATAATCTCATTAGAATAATCTCTTTAGAATATCATCACTAAGCATACTAAAACAATATTAACATCCCATACAACCATATAGAGTGCTTTCGCCGTTGGTGTTCTTCCCGATCTCTACGCATTTCACCGCTCCACCGGAAATTCCCTCTGCCCCTACCGTACTCCAGCTTGGTAGTTTCCACCGCCTGTCCAGGGTTGAGCCCTGGGATTTGACGGCGGACTTGAAAAGCCACCTACTGACGCTTTACGCCCAATCATTCCGGATAACGCTTGCATCCTATTCACGTACGAAATTACTATGCACACAACAAAATTACTATACACACACATTGCTATATACATCCTACGGAGGCACGCAAGCAAGTACGCACTACATATCAAACAAGATACATACATTACCGTATATGGCACTAGGGCCATTACATGGGAATGAATCGAAGAAGATGGAGAGGACGACGCTTGTCGGAGCGGGGAGAGGTCAACGGCGAGCGGAGCTAGGCACGTGTAGGCTTGCGGCGACGTCCTAGGGGAGGAGGAGGATGCTAGGGGAGAGGGGGTGCGGGTTTGGGTTCAGGCTGTTTTGCGTGGGAACGAGGGAGAGGGATAGTGTTCATATATAGGATTATAGGATTAGTAAATATAAAGTTATAGTTTAATAAGTTAATATAAATTGATTATATGATATTAATGGATGGAATATTAATGAAATGGGTTGGCATGTTGGATCTGACCAACCCATTCGGTGGGTTAAATAGGTAGTTAGAGCATTGATTAAGTGGGGTTAGGGGTAAAGTAATTAGTAATTGGGTAATTAGTAATAGTAAAAACGTCATTAGTGATTGTAATTAGTAAAAATGACGTAATACTATGTCGTTTTCGCATACGACTCCGAAAAATTACGAAAACATAGCCACGGGTTCGTATCGTCGCGAGGATCGCGAATACGAGATCCATTTAGAAGTTTAAGCTACGGAGATACAAGTTTTGTGCTAAAACGTTTAGGATGTGGGTTTGCGGGGTTTAGGTAGATTTGACTTCAGAAAATTACGAAATTATAATGGAGAGCATTAATCGACCATAGAATCATACTGTAGAAGATTGAAATCGTTTTGATAACGTTTATATGGAAAATTAATTGATACATCTAAATCAGTAGCAATTAAATATGAATTATTATAAAAATTATTTAGAGGTATTTGATGATAATCGAATTTACTGAAATACACCATAACTAGTTTGATGTTTCAAAATATTTTTTACAAAGAATTTTGAAATTATTTTTGATATAAAACTCATAACCAACCATTATAAAATACTTTTAAAATGTGAAAATATGTGAAATACGTAAATAGTCGTATTGATGAATACGTGCCGTCACAATAAACAACGACAAAGGAGGTCATTTGTAGGTAACAAGAGTTGCAAGCAATAGAAACAAAGGCAATAGTTATCCACTTCCAAGTGCTCAAGTTTTTGAGTGCCTTGTGGGTGTGAGAGTTTGAGGGAAGGCTGACTTAGCCATTCTAATAGAAAGAGTGTAATAATGGAGAAGATTCTAGAGACTGCCTAAACCATTAGATCATGGACGATTGTAGAAACCTAACCTCCACCATTCATTGTAAGGGAGCTTCGCCTATAAAAAAGACATAGGAGGTCATTTGTAACTAACAGGAGTTGCAAGCAATAGAAACAAAGTCAATAGTTATCCACTTCCAAATGCTCGTGTTTTTGAGTGCCTTGTGAGAGTGATAGTTTGAGAGAAGGCCGACTTAGCCATTCTAATAGAAAGAGTGATACAAGTGCTGCACGAGATTGGAGAAGTCAACTAGCTAAACAATACGCATGTGGCAGTGCGACGGCCGGGGGGAGGGGGGTGGGGTGGTGGTGCGTGCACACGCGAAGCGGAGGTTGGGGATGGGTGCGAGCCGGAGAGGGCTACGATGTTTTGTGTGGAGGAGGAAAAGAAACGGAAGATGATACACTTGTAAATTTTGAATGGAATTGAAGAATTAAAGGAAGAAAAAGTTTTAGTCACAACCCTTTAAATTTTAATCTCATAAATTGTGAATAAGTGGGTTGTGCAAGTAGAAGTTAGGTCTGTGCGCATATTAACTGCCGTGAGAAGCTTATCAGCGGGAAACCACAGAATGATAACTACGGCAGTTTCTTACAAAACATCAAACATCTCCTAAACACATTGTCCGTCTGCCACGCGCCTACATTTGGAACTGTGGGACCGGACCCGATGAGATCCTCTCCCTTCCCGCGGACTGATTAGAATCTACCAACAGAGAAGAGAAGAACGTCAGCTCACTCAACCTCTCCCTCCCTCAGTCCCTCTTCCTCGTTTCTCCGCCCATCAAGACCCTAACTCTAACCCTAATTTTGCACCCGAAAATTCCCCTTGTTCGAGCTCTCACGATGATCAATCTGAGGTCAATTTGTAGGCCTCACCCGCTGATCTCCTCTTTCCTCTCTTGCTGCCGGTCGCAGGCTCGCATGGGGTTCGCCTCCTCCTCCCGAAACCCTAGAGTCCGCGTATCCCCGATTTTCTCCTCTTCTTTCCTGATCGACGATTTGCCGACTATGGCGGCGCCTTCGTCGCGGTTCGGTTCGAGGAGGACGATCACCAGGGTATCCAATTGGAACTCATCGAAATCTCCTTACGAAACCCTTGGTAAATCGCCTAATTTCTTTCAGATTTGGAATTAGTTTATAATTTTGGGCCATCGTTTTGATTTTTAGTAATGGACACGCTTAAAGTTCAATGTGTTGTCAGTTATAATTTTGGGCATTTTTGTTAATTGGTGTTTATTTGTAGAATTGGAAATTGATGCTGACGAGGAGAAAATAAAGTCTGCGTACAGGAGACTGGCCAAATACTATCACCCAGATGGTTTGCCTCTTTAGCTCATATCCATTTATTGTTACATATAAACAAAGTTCTCTTATCCGAAACAACCGTGCAAATGTTTAAATTATTTGCGGGCGTGATTTTCTATATATATATATATATATATATATATATATATATATATATATATATATATATATATATATATATACTAGTCATTTATTATCCGTGCCCATAGGGCACGGTTTATTTAATGGCCAAGATTTTCACTCCCACGAATTTTAAGGTCCCCCAAATTTCAAGTGTCCCCCAAAATTTAAGTTTCCCCCCCAAAATTTAAGCCCCCAAATTCAAATCTTCCCCTCAAATTCGCCCCCCCAACTTATCTCAGTCCTAGTCATCAAGCCCTTATCCTAGTCATAAACCCCTTTGTCCTAGTCACTTGTCCTAGTAGGACAACATTCAAAATCTTCATCAAATATAGAATAGATATATATATATATATATATATATATATATATATATATATATATATATATACTAGTCATAACCCGTGCCCGCGGGCACGGTTCAATTAAGATTTTCCCCCGCAAAATCTTTGTTCCTCAAAAAATTATTTCCACGGTCAAAATTGCGCGGAACAACAAATTTGCGTAAAAATATTTAGCAACATGGACACATTCGGCATGAAACAACAAATTCAGCGCGGAACAACAAATTAGTGTAAAAACATTTAGCGGCGCCTTCGACGCAGAACAACAAATTAGTTTAAAAATCGGCGCGGGCGCCTTCGGCGCGGGCGCGGTTCAATTAAGATTTTCCCCCGCAAAATCTTTGTTCCCCAAAAAATTATTTCCACAGTCAAAATTGCGCGGAACAACAAATTTGCGTAAAAATATTTAGCGACATGGACGCATTCGGCATGAAACAACAAATTCGGCGTGGAACAACAAATTAGTGTAAAAACATTTAGCGGGCGCCTTCGGCGCGGAACAACAAATTAGTTTAAAAATCGGCGCGGGCACGGCACATTTAAGATTTTTTTCCCGCGAAATCGTTGTCCCCAAATAATATTTCTACAGCCAAAATTTAAAAGAACAACAAATTAGAGTAAAAAAATTTAGAGGCACTGCCGCCTTCGGCGAGGAACAATAAATTCGGTGCAGGCACCTTCGGCACAGAACAACAAATTAGCGTATAAAAATTTAGCGGGCGCCTTCAGCGCGAGTGGGTTGGTCAGACCTCTGCTTGACGCCCAAAAAGCTCAGCTCGCCTCTTTGAATGCATATTCCCTATGTTTTTTTGTTTCAATTTTTTTGGGTCAGTCGAAATAAAGTTCTTTTTTGCATACTTGTAATTTAAGTTGCATATTTTTTTGGTTTCAATTTTTTTTTGTTTTTTTGGGTTTAATTTTTTTGGGTCGCATTTTTTTGGGTCATTTTTGAATGAAGTGTATTAAGTTCTGATGCTGCCAATTTCAAAAAAGAAAAGCTTTTGTATTCTCCCAACAAATTTCTCTTCAACCCAAAAATTTCCACCCACCCAAAACTAAACATGACACTGCAACATAGGATCAATTCAAAATCTGCCCTCAATTGTAATATAGATAGTCGTAACCTAAGGGCACGGCTCTTTTAAAATATTTCCCCTCAAAATCTTTGATCCCGTAATTATAATTAGTCCATAAATAAATCGCAATAATTGTTATTAGTTAGTTTCCAAAATTTTAGTTCCCCCAAAATTTACTTCCCTACGAAATTAGTTTTCCCAAGAAATTTCAAAAAATTTAGTTCAACCCAAAAATTAGTTCATCTTAGAGAATTTTGTTCCACTTAAAAATTTTGTTCATCTCAGAGAGAACTTCCAGCCAAAATGGATATTCCACTTCCTTGGAAGAGAAAGCATGATGTTGTTAACAGAAGTAAACATCGATACCCACAACCACCAGCATTTTGGTCCCCCCCCCCAAAAAGAAAAATTGATTCAAGAAATTACATGACATTATGAGAAGCATTATACACATAGATATTGAAAAAAAATATCTACAAAGTATATCACTTACATATACTTGGTTACATCATCAATATGTACACATACGATGACCTTTGTAGTTTGAAGAAATCATTCAGCACAAAAGCATCAAATCCAAAACACTGCAGTTTGAAGACCAATAGCGTGTTAAATATTAATCATACACCCACAGTTTGCATAACCAAAAAGCAAATACCGAGTTAATTTCTGCATATCCTAGCCACCTTGGAGGACAGATTATCAAAACAGAAAGCAAAAAATCGAGTTAATATTATGTAATAATGAAATGATATTCTTATACTTAGCCTTAATAATGCGGCAATTTCTCTCTCTATACACACTTTTCAACTCAAAGCCACGACAAAACAGTTTCAAGAATTAAAAATGAGGCAATTACTCCCCAAATAAGTCCACCCCCAAGGTCATTGATTAATTTCCAAGAAAACTGTACATGTAAGCCATAAGAAATCAAATTTCATGAATATTATTTAGCCATCCCCTCTCATTGTATTTCAACAAAGTGCCAACATTAGGACCAAAGCTGTAAAGCTCTAGGAAGATGATTGGTCTGCTGCATTTCCCCCCGAGTGTGTGCTTTGTTAGAACTCAATGCCCCTTCTCTTCTTTGGCTGCGCTTCAAGGTTCTCTTTCTTCTTCATCGCCACAAACTCATCGTAATCGATCCTTCCATCCTGTCAAAACATAAGAGCAGCCACAGAGAACATGTTAGTAAATTCTGTCTACATGGAGTTCTAAAAAAATTAACATTATGTCTACTTGTAGTTTGTAAAGAGTCCTGGATAATGAAGCAAGCCTTCAAACTTGGAAATGTCTATGTAACTATTATGTTTCACCTTCTCCTTCTATAAATCCAAATCCATTCAATTCTTTCTGAGAGCAAAACAGAATTGGATAAAAAAAAATAGACACATGTTGATTATAAGCAAAACAGAAATGGATTTTCTGATACATAAGAGTACTTGAAATTAAACTTTTGGCAAAAAAATTTGGGTCATAAAAATTGACAAAAAACTCATGAATAGGACCTGAATATTCTGGTGCTAGGTATAGCACAGTCGATCGAACTGGAAGATCCTCCACCTAATTGGACCAATAAACCATCAAAATATTTCCCATCCTGAATTTCATTCAAAGAGTTTGAAATAAACATCCAAAATATCATGAAGCAAACCAAACATTGCAATGTTAACTACATAAATAATTACCATGAGTATCCATCGCAGTGCTCTGAATCTATCATCACGTAGAGCAGAAGAGAGATGGAGATTACCCAAGTAGCCACTTGCTGGCATGTAAATCCTTCGTGTACATAATATCTTTCAACTTCCTCGTGAAATAAACCGCGGGTAGTAGGACCAACCGTGTACATAACCCATTTTTTTGAAACCCTTCAATTGAAATGCTCAGAACAGGAAAGCCATGCTATCATGAAGGCCATATTATGTTGAACAACTAAAATCCTGGAACTAAAATCCCATTCAATAGTGATTTCAGTCGCAATTTCAGTAGCAATTTTACATTTTTGATGTATACATTTTTGATGATATACTTTGAGTTGTTCAACATAATATCCTACCTGCATACATTTTTGATGTATCCTACCTGCATACATTTTTGATGTATCCTACCTGCATACATTTCAGTAGCAAATACAGGTATATTTCAGGTATATCAAAAATGTAATACAGGTATTGAACTCAAATGTAATACATGTATTGAAATCACTATCAAAAATGTATGCAACAAAATTTCAGGATACATCAAAAATGTATCCATCAAAATTTGAGTAGCTGGAACTAAATGTCGTGATGCTGTGAGGCTTGCGCAAGCATTTTTAAAGTGAGAAAAAATTGCTGCTCTTACATTTATAAAATTTCTCACCTGTGGATGGACCTGTTGGAGATGCTGTTGGAGATGGACCTGTGGATGGACCTGTTGGAGATCTTGATATTGCTGAAATGCTCGTTTCTATTTACCTGCAATGCTCCTTTGTATCACCCAAGGAATAGCCAATGTCGGAAGAGAATGCAATGACAATCACCTGAATTAATCAGGTGAGTATAAATGTATATCAGCTTTCGCAAATGTTTGGGTGTAAATGAAAATTCCAAATGTTTAAAAAATGCTTGCGCAAGCCTCATAGCATCACTAATAATTAAACTGCTGGAACAAAATTTCAGCAATATCAAGATCTCCAACAGGTCCATCCACAGGTGAGAAATTTGCTGTGAGGCTTCATCTCTAAGTTTTTGTTGGAGATGGACCTGTTGGAGATTTTTGAAATGCTGTGAGGCTTGCGCAAGCTGGAACAAAATTTCTCACCTGTGGATGGACCTGTTGGAGATCTTGCTGAAGTTTTCCAAAGTCCACCTGATCTAAACATTTCAACAGCTAAAACAAAGATTTTGAAAGTTGCCATCTTTCCATTTTGAAAGTTGCTGGAACTAAATTTGGGCATGACCTCGACAATATCAAACTGCTGCCATCTTTCCATCTTTCTGAGCTTACCTTGCTTGCAGATGACGTTGATCATGATGTTGAAGGTGATGACAGGAGCGAGGCTTGATTGCGAACTTCAGGCGAGATGACAGAGTCCTCTTGCTTGCGTTGCGAGCTCAGGCGAGATGAAAAACCAAGGGCTCAGGTTGCTGCGAGATGAAAGAGCCCTTGATTTTGGGGGAAATGTTGTTTGGGGAAGACAATGAAAGGGCGCAGGTGAAATGACGATGAGGGCTCAGGCGTTATTTTGTGAGATGAAAGGGTTCATGCGTTTGGGGAAGAGCAAGAGACGTTTCTCTTCCCCAAAAAAGTTATTACCAAGATATGGGACAACCGAGCAGCTGTATATGTAATTTGTCTTTTCGAAATCTGCAGCAGAAGTATGTTTAAAATAGCAAAAAGTATGTTTAAAATACAAACTCTTCATCTCTAAGTTTAATCCCAACCGTTCATCATCCAAGATTAAATCCTGGCCGTCTTTTATCAACCAGTTTGTCCTAGTCAGCTTGTCCTAGTCAGCCTTAGGATTCAAAAATCGCTGTCTAATGTATAATAGATATATATATATATATATATATATGTTTTTGTTGTGCAATTAACAAGATCTTAGCTTGACATTTCTACAATAACAGGCTACAAGCATATGTGATGCATGCATGATCTTCCCCACTCAAACAAATTATAGCCTAAAACCAGGGCAAAAAAGATGGAACTTCTAGCAAATTCCTATTCACCAGCGTTATAAGATAGTATGCTAGATGAAGATTCTCAATTGCACGCATGGTTACCCATCTCCATTGCTTATAATTGACACTCTAACCTGTGGTGAAAAAATGGTAATCAATAATTTAATAGATTAAGAATCATTGGATTTGCAGCTGAAGGGTCATTTGAGAAGGCCAACCCCCCTCGGTTCTAAACCCTACCTGATGATCACAATGGCCTACCTTAGCTGCTATTAGTTGATATTGAGAGAAAATTTATCCCATCTTTTTGAGGATTTCCGTGTCCAAAGTGCAACCCCAACAGTCGGCAACGGTGGGTGAACATTAATCCCTAATACCAGTGGAGAACTGATACAGTGATACATCATGGTATTGCCTTGAGTCCCATGGTCTTTCCCACCCAAGTGCCTTTGGGAGATCTCCACTGCAATTAGGAATCCATCCCGAGTCCATGATTTTCTAGACGACTACCTTTTGCATTCTTGCAATCTGCAATAAATATCTAGTCCAATTTTCCAAATGAATTTGCTGTAACATGGAATTATGACATGCTAAAACTTCCAACAACTGGATTTAACTTCCACCTACAACATGCGAGAAACCATCAGTGGATAAAGTGGAAATGCTGAAAAGATATGGTGAATGCTGATTTCAAATTAGGCTTTGATCCACTGTCAACAACGGCATCCACCTTTCACTCAATGCCAACCGGGACATGATTAATGCCTTTTAAACCAACATATGAATGATAGAAGAAGAAAAAAGATCATTACTAAACACCAGAGCTCTTGCTCTGAGTCAACTTTGGCCATCGTAGCACTGCAGCAAGCTTTACCAGGTTCATTCTAGGTGGTAATTAGATGATATGCTTCCATCTAGTCTAATCTGGAATAGGTTATGTTTTTCATTCTCCGCATCATATTGAAGTAAACTCCTACCTTACGAACTTGTAATCAAATTGATAATCACCTTATCTGCTTTTTCAATCCAGACTAGATAACTAAATGTATGTGGCATGTTTCCCGCTGTATCTGACAAGTTCATTGCTGGGTTAAAACAAGATGAGGGATCTCCTTTTCCTTTCCGCTAACATATGTAATTCTTTAGACATGCCACGCATGGAAGGGGAGAGCAGACTGGTAGTAGGGTGTGCTGCTGTTCGCGTCCATATCCAAGAATCATTATTTCATGGTTCACAGTGGCTTCTGGGTCTCCATGTTGGACTAATAAATATTATCTTGTATTATGTTAGATTGATAGAAAAAAAGAGGATGGTGATGGCTTGATTTTTTTGCTGTTTGGTTGGGTGTAAATGATGTTGAAATCTACGAATCTATGATTTTTATGCATAAACATGAGTGTCATGATCCAACATGGAAAGGAGATGTCTGACACTAGTTGTCTAAATGCAGAAGATAATTATATGCATATATTTCTATTGGATACATGCAAACTTATACCTGTATCTATTAGGCTGATGCTCAAATGTGGAACTACTTAAATTTAATGCTATGTAAACCAATTAGCATTTGTCAAAATGACATAAGGTTCTTCATCTTATACATGTGTAAGGTGAACACGAGTTTACACATTAGTTACTCTAGGACGTGTGTTGTGTCCTGATGTGCTGGACATGCCAATCCCTAGTCGGGAGAAGTGTTGACATATTATTATTGCAGAAATACTGCGTACAATATTTAATGCATTTTAAGATATTATAAAGATGTAACTAGAATAACAACTTGCAAATTGTTTTGGAAGTTGTAAGCAAAACGTTACAAGTGGTATTGCAAGTAAAATTGGCAAGGATATCGCTATGACCACTTGTTACAAGCCGTAATTGGGAGAGGGCTCTCCGCTTGCCATGTAAGCAAGATACTGATAACATTAGACATGGCCCTCCTTGTCATTTCAATGCTATTTTTCTGTGACACGTTTTCTTTGAAGAATGCCATTGTGTTCATCTTCATGTCTGGGATCTATTGTCTAGTTCATGCGACCCCTCTTTTTTTTAAACTTATTTTCCGTCTTCCCTACTTTATTATTATTGTTATTATTAATTTCTTAATTGTTCCTGAATGCACCTGGTATTTCTTTTTTGTGAAGTGTATGATGGTAGAGGAAGTCTTGAGGAAGGCGAGACAGCTGAATCTCGATTCATTAAAATTCAAGCTGCTTATGAGCTGCTCATGGATAATGAAAAACGCCAGAGCTATGATAGAGATAACCGTGTTAATCCAATGAAGGTATGTTTACATTTTTGCTCATGTTCTTCCTTCAAATTTTTGATGCTAGTATTACTCTCACTTTATCTCCCTTACATGTGTGCGCATGCATGTCATGCCAGTTGTTTGCTTCTGTTTATTAATTTTCCTTTTAAGTAACTGCAGTGTTACTCACACATCAAATATGTTCAAAGCAAAAATTCTACTACAATGGCCCCACAACCCCGTCCCAAAGAAAACAAAACAAAGCATCCCCACCCAAAAGGGTAAATTACAGAAAGCCCACCTAATTACATCTTCATCTTAGAAAACTCCCATTGACTATTGAAATTAGCAAAACATCCCATTGTACTGAATTTTGGTTCATGAAAAATCTTAGCCTATAAAACCCATGGGTCACATGATTTGCAGGTGATTTTGAGGCGTGTTAAATACCATGTATGTCCATGTATTATTCATCTCATTCTCCTTTCATCGTCAGTGCGCTACTATGACGAGCGGCTTGACCGAGGAGTTCATCAAGGGAACCGTTCAGACCAATGGCGTCGCCATCATTAACCTTATTTCCCCAAGGCCCTCAACGCGATGAATTTGGAGGGTTCCAATGACGAAATTGGTTGGGGTTTAATTAGGTTTCAATTTGTTTCAACGTGGTTTCAAATAGGTTCAATTGGGATTTTAATAGGGTTTGAAAATTTGGGGTTCAATTGGGTTTAATTGAAGGAAAGAGATGAACAACACAGAATTTTCTAAGGATTTTGTTGTAATGAACTGAAGTGAGTACATAAAAGTCATTTCATATAGGAAAGTAACCGAGTTAGATTTTTTATGGATCAAAGTGCAGCGCCTTATAATTTTTTCTAATTTGAATAGTCAAGGAGGGTTTTCTAAGACGAAGGCATAGTCCAATGGGATTTTCTGCAATTTAACACAAAAAGGTGTTAGTTTGTTACTGTTGTTCACACATTCTCCTTTCATGAAGATGTTGTAGACAAACCGATAAAGTAAACTGGTTTTGTTTTGTTTTAACTGTCGAGACATCGGCCATGGTAGGTGACATGCAACTAGTTAACTGTACATATTATTGAGGCTTATGATCAATGGACTAAGTAGTTTACTCTTTCAAACAAAGTCTATAATACCACATATGATATGACTGTCAAGGAAGCAAATCTACAGATGGGAGATGATGAAATTGAGGTTTCTCCTCAACTATTTTATCAAAATTATAAATTCCAGTGGTAATTGCATTCCTGGGTTAGACCACAAATTAGTCATTAAAAACTATTTTATTCAGGACATATTTCAAAGTAAAGTACTAAAACTTATCCAGAAAAAAATCCGAGCGAGTGAGTGGGACTGTAAATCAAACTAAGGAGCTTCTAAAGCATGAGGATCCAGAATCAGTTTCATTTGTTAAATGTTATGGCATACAGTATAGGCTCTGCCCTCAATCCTTATCAAGTTGTAATAATACTCTATATGAAAACACGAGGGCATCTCTTGTTTGGGTTGGTTTTTGTTTGTTTTTGCTTGCTTGTTGTGTGTGTGTGTGTGTGTGTGTGTGTGTGTGTGTGTTTGGGGGGTGGGTGGGTGGGTGTGGGTGTGGGTGGGTGGGTGTGTGTGTGTGTGTGTGTGTGTGTGTGTGTGTGTGTGTGTGTGTGTGTGTGGTGGTGGTGTTTGGGGGATTTAATCAAAGGATGTCCCAACAGAACTAAGTCATTATGCGGAATACTAACACTTGCTCTGTTTAAACAATAGTACCAAAATTTTGTAAAGTTATGATTGTGGTTAGTAGTCCTAAGACGATGCTACTTAACAGTTTAGTGTGCAAGGCATGAAATTCATCACTGACAATGTTGTGCTAATTTCTTCTTGTTACATCTTACGACCTGACATCCATCATTATTTTTCTGGCAGGCTTCTCAAGCGTGGATGGAATGGTTGATGAAAAAGAGGAAAGCTTTTGATCAGCGAGGTGATATGGCCATTGCAGCTTGGGCTGAACAGCAGCAGCACGAGATGAACATCCGAGCTCGCCGGCTCTCCCGCTCAAAGGTGCGAATTGTAAAATTTAACCATCCTGTTTCATCATATCTTGAACATCGTCTCTTTCATTAATATCTACTGTCATAGTTTGATTCAAAAATGCTACTAAAATTGATCACATGGTAGTAGATAAGCTGAAGAAAACATGGTTCAACCACAAAGCTAAACCCTAGTGGTTAGTGCTTGCGTAACCACTGCCCTTACTAATCCTAATGAGCAAGGATGGAGCTAGATGCTTCATGAAGGGGGCACCACAAAAAGGAAATGCAAGAAATTTAGTGACAAATGGAGCAGAGTAAAAAATATGATAGCTATAAGATTAAATCTTGAAGTGCATATTAGAGATATTTAAGGCACATGTGCAGATCTTCAAACACTTTTCAGGGGAATATCAGAAAGTTTCAAGGCATATTGAGTTTTGAACGTTTTTATGAGCATATCAGAAACCCTTTAAGGCAAACGAGAGGCTTATCTATTTTTTTGTGGTGGGGGCACATGCCCATACAATGCCTAATTAGATCATCCATCCTTGCTGTTGAGCCGATTTACTTTTGGTTCTGAACTTTGAACCAAGGTTTGAGAATCTGGTTTCGGTTGTTGGAAAACTTTTAGGTTTCAAACAGTTTTGCAGGTTTTGAATTGAGTTTCAGTTTCGAACTTATGTGTAATTTATGCATATATTTCTATAACAATATATGTATAATATTTTTTTAGAATTTTAATGAATTTTTAGGATTCATATAATATAATTTTAGAATTTCAAGGAATTTTGAGAAGTTTTATAATTTTAAATTTTAATAAGTATTTTTTGTTTGTATCTTTCAAACAGATGCGTGGATTTAAACTCAAACCCATATTTTAGTCTAAGGAGTGAGGTTTCATTGGAAACCACATTTTGGCCGAAAACGGTCGAGACCAGATTTTAATTTTAGCTGATGTTTTGTATTTTTTTCTCTTCGAAATCAGAACGAAACGGTCCAAACCAAATGGTTTTGGCTGAAACCTCATTCCTGGCTTTCAACTTACTATGAAACTATGCTCATGTACATGTTTATTTTCTATTTTTTCAAAAAGCATGGTCAGCATCATGTATCCAGTTTTGAAGAAGGTGCTATGCATTAATGATCACCTAGGTGGTGGCTGAATTTTTTTTAAAAAAGAAGAATACTAGAAGGGAGAAAAAAATGCACTTGGCCCTCTCTACCCCCCTTGTGTCACCGTCAACCCCTACCACTATCGACAGCCTCCTCGAGGTCTAAAAGATGAAGAGATGAGAGTTTCTTTTTAAGGAGGGGATGCCTAAGCTGTGTAAAAGTCAAGTGAAGCAGGTCTTGCTCGACTCACTTCCTATTAAGTGCACAAGCTCTAACCCACTCTCCCTCTCGTCTCTCTTCATCTTTTTAAACTTGAGATGGTAGCTGACGATGCCAAGTGGGGCGGTTGGTGGTGGTGAGAGGTGCAAGCCGTCCCCCCTCCCTGTGCCTGAGCTTGTGGGGCTTAGCTGTGTAAAAGTCGAGGAAAACAGATCTTGCTCGACCCCCTTCCTATTAAGTGCACAAGCTCTATCCCACTCTCCCTCTCGTATCACTTCTTTTTAAACTCGAGACGGTAGCTGACGATGGCAAGGAGGGCAGGTGGTGGTGGTGTGAGCCTCGTATCACTTCTTTTTAAACTCGAGATGGTAGCTGACGATGGCAAGAGGGTCAGGTGGTGGTGGTGAGAGGTGCAAGCCCCCCAAACCACCACCCAACACACACACACACACACACACACACAGAGAGAGAGAGAGAGAGGAGAGAGAGAGAGAGAGAGAGAGAGAGAGAGAGAGAGAGAGAGAGAGAGAGAGAGAGAGAGGCACACACAGGCACCTGAAGCGGGCTGCCTAGGGGGCTGGCTCTGCATAGGCTGCCAACCCACGACGCTTTTTGTGATGATGCATGCATCCAATTATTTATCATTTTTAACCAGGCTAAAAGGGCTACCGCAGCATCATTATATTGTGAAATGCCCGCAGTTTGCTCATAAAAGTCAAGATTCAGTGGGATTATATTTATTTCTCCTTTTCTATTAAATGAATTGATAAAGTATTAATTGAAATATTGAAATTGAAAATTCTTGAAATAAAGTAATTTTAGTAAAACCATTGGGGAGGAATGTTTGAAAATTAAAAGAATATAAGCATACTTTTATAGAAATTCATACCACATTTATTAATGTTTGGATATTGACATGCGTCATCATTTTGCGTTTTGATCATATCCTATCAGAAAATGGAGTTTGGCAGTCGATGTAACTCAATGGCCGATCATAGAATTTTGTCAAATTATCAACTGAACCTCCTCATTATGCAGTTCTCCTCTATTCCCCAACTTGCCCAAACTGAAACAATTGATGATGGAGAATTCTTAAATATTAGAATGATATCATAACTTAGTATCATAGTTCGAAAATTTGGGCGATATTGAGACACATCACTTGTATTGTATCAATTTCAAGCATGCATATACAACCATCCAAAGCAAGCAGATACTAAATGATAATAGGTAATCCAAGATGAAAGCCGGGATTTGAAGCACCAAAAGTTGCTTATTTGATTTATTCTATATAGTTTTGTTTTTTTTTTGTTTTTTTGTTTTTGTTTTTTTTGTTTTTGTTTTTTTGTTGTTTTTGTTTTTTTTTGTTGTTTTTGTTTTTGTTTTGTTTGGGGGGGGGGGGGGGGGGGGGGGGGTTTCCTAACCATAAAAATTAAAGCTCAAAAGATCATGTGATACTTAGATGTAAGGGCACATTTTTGGATTAGTGATAAGAAATAAACCCCTTTCTGGCATGATTGGGCAAAACTTCGAAGAGTTTTTTGTTGTTGGTGAGACACGAACATCATGGTGCCCTTTGGTTATGACATGAGGCCAAGAAAGTGAACTATGAAATGAATACAAATGGATGGTGAGATGACTAATTTAGATAATATAGCATTGGTTTAGATAATATAGCATTATGTAACTTGTGTATAGAGTTAGAGAAAGAAAAGACGTTTGTAGTTCATGGATAAGCGAAGTACTTGTTGACGACGAAGCTCTATGTGCAACTAACAACTAAGTTGAGATAGAGCAACCAGCACAAAAAAAATCCGACACTCCGATACATGTCATGATACGTGTCATCTGATACTTCTGAAGCCAATACTACAAACCATTACATGGTACCGATACTAAACCAGGACATCACAGTTCGATTGTATCTAATGATCTGTTCTTGTGGCGACACCAATACATTTTTGAATTATGGGCATATTAAATCGAAAAAATTGGGTTGCCAGCTTGCTAAGACCAGTCGCACTCCTTTCAGGAACCTTTCGACCCGTACATGCAGCCTGAGTTTCTTAATTACCTTTTCGCCTTTTATCATTTACCAATCAAATATCATGGCATGTGGCATTGCTTGTAGGGGAGCATCCAAGTTATCCGTCATTAGTTTTTCTTGGGATTTTTGCTGCCTCCAGTTTCCCTCTAGTACCGCAGAAGAGTTTCCTCATCTTCGCTACATTGTTCCTCCTAACACACGTGATCTCTCCACTGTAGTTCAGAACACATCTCACAAGCCCCACATAGTCGAATAAAGTCCGATTCTGTATCAGGTCGACCCCGATGAAAAAAGGAGGATACTAGCAAAGGAGAAGAAGGCGTCCACTGAGTATTTCAACACCACCCTCAAGAGACATACGCTTGTTCTGAAGAAGAGGGACTTGATGCGGAAAAAGGCCGAAGAGGACAAGAAGGCGGCCATCATTCAGCTCTTGGCCGCGGAAGGCCTTGAGCTGGATACAGATAATGAAGATGAGCCAGTCTAAGTGAAATCCATTCAATATATAATTTTTGATGTTGTACATAAGTATCCGAAATTGTTCTTTTGTTTGGCCTCCTGGCCATTGTAATTGCCTGGGTCAGAGGATCCAGCCAATACTTGTGTATATCCATGGTCACTGTCTCACTAATAACTTGAGACCAAAAATGTAAGCGGGGAAAAAAAACTTATATGCACACACCCACTCCCACACATAATTTTATTTTTTCAAGCAAGCAATTATTTCAAAGTTCAGGGCACACCTTGGTTGCCAATGTACACGGTTGATTCTACTACTCAAAAACTAGGGTTTATGTTTTTTTTTTTCGGGATGATGGGAATGTGAAAGAAGGGAGATTTTGATCAGGGAGTTTTTCTTTTTCTTTTCTGCCTTTTGATTTAGTTAGGTTTAGATTCACCAGTCTTTGAACTGATGAGTGATGATGTAAAACCATTAATGGCGATGACGGTTTTGGTGACGTGGATGTCGATCACGGTGGAGTCTAAATTAATTAAGTAATTCTGCAGCTGGAAAATCACAATCATAAAGACATTCCAATACGGCAAAACTAATGAGATGTTTTAATTAAACGCTCCTTGGAACAATTAATAATTCTTAATTATTTATAATATTTTAAGAGAAACTCGTTTTTTTTTTGGGTGCTTCGGAAAATAAACTCGTTTTTGTTAGAAGGTAATTGGACTCAAGAGAGATAGAGAGAGAATTTCATTGCTAAGAATAAGTCATCATAGCTAAGAGCCATGGTGCTCTATTTATATATCTTAAAGTGGGGAGGCCAAAAGCCTCTAGGAGACCAAGGGTCCCCATTACTCTAAGTAATGTGGGCCTAATGAATGTGTAATGAAGGAGGGGAGGCCAAAGGCCTCCTTCATTCATAACACTCCCCCTTACACATTCATCACTTCGGTCTCAGCTACTGAGGCAAGGGGTGGATATTTCTGGATCCAGAGTAAGTGTGTTTGCCTCGTTAAAACCTTAGCTGTGGAAAACCCAGTGGGAAAACCCAACAGCTTAAGGAAAAAGAGTGCAACCCACATGTTACTCCCCCTGATCCGTACAAGCTTCAGGCTTGCAGGTCTTTCAACTGTCGCATACCAATGTTCTTTACAAGCTTTACAAAAGTACATTTAGGCAATGCCTTAGTAAAAAGATCAGCTAAGTTGTTGCATGACTGGATCTGTCGAACTTCAATCTGCTTGTCGTTCTTCTGCTCGTGCGTCCAGAAAAACTTGGGAGAAATGTGTTTTGTCCTGTCGCCTTTGATGTAGCCCTTCTAAAGCTGAGCAATGCATGTGGCGTTGTCTTCGAATAGGGCAGTAGGCTCCAGATCACTGGTCTTCAGGCCAGTGGATTGGAGGATGTGTTGGACGACGGAGCGTAGCCAAAAACATTCTCTGCTCACCTCATGGATCGCGATGAGCTCTGCATGGTTGGAAGATGTAGCAGTAGTGGTTTGTTTTACCGATCTCCAAGAGATAGCAGTACCTCCGTAGGTAAATACAAAACCTGTTTGAGATTTTGCCGTGTGCGGATTAGAGAGATAACCTGCATCAGCATAACCAAACAATTTGGGGGAGGAACCTCTCTGGTAGTAAAGTCCAAGATCAATGGAACCCTGAAGGTATCGCAGAAGATGCTTTACTCCGTTCCAGTGGCGCTTTGTGGGCGCAGCACTGTGTCTGGCTAGTAGATTAACTGTAAACGCTATATCGGGACGCGTACAGTTAGCCAGATATAGAAGTGCTCCAATGGCACTGAGGTAGGGTACTTCAGGACCCAGTATCTCCTCCCCCTCTTCCAGTGGCCGGAAGGGGTCCTTATGTACATCTAGTGATCTTACGACCATATGAGTACCTAAAGGATGACATTTATCCATATGAAACTTGCGTAGAAGTTTCTTTGTATAATTAGATTGGTGTAATAGGATTCCACCTCTTAGGTGTTCTATCTGTAAGCCAAGACAATACTTTGTTTTGCTAGGTCTTTCATTTCAAAAGTATGTTTAAGGCTTTCAGATATCTCTTTGATCTCTGCAGGAGATCCTATGAGATTTAAGTCATCTACATATACAGCTATGATGACAAATCATGTTCCCGTTCTTTTGATAAAGATACACGGGCAGACTTTGTTATTCGTGAATCCTTGCTGTGCAAGAAAATCACTTAGTCTGTTATACCACATCTTGCCCGATTGTTTTAGACCATATAATGATCTATATAGCCTTACAGAGAATACGTCCCGAGGTATCTCTTTCATCTCTGGGGGTAGATTAAACCCATCAGGAAGTCTCATATAGATATTTTTATCTATATCGCCATATATATATGCAGTCACAACGTCCATGAGCTGCATTTCTAGGCTTTCCAGAGAAGTTAGGCTGATTAAAAATCGGAAGGTGATCGAATCCATGACCGGGGAATACGTATCTTCGTAATCAATCCCCGGTCTTTGGGAAAATCCCTGGGCTACAAGGCGTGCCTTATAGCGAACGATCACATTATTTTCATCTCTTTTTCTTATGAAAACCCACTTATATCCCACAGGTTTTACACCTACTGGTGTTTGGACTACTGGTCCAAAGACTTTGCGTTTCAAGAGTGAGTCCAGCTCTACTCTTATTGCCTCGTCCCACTTTGGCCAATCATCTCTGCGTTTACATTCCGCTAGAGATCGTGGTTCGACGTCATCGTCATATTCAGTGACGTGAACGGCAATATCGAACGCAAAATCGTCGTCGACGACTATGCTATTTCTGTCCAGTACTTCTCCAGTACGTACAAAATTTAATGATGTTTCTCCTATTGTTTCCTCTGCTGGGGAAATCAGGAGGGGAGAAGTAGCTGGTCTGAGCTCAGCATCCTGTGGAGGGATAATCTTAGTATCGCCAGGAGTCTTCCTCTTTCGAGGAACTTTATCTTTTGAACCTGGTGGGCGTCCTCTTTTCATTTGAGGTACAACCAATTCTGCTGCCGGTGGGCTGCATCCATCTATGGGGATGTCAATCCTAGCTGGCGTGTTGGCAGCAGGGACGTGTGAACGGACAATCTTCTGGTTGTCCGTGAATTTATTTGGTAAAAGATGTACTGTATTCTGGATGTGAAGGATCTTCAGGATCTCATCTTCACACAGATTAGTACGCGGATCATATAGGGACAAAGACTTCTGGTCCCAACTAATGGTCTCAGAAGCTTCTGGCTTCTTAGACTGTGTGCCCAGTTTTGGAAAAAATTTCTCATTAAATTCACAGTCTGCAAAACGTGCCTTGAATGCGTCACCCGTCAGGGGTTCAAGGTATCTGATAATAGAGGGCGAATCAAACCCAATATATATACCTAGACGACGCTGAGGACCCATTTTGGTCCTCTGCGGTGGTGCTATTGGGACATATACCGCACAACCAAACACTCTCAAATGAGAGATATCCGGAGGTGCGCCGTATGCTAGTTGCATCGGGGATAAAGTGTGACCTCCAGAGGGTCTTATCCTAATAAGTGATGCGGCATGTAAAATAGCATGCCCCCAAGCATCCACAGGCAACTGGGATTGCATAAGCAATGGACGTGCAATCCATTGGAGTCTCTTTATAAGGGACTCAGCTAATCCGTTTTGGGTGTGAACATGTGCTACAGGATGTTCAACTTCAATACCCGTTGCCCGACAATAGTCTTCGAAGACTTGTGAAGTAAATTCTCCCGCATTATCAAGACGTAGTTTCTTGATTTGGTTATCGGGGAAATGAGCACGCAACCTTATTATTTGTGCCAATATCTTTGGAAAAGCTAGGTTGCGGGTGGACAAGAGGCACACATAAGACCATTTGGTTGATGCATCAATCAGTACCATGAAGTACCGAAATGGGCCACTTGCGGGGTGAATAGGCCCGCAAATGTCACCATGAATTCTCTCAAGGAAGCCAGGAGACTCTAATCCCACTTTCAGGAGGGATGGTCTCGTTATTAGTTTTCCCTTAAAACAAGGGAGACATGGAAATTCACCCTTTTGAAGAATCTTCAGGTTCTTCAATTTGTGTCCACGGGATTCAGTGATGATGCGGCGCATCATTGCTGTTCCAGGGTGACCAAGTCTATTGTGCCAGAGTTCGAACTCTGGCAGTGATTGGCACGTCGGGTGCTCAGTCATATTGGCTTCTATTGGTTGAATGTATGTTTGGTAGAGACCCGACGGGAGTCCCTTGAATCGTTCGCAGATGATCTTCCGGTCATCTTTCTGACGAGTTACATACAGATATTCAACCGTATTTTCATCTCTGGTTTCTAAGTGATATCCGTTTAAACGGAAATCCTTGAAACTTACGAGATTCCTATTTGATTTAGGAGAGAATAATGCATTTTTTATTTGAAGTCTTGTGTTATTTGGGAGCAATATAATTGCTTCACCAGATCCTTCGATTATTTGGGACAGTCCTGAAATTGTGATAACAGGACCGTCATATTTATTTACGCTATTAAAATAGCAATGATCGCGAAGGATTGTGTGCGTTGAGGCACTGTCCACTAGGCACTCAGACATCATCTATATAAGCAAAAACGAAATTTTATTTGAGCGAAAATGTAAACATTCATTCAAAAATAAAAGTTCGTAATTAAGCAAATAAAGATGAAGATACATTGAATTTCTAAAAAGCATAGATAAATGATGGTGCTTAATCGAGAAGGTCGTCGTTCTCGAAGTCTTTTGCAGTAAACATTGTTGGTGGCTGAACAGCCGCCAAGTTTGTTTCAGGTAGAGACTTCTGGCTCGCCTGGTATAGATCCTGGAGGTGGCGAGGAGTGCGGAAGTTTCTGGACCAATGGCCAGTCATGCCGCATCTATGGCATTTATCCTCCCAGTTCTTCTTTGGAAGTGACACTTGCTCGGTGTTCTTTCGCTTCCAAGTGAAGTTTCTTTTTCCCTTGTTTTTGTTTGTCTGTGGAGCTGCACCTCTTGGTTGCTTCATTATAGCTTTCCCTTTAGTGTTTTTAGCCTTCCTCTTGTTTTTCCACTTCTGGGGAGAAACGTGGTGGGCTTCAGGGATAGGGGCAGTGCCAGCTGGACGCAAGTTATGAGTTGCAAGCAGTAAGTCTCGATTCTGCTCTGCCCTAAGTAGGCATGAGATCAGATCGGAGAATTTCGTGAAATTGCGTTCACGATACTGCTGCATGAGGATTGCATCTTTCTCGTGAAACGAGGTAAATGTCTTTTCCAACATGCGCTGTTCTGTCACTTCTTCACCGCACAACTTCAGGCGTGAGGTGATGTTATGAAGTGCAGAATTGTACTCAGCGACGGACTTATAGTCTTGAAGTCTGAGGTTTTCCCACTCATAACTGGCACGGGGTAATATAACATCAATTTGATGTTTATACCGTGCTTCCAGCGCTGTCCATAGGTCCTTTGGGTCCTCAACCGTTAAGTATTCGGCCTTCAAGGTCCGATCTATATGTTTCCTAATGTAGATTATGGCTTTCGCCTTATCTACATCGGATACAGTGGTTGTAGGGCTGCTGCTAGCCGTAGCAGAAGCTTCGGCCGCTGCTGAGGCCGAGGAAGGAGCCAAAATGGACCCAAGGAGGGCCATCGAACGCAAGTGTAACTTCAGGTCCACTCGCCAACTCAGGTAATTTGTCCCTGCAGAATCAAGGACTTCGAAATCGACGCTTGCCAATTTTGCCATTTATCTACGCAATTTAAAATGAGCATGAATTAATTAAAATTCAAAATTCATGCATAAAGAAATAAACAAGTAAAAATGCGGGGATCGGCCAGATACCCAAAATAATAAACAGTCCAAAGTTCGTTTACAGTCCATAAAAATGAAAGAAAAATAATACAACTTTGGAAACCCAAACAGAACTGGGTCCCTATATCTCCGTCTTCATATGCTGTTGCATCGAGCTTTGGCTTACACAGTCATGAATCGACTCCTTGCGGTCCAGCGGACGCGGCCAGGGAATTGACTAAGCCAGGACCACTTGTTACCCAGTCAAGCTAGGTTGGTCCAGCAAACTTAGCCAAGCACATTGACCGACATCATGATCCATTGAAGGAGTTTTCATCAATTCTATGTGCTGTTGCATCGAGCTTTGGCTTTAAAATACAAATTTCCTCACTTACAAATTCTCTCAAAAGAAAATAAAAGTGCAAGGAAAGTAAATAGGTATACAATGGCCGATTCCGAAAAACACATTTTTACTGATTTAAACATCCACACAGTTCTAAATATGCTACAGGCATAAAAATAAACAACCACGCATATATCTCAAGTAAAACATATGGTAAAGGAAACTAGAAAATATAATTATCTCGTAGACCACGTGGAAACGTCATACACCGTTAGGTTAGGTGACTAACGGCAGAGCGGTCTCAGGATCTTTAAGATATTTATATTTTGAAAAATCCTAATAATCCATAAATAATTAACAATTCAAGAGAGATGTTTTACATAATATCAGCAATTTGATTAACTGGGCTTCTGGCCCAAATAAACAGACGAATTAAATTATTATTCTAATTTGGGCTTCAGGCCCATAAGCAAAATTAAACACATATTAATTGTAATTGTTATGTACTGGGCTTCAGGCCCAAAAAACAGCCCAACAAAAAGAATTTATAAATTTTTTATTTAAGATTTGGGCTGCAGGCCCATGGACTGTATTTTTTTAGAGTAAATTTAAAACAATCTAATAAGGGCTTTATGGTCCCAAGCTACTGACAGACGCTCTTATGTCATTATTCAGACGTTCTGCGTCAATAAGCCGCATACAGAAACTTAGCTCCCAGCTCGGACTACAGACTGTAAGTGGATATGAACTTCCATTTTCTAACTTAAAGGTTATCCATTTTACTTCATAATCATGAAATCGTTTTGCGCATGTCTTAATATGACAGTAGGAAAATATAACTGTCGACTGGTACAAAATTGGCATAAAATCATATTAATGCCCAAGAGCAGCACGCTCTCGCTGCCAAATCAATGTAGAGGGAAGTTTCACTACAGTTTCTACCAAGTGGAGATATATAGTTAGAATTTCACACACCTTTGAAATTTAGAAGCAACTATTTTTAGTTTAAAATATTATCAGATAGAAAATCAAAATATATCAAATTTATATCAATATCTCACTATGCTAATCAGATTCATTAACCAAAAAAAAATCATGAATCAACGGTCAGGTCCTGGCCATGAAGAGGGTAGAAAAATGTAGTGAAAACTTCACGCAATAGCAAGGACATTAGCCAGGCAATACTTGCCTGTAACCAGACACGCAGAGGACATTTGGCCTCTCAATATTTCAAAGACTCAACTTATTTCAATTTCATTTCACGATTTAATTTCATAAGTATGTACCACGCTTACAATATTTTGTAAGTATATACGGGATCGAAAAGTTACCTCTAGATCAAAAGATCTAGGGAAGATCGTGATAAGAAAAATCCGTAGATAGTCCCGCTCCCAATATGCCCAAAAAAAAATCCCCGTAAAGCTTCGCCGCAACGGATTACCGCAACAACAGATTCCTTCGCGCGTAGGGGTTTGATTTTTTGTCGGAGACGGAGAAGAGCGGAAGTGCTGATAACGTGTTAGAAGGTAATTGGACTCAAGAGAGATAGAGAGAGAATTTCATTGCTAAGAATAAGTCACCATAGCTAAGAGCCATGGTGCTCTATTTATATATCTCAAAGTAGGGAGGCCAAAAGCCTCTAGGAGACCAAGGGTCCCCATTACTCTAAGTAATGGGGGCCTAATGAATGGGTAATGAAGGAGGGGAGGCCAAAGGCCTCCCTCATTCATAACAGTTTTTTTAATTATAATGGTATAGATGGTCTTCACCATTTACTTTTATCTTTATATTTTAAAACATCAATACATCAAAGATGTAATGAGTCATAGTGTTTTTCTCGTAGATATTACCAATTGTACCTTTACCGATTTTGTAACTTTTTGCAAATACTAGATTGACGAGCAAAACACTTTGTATTCACTTACTACTTGGTTTTGTAACTTTTTGCAATAACTAGATCGGCGAGCAAAACACTTTGTATTAACTTACTAGGTGTATTTAAGATTTATCCTATGAAGATCTAAACGAACAATATCAATCATCTTTAAATTAGTAGGCATTTTATTGCGCATATTTGAAGCAATTCTTCTATAATTAGTTGATGCACATCTCTTATACGTTCAAGTGTGGAATCTTTCGCCTACGACAAAGAGGTTGATAGAGTGGTAACTATGATTTGGCCACGTCATCATGTGGTTCCCATTCTTCCATTCTCATGCATCCAAGGTCATACCCACACATGCACTCACACTTCTCACAAATCCCTTGTACCCAATTTCGCACCCACAAAGCTCCGATGCTCATCCTAGTGATTGAATCACTCGCTGTCTCGGTGGAGACCCGGGTTCGAATCCCACTACCCCCTATCCCCTTTTATTTTTTTCTTTATTTTCCAGCTTTTTGGGCTCCGATGGATATATGGTTTCTCCGTGTTTGGGGTTAAGCGATCAGGGCGGGTGTACCCGTGTTCCACGACCCATGTTTCCTTCTTTTCGATATATCAAAAAAAATTCCGCACCCACAGAAATACCCACGTCTATACGGGGCCTGCATCATGGGATGTTGAGGGGGTTTGCTCGAGCCCTTGCACGGGTATTTTCTTGTACTTCTATATTTATAAATATATCTTACATATGATATGATGGTCTTTTCATGCTCGTCTAGATGGAGCCCGTGTAACAGGAAGGTGAGGGGGTTTGCTGGAGCCCGTGCACTTTGTGCCAGTGTATTTTCTAGTACTTATATATTTATAAATATAATATACATATGATATGAAGGCCTTTTTCATGCTTAAATTATATTTTCTTTCACTATGACACTATATATAATAAAACATTATTTATTTTTCGTATCCAATACAAATCATGTCATGTTATAAACTCCAAGATGGAAACCAATCTAAGATTAGGAGTAGTCTACGGCATAAGCCATGGCTCTCTATATATTCATTCTCATATTGGGGGTTTAGGACTCCAAGGGACTCCCCACTACAATTAGTGGGGAGCAATGGTGAGATGATGAGGGGAGGGAGGCCAAAGGCCTCCCTTAACTCACAACACTCCCCCTCATCTCTACATTACCTTGGGTTAAGCATATGAATACTTCAGGATTCAGTATGCTAATGGGGTGGATACTTCTGGATCCAGAGCCACTGTGGTTGCCTCGTTAAAACCTTAGCTGTGGAAAACCCAGTGGAAAAAACCATCAGCTTAAGGGAAAAGAGTACAACTATCGAGGGACTCCCCCTGATCTGTACAAGCTTCAGGGTTGCAGATTTTCTATGTATCTATACAATCATCTCCTATTCGTCTATACATCCATCATGTTCTGAAAGCAAATACAATCATCACTCATCTATACAAATTTCACTCATCAAGCGGCTATTGGAAAGCAGTGGCGCTCTGGAGTGGAACGCTCTTCGAAGTTGGAAGATGACTCCACTAATGTATTCTTTGAATTAGTATTCACTGTGTCTGCAAGGTACTGCTGGACCTGGCTGAGCGTTTTCAAGACTTGTTTCTTGGATGATGAGCTTATCAGAAGATGTAGACTTTGGAGGATGATGTGTAGATCTTTAGGCGGTGGCCGGCCTTTTGTGTTTTAGTCATCGCAATGATCTTTAAACCTGCATATGCGCTATATATTCCTTGACACTTGGAAGTTGCGCAGAAGCAGCTTATCCTTGGTCTAGTGGTGCTCTACAGGACAATACTGTATCTGGCTAACAGCTTTGCTGCAGACTTTTATCAAAGACACGTGCAGTTGGCCAGATAAAGAAGTGTAACAAGTACACTAGAGCTACGCTCTTCGGGACCTATGATGTCCTCCCCCTCTTCCAACGACTGGAAGGTGTCATAAATAACTATTCATTTTTAATAGATTGCAAATGGACATCATTCTTCATAAACTCCAGGCGTATGAAGAATATTAAAGGGTTCCACCACGAAGGTGTTTAATCTGTAAGCCGAGACAATACCTTGTTATGCCTAGGTATTTCATTTCCAATGTATGCTTAAGGCTATCAGATATCTCAATGGTCTCTGCAGGAGATCCTATTAGATTTAAGTCGACCACATAGACAGTGACTATCACAAATCCTGTCAATGATCTTTCGAAAAAGATACACGGGCAGAATATTACTTAAGATCATCTAATGATCTTTGTAGCCTTTATGGAGAAGACGTTTCTACGTCTCTCTTTCATCTCTGGGGGTAGAGTATACCCTTCTGGAAGTTTTATATAGATCTCTATATCTATATTGCCGTATAGATATACAGTCACAACGTCCATGAGCTGCATTTATTGGCTTTTTCAGAGACGTTTAGGTTTAGTAGGAAAATGATCACATTTCCTTCATTTCAATTTCTTATGAAATCCAACTTATATTCCACAGGTTTTACACATTCAGGTGTATGGACTACTGGTCCAAAGACTTTGCTTTTCAAGAGTGAGTCCAGCTCTACTCTTATTGCCTCGTCCCACATTGGCCAATCTATGCGTTTACGCTATAGAAAAGTGGGTTGACGTCATCGTCGTATTCAGCGACGTGAACGGCAATAGCGAAAGCAAAAACCGTCGACGACGACTGTGCTATTTCTGTCCAGTACCTCTCCAGTACGTATGTAATATAATGATTTTTCTCCTATTGTTTCCTCTGCAAGGGAAATTAGGAGGGGAGAGGTTGCTAGTCTGAGCTCAGCATCCTGTGGAGGGATATTTTTAATATATTCAGGAATCTTTCTCTTTCGAGGAACTTTATATTTTGAACCTGGCGGACGTCCTCTTTTTAATTGAGGTACATCCAATTCTGCTGCCGGTGGATTGCATCCATCTTTGGGGATGTCAATCCTAGCTGACGTGTTGGCAGCAGGGACGTGTGAACGAACAATCTTCTGGTTGTCCGTAAATTTATCCGGCAATTGATATACTTTAGTCTAAATGTGAAGGGTCTTCTGGATCTCATTTCACACTGAAAAAGTATGCGGATCATAACGAGATTATGACTTTTGTGTCCCATGATATGGTCTCAGAAGCTTCAGGCTTCTTTAGACTGTGTGCCTATTTCAATGAGACTTTGCTCATCAAATTCACAGTTATCAAGACTTGGTGCTATTGGGACATATTATAAGCATATCAAAACACTCTCAAATGAGATATATTTGGTGGTAAATCATAAGCAAGCGGCATCAGTAATAAGATATGGCCACAAGAGGGCCGTATCGTGATAAACGATGCGGAATGCAGTATGTTGATCCCTAAACATCAACATGCAACTGGGATTTAACAATGGACGTGAAATCCATTGGAGTCTCTTTACCAGAGACTCTGATAACCCATTCTGAGTATGAACATGCTGCATGATGTTCAATTTCAATGCCAGTTGCTTGGCAGAAGTCTTCAAAGTTATGTGTAGTGAATTCACCCACATTATAAGCTTTTGAGAAAGCTAGGTTGCGGGTGAACACACATGCATACATAAGACCATCTAGTAGATGCATCTATCAGTACATTAAAGTACTGAAATGGGCCACTTGCGGGGTGAATATGCCCACAAAGGTCACCATGTATTCTCTCAATGAAGCCATGAGATGCTAATCCCACTTTCAGGAGGGAATGTCTCTCTATAAGTTTTCCCTTATGACAAAGGGGGACAAGGAAACTCAACCTTTTGAAGAATCTTCAGGTTCTCCAAAGGATTCATTTGATGATGCGTCCATCATCGCTGATCCAGGATGACCAAGTCTATTGTGCCAGAGTTGAAAACTCTGGCAATGAAAGGCACTTCTGGTGCTCAGTTAAGTTGGCTTTATATAGGATGAATATCTGTAATGATAAGGACCCGACGGGGGTCCAATGAAATCGTGCGTAGATGGTCTTCTGGCCATCCTCTTGACGAGTTACATAAAGATATTCACTATTCATTATCAACAGTTTCCAAGTTATGTTCGTTTAAACGAAATATACTTGAAACTTGGGAGATTACTCTATGAATTAGGAGAGAAAAATGCATCTTTTAGTCTCGTTGTATGTGGAAGCAATTTAAATGCTTTACCAGTGCATCGATGCACTGTCCACAATATATCACATTTCATCTATATTAATGCAAAGTGGAAATTTATTTGATTAATTCAAAATAAATTTCATTCAAAGCAAACTACAGATGAAGCTATATAGATTTAAATGAATAGATATAAAGATAGGGCTCAATCGAGCAGATCGTCATTCTCAAAGTCTTGTGCGGTGAACTTGGTCAGAGCTTGAATATCTGCCAGGTTTGTTTCATGGGGAGGCTTCAGGCTCGCCTGATACAGGTCCTGGAGGTGACGAGGAGTGCGACAGTTTCTGGACCAATGTCCAGTCATGCCACATCTATAGCATATGTCCTCCCAGTTCTTCTTTGGAATTGGCACTGAACCAGTGTTCTTGTTATTCCACGTGAAGTTTTTCTTCCCACTGTTGTAGTTGGTCTGGGGAGGTGCTCCTCTTACTGGCTTCAGTACAGCTTTCCCTTTGTTCTTTCTAGCCTTATTCTTGTTTTTCCACTTCTGGGGAGAAACATGGTGGGCTTCAGGGACAGTGGCAGTATCAGCAGGGCGCAAATTATGAGTGGCAAGCAGTAAATCTCTATTCTGCTCTGCCCTAAGAAGGCAAGAGATCAGATCAGAGAACTTCATGAAGTTGCGTTCACGATACTGCTGCATGAGGATTGCATCTTTCTCGTGAAACAAGGTAAATGTCTTTTCCAACATGCGATGCTCAGTCACTTCTTTACCGCACAACTTCAGACGTGAGGTGATATTATGAAGTGCAGAGTTATACTCAGCAACGGACTTATAGTCCTGAAGTCTGATGTTTTCCCACTCATAACTGGCATGTGGTAATATTGCATCAATTTGATGTTTATACCGTGCCTCCAGCGCTGTCCACAACTCAATTGGGTCCTCTACCGTTAGGTATTCGGCCTTTAAGGTCCGATCTATATGTCTTCTAATATAGATACTGGCTTTCGCCTTATCCACATCAGAGACAGTGGTAGGAGTGCTTCTAGATGATTGGGCCGCTTCTGGGGCCTTACTAGCAGAAGCATCGGCCGTTGCTGGGGCCGATGAAGGAGCCAAAATTGGGCCAAGGAGGGCCATAGAACGTAAGTGGAACTTCAGGGCCACTCGCCAACTCAGGTAATTCTTTCCTGCAGCATCAAGAACCTCGAAATCGACGCTTGCCAATTTTGCCATTTATCTATGCAATTTTAAATAAGCATGAATTAATTAACATGTAAATTCATGCATAAAGAATAAAATAAGTAAAATGTGGGGATCGGCCAGATACCCAAAAACGTACAAAGTCCAAAGTCCGATTTACAGTTCATAAAGAAAAGAAAAATACAATTTGGAAACCCAGCAGGGGTCCCTATCTTTTGCAAATTTCACATCCGTCTTCATATGTTGGTACACCCGTCTTTGGCATTTATACATACAATCCTCACCTACAAATTCTCTCAAAAGAAAATAAAAGTGCAAGGAATTTAAAGGTATCAAACTGGCCGATCCCAAAAACACATTTTAACTTATGTAAACACCACGCAGTTTTAAAATGCTACTGGCACAACGAAAACAATCACGTATATAACTCAGGCATATATAATATGGAAAAAGAAACTATAAAATATAATAATCTCTCGGACCACGGGGAGACGTCATGCACCGTTAGGTTAGATGACTAACGGCAGAGCGGTCGCTGGATCCTTAAGATAATTATATTTTGAAAAATCCTAATAATCCATAAATAATAGCAATGCAAGAGAGATGTTTTACATAATATCCAATGTTTAAGAGATTTAACAATTGAAAAGTAGCAAATAAAATAACATAATCCGCAATACCTGTGAGCTAGAGGCAGGCAGCAGAACCGATTGCAAAAATATAATCATATTACTTTGCAATTTGATTAACTGGGCTTCTGGCCCAAATTAGAAGTCAAAATTAATTATTAATCTGATTAGGGCTGCGGGCCCATGAGAAATATAAAACTCATTTTCATTGTTATAATTGGGCTTCAGGCCCAATAAACAGCCCATATAATTTATTATTAAGCTTTGGGCTGCAGGCCCATGGGCTGTAATGTTCAAAAATTTAATTGAACATAAGCCATAAACAAAAATTTTTAAAATGATATTTGTAAGGGAATGTGAAAAGTCCCCAAACCCAGAATTTTACAGATCTATTTCTCCCCCTTTCCACGCGGCGGCACACAGAGAGCCCCTCTCGTCTGGGGGAGGCAGTGCGCAGACGGAACACAGAGAGCCCCCCGTCCGGGGGGTGCGGATGACATCAGACAGAGCCTCCGCCCGCCCCCCCCCCCCCCCCCCCCCCCCCCCGACCGGGGGGGGGGGGGGGGGGGGGCGGGGGGGGGGGGGGGGGGGGGCAGTCTGATCCCCCCCGTCTGTGTTGGGGGGGCGGGGGCGGGGGCGTACAGAGCCCCCCCCCCGGACGATCGGCGAAGACAACCCCCGAAGGGTTTTCATTGGGGGTTTTTTATTTTTATTATGATTATTATTATTTTTTTTGTTGTAAATTTTGATATTAAACAGAATAGTGCAGATTTATACAAGCCAATAGAACAACATTGTAAAATCATAGAAAACTCTATTTTGTAATTATCTTCGGGATCGAAAAAGTAATCTTTAGATCAAACATCTAGGGACGATCGTAATAAGAAAAATCCGTAGATTGAAATATAGCTCCCGATACGCCTTAAAAAATCGCTGCAACGGTTCTCCGCAACGCTTCGCCGCAAGCCGAATTGCCGCAACAATAGATTCCTTCGCGCTAGGAGATTAATTTTTGAGGGGATACGGGAGAAAAAGCTCAAAGAATTGAGAGCTAAGGTGCTGATAACATGTTATAAACTCCAAGATGGAAACCAATCTAAGATTAGGAGTAGCCTATGGCATAAGCCATGGCTCTCTCTGTATTCATTCTCATATTGGGGGTTTAGGAGTCCAAGGGATTTCCCACTACAATTAGTAGGAAGTAATGATGAGATGATGAGGGGTCAACTTGTCCGAACTTATTTTGACTTTTTTGATCATCCACGTTTCGGTTTTGTATGGTAACCGACAACAACTGGCCCGTATCCCTCGAACTTAAAGGAAACACTTGCTTGGTAAATACCATAGATGTGCAAATTTACAAAACAAAAGGTATAAATTGATTTTATAAGGGGGGGATTTGTTAAAATGGGCAAGAAATGTTTCCGTATTAGGTTATTCCATCGGCAAATTCGCAAATCAACGGGCATAATGTATAAAAATTGGCAGTATAGTATATATAAAGAGAAAAATGATGGAAAAAATAACATAAGCTGAACCCGACGTGAATCGAACACGCAACCTTCTGATCTGGAGTCAGACGCGCTACCATTGCGCCACGGATCCTTTTGTTGAATCAAGGAAAGTAAAAGTTTATATCTCAAGTGTTTTCCAGCACAAGAAAATGGACACAGTCTGAACACCCGATTACGTTCAAGAAGGAACATATTCTCTTCGAGCTCGGCTTGCGCCATATCTTAGCCCAAATAAACCGTTGCGAACCAGTCTAGCCCCTTGTTAGCAATACGTAATACGGGAAATATTCAGGACATGAATAAAACGTGTTTAATTCGATCAATTTCAAAAGACGTTTGGTCAAAAATTCGGTCAAATATCCGCAATACGAAAATAATACATAAACGGGTTAAATTGTGTTTAATTCGTTAACCCAGATAAAAAAGGCGACTAAAAATACGAATACTGTCAAGATATCATTCATCCAAATGAACTTAAAAATCAACAATATCAATATGAACTATGAGTAAAATAAGTTCTATATTCATGATTTAAATTGTATTCATAGTTTTAACCAAAATGACATGATCATACTATTATATTCCATGTAGCATGCACTAAACCAAAGTATGATCATTAAATCATAATTCAAAATGATTTAAAAGTGTACTTAAAAGGCGTTTAAAACGCATAAAATGCGCAATACGGGAATAAAACGCGTTTTGTTCGTCAACCCCTAAAAAAGCGCGTATTTTTCCGAATAATTCAAACGGACGGCCGTTTAATACGGGAACCATTTTAGACGGGTTTTAAACGCAAAAAATATAAAAATTCGCGTTTTTTACTAACAAGGGTCTAGCCTCATGTAACCTTTCGTATACCATATCTGCTACCTAATCTAATATCCACAAATCTAATCTTACTGGTACCATTCGAGAACTCGATGTCAAACTGATCTCAGATTGGCTAGCAGACATGGAGCATTTGATAGCATTTGTCTGACACGGACAAGCAACTTCAGACTCCGCGACCGATGGAATTCACTAAGATTGTAAGCAACCAAAAGAATTCAATAAGAATGGCATGTTTCCACCAAAATTTCAACACAAAAATAGCATTCCTCTCAACTCAAACCACGCACACAAATGATACCAATCAATCAATGGATCAATCTTTTTACACCAAAAACAAAAGCCATCCCTGACAATCAAACGGATAGGAAAGAAACCCCAGGTAAAAAAATTGGGAGAACTCGATTCAAGTTACATGTACAGAGGGAAAAAAAAGGGGTGGAAGCAAAAGAAGAGAGAACCACTATCACGTTGTAATGGAGCAGAGATCGTCCAACACGGTTCTTATGTTAGGCCTCACATTTACAGGTAGAATACACTTGAGAGAAACAGCTAGCAGCTCATCCATCGCCCTTGGAGCTTCCTCTAAGCCGGCAATCTCCCGATCGAAGCAATCGGTCCCTCTTCCCTCTCGGGTCCACATTTGGACCCAATCGGCGAGATCAACCGCACCGGCCTGGCCTGAGATGATATCGCCGGCGCTTCTTCGGGTCAAGAGCTCCATCAATATCACACCAAACGCATACACATCGGCCTTGAACGAGGGCAGAGGCTTCGTCGTCTCTGCCAGTTCCGGCGCTCTGTAGCCGAGCGCTCCCAGGTTTAGTATTTGCTCCGCGATGCCACCCGAGGTAAGAAGACGGTGGAGACCGTAGTCGGTTAGACGGGCAGAGAGGTCAGGGCCCGTCAGCAGTATATTTGTTGGCTTTAGATCACCGTGAGGCAAGGCTCTGTCGTGATGGAGATGATGCAGACACCGAGCCACGTCGATTGCAATTTTCAGCCTTTGGCTAACCGAGAGCCTGGAATATCTCCTTGGAGTTGACTCTGAAGAAACAGAAACAGATGTGAGAAGATCATCTAGAATATATCAAAGGCGGAATTTGTCAATAAAATGAATGCATGTATGGCCGGAAATTAAATGTTTCAAGGAACATCACCAATTCATAGATGCATTAGTTAAGAACAAGAACAAATGGTATTAAATGAAAGAATCGAGACATGTAAATTTTAGATAAGAACAACCTGGATATGGAAAACAGGCAAAAATTATTTAACTTGGAACAGATGCACACGACTGACGTTGAGATCAATAGGCTACAGCTAATTCCAGTACCCATTTTGTTTTTGTCTGATATTTTATATAGCTCTTACCATATTAATATGCATTTTAATTTCCAAGAACCTTGCCCTAGGTTCTTTGGCAAGGAAACACCTTTTAAATGACATGTAAACACAATTCATCAACGACATGAAAGCTATGTGAGGCCCTACGAAAGGGATGATGGTTGTCACTTGCCATTCCAGCAGCAGAGGAGACAAGTTGACCGGAAATGGATGCGGAAGGGTTCTAACATCTAAAGTTTTATGATGAGATTGGGTAAGAATTTAAACCAGGGTTCCTAAACTAAGGATAAAGATATGTTTTTGGGCGTCGCATTCCAGAGATCAGATTGATCGCCGATTTTAAAGCATCGCAGGAAGATTTCTTTGGACCTCACGGCCAAGTGACTTGATCACCCACTCTCGCACCTCACATGCAAAAGATTCAAAATCACAGTTTGCTAACTCAAATTGTCTTAATTTAATCTTTCATGATTTCAAAAGTTGCACATAAGGCCTTATCTATAGGCAACAACAAAACCTTACCAGACTCATTCGGAACTCCTAAAAGGACTGAAACTTTAGAATAAAATAAAAAAGTTTTTTTGTTTCAAAACGAAACTTACAAGACCTAAGAACCTCAAAAAGATTCAAATAAAAGAAATGTAGGACTAAAAAACCAATAGTCTAAATTGACTCAAACTTTGAAGAAAATTCTAACAAAATTCTAATTTCATTTCTTCTTTGATCACGTGTACTCATTGGAGTATGATTTACTGTAATTCCTAAAAGAATTTGGACATGCTCCACATTTGTTCCACATCAGAACTCCTTTGGTTAGGAAGAATCGATCTCGAGTTTTGAACTGACTTAATATGAAAAGAATCAAGCAATCATGTTGAGAGTAATGATCCAGGGGTGGAAATGACGAGTATAGGAATAAATGCAACATTGCTAGCTTGTATACAATGGACCAGATAGATTAAAAATAAAGTCTATGTGATATACATCAAGTTCAACAACTGGCTTGAATGATGGATCACACATAAACTTGACTCAAGGTGTTGATTCAAACTTTACCTCTGATTTTGTATTTAACTGTAGCACTATCTTGAGCTCGGGCTCGGGCTCAGGAGAGAACTCGAACTGTCTCTATTCCTAAGTCTGTCCCAGGCTCAAGCTCGATCTCAAACTTAGACTCAAGCATGAGCTTAATCGCAAGCGCAGGCTCAATCATAGGCTGGGGCTCATGCTCCGGCTCAGGCTCAGGCTCAAGAACTGACTTCGCCTCTAATTCTAATCCAGCAAGCTTAACTTTTAATTCTAATGTTACTGACTCGGACTCAAACTGTGACACCAACTTCAACTCATGTGTAGGCACCAGTTCTGGCTCTTATTGTCTCTGATAGATTTCAATCTAAACACGAGAGTCATGAAGAAACTTATTGCACTCCTCGCAAAGCTTGTTGATGTCTTCACGAATGTTTATTTGCAGCACTCTTTTAGGCTTTGAATTTGTTGATGATTAAGATGAATGGTTCGTACTAAAAGTAGATGTAACATCAAAACATCTCGTCGAACAATAGACTCTTAAACGAAAAGTATCGCTCGTTAAGAAGTACTCTCGTATGTTTCCAAGAGCAAATGTTAGTGTGATTACCCAAACCCCATTGTTCTGCTTCACCTTTTAACCTGATTCTTGTATATAAATACATCTGTAATTCAGGCATATCATAATAAGAGAACATATTATCCATGCCTTACATCCAACCTTGAAACTTATTTGGATGATACCTAAATTTCACATCAAATCCACAAAACCATATACGTTGCCAGCCTTGCTAGGAGTATAATGATATTTTTAAGGAGACATCAGTATCCTCCCATAAGAAGGCTTATCATGAAGATATATGAAGAAAACTGAATAAAAGAAATGAAACAAAATTTTGCACTTAAATATACCTGAAATACTTCAAAATACCTTAAAATATGGTTATGGCTCGACTTGGCCTGAATCTGGCTTCAAACTACTCGAAAATCAACCCAAAATCACCAAAATAGCTTCAAATCCGGTTCTGTATCAAATCGGGTTGGGTTGGTTCGGTTGAGTAATACCGGGTCCAAGCATAATTGGCCTTAGTTCTCAAAGTACGAGTTAAGTCAGATCTAAACTTCAATTGAAGTTGGATTTGGATCCAATTGACACGGATCAGACCAGTTGGCTTATCCAGCTTGATGATAGATTGGGTCAAACTCAGGTTGAATACTTTGGATTTGACTTGTTGTCGTGTCTGGTCTACAACACAAGTCGGATTAGACTCAAATTCAAACCCGAACCCCAAGTCAAAGTAGGGTAGCTGTGGTACTTGAAGGTGACATCGTCGACAGAGAGAATGATAACGTAGATGGCATCACTAGAGGTCGATGACAGCGATGGTTATGGCGGTGGAGATTTGCATCAGGCAAGAAGATAGGGTTGGTGGCGATCTCAATCAATGACAACATAGATAAAGACGGTGATGAACTCGTTTATCGACAAGATCTGGAGGCAACATCTGTGAATGCGATGACCATTGTTGAGCAGAAGGGATGCTGAAGAAAAAGTGGTGCTAGGATAGACGTTGGGTTGATGAAGATCCTACTGGCGACGGTTGCTGATGAAGAAGATGAGGAAAGTGGTTGACGATCGAATCTGGCGGTTGATCGATGATGAATGCGGGGGTTAAAATGTTAATGTGTTCGAGTTAAGTTGGGGTAGAGGATAATCAGTAATTTTCTAATTTCTGATTTTTTTTTTGAATTTTTTTCTTATCTGCCCCCAAACTAAAGCTATTTTTAAATGATTTTATTTTATTTTTTGTACACCGAAACATATATTTTCTTTCTTTTTGACCTTTTTTGTAAGCTGAAACTGAACTTTTTTGAACGCTAAAACTAAACCTTTTGTTTTACTAAAGAAAATTAAAATCTAATCTAACCTGATCTAAAGAAGAAGATAAATCAATAAAAATATGAATATAGCTCTGATACCAACTGATGGGGAACAAAAACGGAAGGGTTATATAACATCTATGGTTTAATGACGAGAGTTAGGAAAAAAACTAAATTATGATTCCTCAACTAAAAGATAAGGATATGTGATTGCACATTGTACACTAGAAATCAGATTGATCATCGACTTCAACATCTTGCATGAAGCAGATTTCTTCAAACTGCATGCCTGGTTCTAGGCAACTTGATCACCTACTTTCGCACCTCACATGCAAAAGATTCAAAATCATCGAGTTTACAAACTCAAATTTTATTTATTCAATATTTCATCATTTCAGTAACATTCAAGATCTTATTTATAGTTAAAACCAAATTTTAACTAGACTCGTACTTTGATCTCCTATAAATACTCAAATTCTAGAATAAAATAAAAGAGTTTATTTTTTAAAAACTCGCGAGACCTTAAAAACCTCAAAAGGACTAAAATAAAAAGGACTCAAAACTAAAGTCTAAATTGAATCAAACTCTAAAGAAAATAATAATCAAATCATAATTTCTTTTCTTCTTTGATCACTAGTCTTTTTTGGAGCAAGATTTGCTTCAATTCCTAAATTTATTTTCCCATAACACTAGCAAGCAAGCTTTAATGAATCCATCCATAGTACTAAATTCCTTTCCAACCATGGCTCTCTCTCTTGGGCAGAAGAATCATACATGTATCTTCATATTTATGCAGATGCTCTGGCAAATTCCATTATTTTTCATCTAGTCACCTCTGTAACACTATTGAGTAACTATGGTAGCGCAGCCAACATTCTCCACCTTATTCATTAAAAAAATTCAAATGAGGGGCTATTTCTTCCATTCTATCATCTTTATTCACTACTTAATTGGTTTATATTCCTCTTTCAAAAATTTTACTGACAGCTAGTGGCCCAATTACAAAGAATCAATGATTTCATATGTTGCAACTAGGAACACAAAGGAACTGGAATCTGGGTTGTCCATTAATATTTTTGATTTGAAATTTGGATTCTTCCCCTAGACTCGTCCCAGGAAACATAAAGGAATTAGTATCAAAGCAAGTAATGTATCTGAGGTTTAACAACATTGATACATAAAATAGGCACTGTCGACCGCCACCAAACTTCTGACTAGGTGAAATGCAATTTGCTAGGCATTAATTCACGCCCCCATCAACTGCACAAGTTCCTTAGACTCAATGCCTCCTATTGTTACCCGGAAGTAAAGTCTCTCTTAATCGGAATAGTGCTTTGCTGCCATCTATCAGCAGATAAATACATGATGCTGTCACTTTCCTCACCCCATTCAAACCCCGAGCACAGATAGATTCACACCAGTTCACAAATCCCATTGGCCACATTATTGGTCTTGATTTCGTGGCCACAATTAGATATTTCTTTTAGCGTGCGGAAGCCAGCAGGCTGACAAATCACAAAAATCATGCTTACCCAAAAAAGTAAAAGATACAACTCAGTAGTGATTCTTGTTGTATTAACATCTACACAATTCTCTATAAGCCTACGCCCCAATGATTGTATCCAAATGGTACATTATTCTTCCTCTTCTCATCTAACCAAATGAAGGAGCATTTGCTGATGGCTGAAATACTACCAATACTATTTTTCATGTCCAAGAAGTCAAGGACTACATCCACATTATGGCTGTAAAAATCGAGACTAAATAATCAAGCCTCAATCTGTGCATGTCCATCCATTAATTTAAACTAGCTTAAAGTGTTGCGCTCAGTTCATTTAATAAATGAATGAGCCCGAGCTTGAGCTTGAACATAGGCAAGCTTGCAAGAGCCCGAGCGGAGCCTTAAGCTTTCCTAAGCTCCATTATAGTTAAAGAGCCACAATGAAAAATAACTTCAAAAACCAAAACTTATGTTATTCGCCTTATATATAAATTAGAGAATCGTTTAATTAAAACTAATTGTGAAGAATACAAATTGAAAGTTTCATTTAAGACAAGTAAACCAAAAAATATAATCTAAAAAAATATAATCTTAAAGATAAATGTATGGAAAACTATGTGTGATACGTATTCTGTCGAGCTCTTCGATATTTAATTGAGCGAAGCCTAGTTATGTTCATGTTCATTCCTTTATCTGATTGATCTCAAGTCTCGTTCAAGTTTGGGTGTTTAGCTTATTGAATGAGTTTGACTGAGATTACACCAAGTCGGTTTGAGCCAAATTTCGAGCTTCTCAAGCTTATTTAGAACACTATTCCATGCTAGGATAAATAAATGTCAACACCCTTCAGGGAGATCAACTTAGAAAAAACACACTACAGTCTGGTACGAAGTTCTTAAGGCTCTACCTCCAACTTAAAACGGGTTGTACCACAAGGTTTACAGCTTATATCAAATGTCCACTACTCCAACCACTTGCAACCGTGGGACGATGTGGTATCTCATCTTGCTCATTCTCATGAGTGGTATTGACTACTGCTATTTGTCATGCATTGTCCCATAATAAGCTCCTTTGTTTTTCACTCACCAAGATTACCGCAACTAATTACCAAAAGGTTGTTCACAGAAGACACATTGAGCTGATTTGATATCATAGATTTCACAAGATTTTGAGCTATCTCGAGTCTGCTAAGTACCAACTAGGTTCTGGGCAAAAACCAGTGCGTTGAAATCTGATAGAACTCGAAAGAAATGTGAAACTTTATTGAGAAAAACTGAAAATAAAGTAAGATAAAGGGCTACAATCAAAGGGGTAACCTCCCCCCCAAACGCCGATCCGCACCTTCCCCGTAGAACTCGAAGAACTCTCTCTTCTCTCTCAAAATTCTCAAAATAATCGTGCCTACGGCCAGCCGGCTAATCCCTCCTCTAATACTAATCCACTTCTTAGTAAATTACAAGTTTGCCCTTATTAGAATTAAACTAATAGAAATAAAGTCAAAGAATTGCGAATACGCCCCTGAATCATGCTTGTGGACCGATCCTTCCCTTGGTGCACTGCCGAGCATAGGTGATGAGCCAATCACTATTCCACCCCTAAAAGAGCCACATTGTCCTCAAGGTGGAAGTCAGTAAACTGCTGTGCCATGACGCCCACCAACTCTCATGTACTCTCGTGCTCAGGCAAGCCCTGCCACCGCACCAACACTTCCCGCTCCCCAGCGCTCCCTCTGCGAACCCCCTTCAGCTCCTCAGGCTCCAAGATCACCTCTATATCATCCGTCAATATCTCCGAAAGTGATGGAGAAGGTGTATGTTCACCAATCGCCTGGCGTAGCTGGGACACATGAATACAGGATGGATGACAGATCTTGTAGGCAACTTCAATCTGTATGCAACTGGTCCCACATTGACCTCTATCTCATACGGCCCAAAATATCTGGGGATTGCTTCTCATTCCTTCTATGAGCCAAGGATTTCTGTCTATAACGGCGCAGTTTCAAATACACCGTGTCTCCCACTTCAAACTGCACGTCTCTGGATGTGAGTCCGTCCTAACCTTCATGATCTGTTGGCTCTAGCCAGATGGAGCTTCAGCTCCTTTAAAATCTGATCACTCTCCACCAAGTACAGCTCCACCTCCGAAACTGAGGTCGTCTCCTGTCCATAATACAATAAGTGTGCAGGGTCCCGACCATACACTATCCTGAAAGGAGTCGTCTGAGCTGCTGTGTGATATGACATATTATACCAATACTCTGCCCAAGCCAGCCAACAGGTCCACTCCGTTGGGCTCTCTGAAATGAAGCACCGTAAGTCTCAATGCTCCTATTGACGACATCAATATGACCATCCATCTGAGTATGGTATGCTGTGCTTCGCTTCAAAACCGTGCCCTACAGCCTGAAGAGCTCCTGCCAAAATCTGCCCAAGAACACCGGGTCTCTATCGAAGGCAATGGACTTAGGCAGCCAGTGGAAGCGAATGAACTCCCTCAGAAACACCTCTGCCACTGAAACTGCGCTATAATGATGCCTAAATGGTATGAAATGTGTATACTTGCTGAGGCGGTCTACCATAACAAGTATCACTGTGAACCCTCCAGACTTAGGCAACACATCAATGAAGTCCATGGATAGATCCTCCCAGACCCTCTCTAGCAAGAATAACGGCTATAGCAAACCTCCGGAGGCCATCGCCATGTACTTGTGACACTGGCAAACATCACACTCTGCCACCATCTTTGCCACGTCCTTCTTCATCCCCTTCCATATTGAAACTGCGCTGTAAGGATGCCTAAGTGGTATGAAATGTGCATACTTGCTAAGGCGGTCTACCACAACAAGTATCATTGTGAACCCTCCAGACATAGGCAACCCAGCAATAAAGTCCATGGATAGACCCTCCCAGACCCTCTCTGGCAAGGATAATAGCTGTAGCAAACTTCCGGGTGCCATCACCATGTACTTGTGATGTTGACAAACGTCACACTCCGCCACCATCTTCGTCACATCCTTTTTCATCCCCTTCCAATAGACCTCCCTCGCTAGTCTCCTACAAGTCTTGAGGACCCCAGAATGTCCTCCAACGGCGTTGCTGTGAAACTCCTGAAGAATAGCTGGAATGTGTGTGGATGACCTCGGTATCACCAGGCGCCCATGATGCAACAATCTCCTGTCCTGCAAAGTATAGCCTGGGTGATCCTCGGATCCCTGCAACAGTGATGTCCGAATGTCCGCCAACTTCTGGTCCTTCTCTGCCTCCCACTGCAATGGCTCACAGTCCTGTAGCACCGAAACCGACAAAGCTGCCAAATGTATATCCTCTTCCCGACGTGACAGTACATCTGCAGCCTTGTTTTCCATCCCTGGACGATACTCTATCTCAAATCTGTATCCCATAAGCTTTCGTAGCCACTTTTGATGCTCCTTGCTACCATACGCTGCTCCAACAGGTACTTAAGACTCCTCTGAACTGTGGGAACCAAGAAGCTCTGTCCCAATAAGTACGGTCTCCACTTCTGGATGGATAGGACTATAACCATCAACTCCTCGTACACAGACTTCAAGCTGGTCCTTGCTATCAGTAACTGGCTGTAATAGGCAATAGGTCGTTGATCCTGTATAAACACCGCTCCCAGTCCATGTCACAAAGCATCTGCCTCCACGATAAAAGGTCTAGAGAAATCTGGTAATGCCAGCATTGGTACGGTGTTCATGGCCTTTTTCAAAGGCTCAAATGCTAGTGTCGCCTTGTCACTCCAAACAAACTGGTCCTTCTTTAGCAGCTTCATGAGTGGTCAAGTGATCGTACCATAACCACATACGAACCTCCGATAGTAGCATGTAAGACCAATAAATCCCCTCAGCCCCCTGAGAGTGGTGGGGCATGGCCAGTCCAGCATCGTCGTTATCTTCGCTCTGTCAGCTGCTACGCCCTGAGGACACCACATGTCCCAAGTACTCCACCTGTGGTTGTCCAAATAGATACTTCTTCCTGTTTGCATACATCTGGTGGTACTGCAACTCCTGGAAAACTACCTACAGATGGTCCAAGTGCTCCTTCACGGAACGACTGTACACAAGGATAGCATCGAAAAACACCAGTACAAATCGTCTGAGGCATCAAAGCCTGTAAGGTAGCAGGTGCGTTTGTCAAGCCAAAAGGCATGACGAGGAACTCATAATGGACTTCATGTGTCCTGAAGGCAGTCTTGGCACATCCTCCTGTCGCATCCTGATCTGTAGCTCCAGGAGCTCGTCCAGGAGCTCGTTAATCACTGATATGAAAAACTTATCAGGCACCGTCTCCTTATTTAATGCACTGTAGTCCACACAGAAGCGTCACCTCCCATCCTTCTTCTTCACCAGCAGCACAATACTAGAAAAAGGGCTCACACTGGGCTGGATAACATCAGCCTGGATCATCTCAATTACCATCATCTCTATCTCATCCTTCGGTGCCTGTGGGTAGCGATATGGTCTCACGCTAAAGGGAGACATGCCCTCTCGTAGAACTATGGTGTGCTCGTGATCTCTAGGCAGTGGAAGACCTCGAGACTCCTGAAAAAACTCTTCAAACTGCTCCAGTAACGCCTACACCCCCCTGGGATAGGCTGCCCACTACCAGCCTCAGCTCCACACTCTCCTGCTAACGTGTGTAGCTCCACCAGAAAACCACCCCCTCTGCCTGGATGGTCCTCGCTATGGTCTTCAGCGAGACCAAAGCTCTGTATAGACTGGGGTCCCCCTGTAGTACCACTGCTCTTCCGTCCTCCTGAAACTACATCCTGAGCAGCTTCCAGTTCACCTTCATCTCTCCCAGCATTTGTAGCCACGTCATACCCAAGATCACATCAATACTTCCCAAGTCTAAGGGCAGGAAGTCAGCTAGCACCTGCACCCCCTGCAATGTCAGCACGAGCCTGCGGCACACTCATCGGCTGCTCTCTTTTTTGTCCGTTCCCATCATGACACTGAAACTATACCATTGTCTATCAGCTGAAGCCCCTACTGCTCCACTACTCTCCTGGAGATAAAATTGTGGGTGGCCCCACTGTCAATCAGTACCATCACCTCCTGGTCATAGATGTCCCATCAACTTCATGGTATGGTTTGGTGTGAACCCTACCACGGAGTTTAGGGAAACCTCAGCTACGTCATCCTCCTCGGTGGCCTCATCCTCCATATCATCCATGTCATCCTCGTCTTAAAGCAGCAGCACCTGGAGCTTGCGCCCTGTGCACCTATGTCCTGAAGTGAACCTCTCATTGCACTTGAAGCAGAGACCTTTCTGACGCTTCTCTCTCATCTTTACATCAGTCATCCTCCTAAATTGTCCCCCCACCGGTGGTGTACTGTTCTTCTCTCCACTCTTCTCCTTGGTGGTCTGAACAGCCCCTGTAAACACCCTCTGCTCTCATGTCATCGTCTGGCTACGGGAAACAGGTCCACTTCAACTACCTATTGCCTTCATATCCTTCATTTGTCGGTCCTCCACTATCTGAGCATACTCCATGGCCTCCATCAAGTTCTGAGACTTCTGAATGCGGACCTCTGTGCGAATAGTAGCATTCAGCCCCTTCATGAAGGTGTTCTCCATCATCTCATCAGACACACCATGCACTCGTCCTGACAGTGCGTCAAATCCATCACTGTGCCATCCCGTCTGAGTGACAGTAGCTGCTCCCTCAAATTTCCCAAATGAGGATCTCTAAATCTCTCCACCAGTCCATCCCTAATCTCATCCCACGAGCGAAACGGCCATCTCTCATCCATCCACTGGTACCAAGTAAGGGCATTCAACTAGACATGGTAGCCACCTCTAACTTCTGCTCTTCTGTCATGCATGAGACCCTAAAAATCTCTCCGCCCTAAAAATCCAAGCCATCGGATCCTCTCCCACGAATACAGGTATCTTCAGCTTCCGCAGCATATCCATGGTGAATGTCACATGGTCTCCTCGTCCTCATGTATGCATGGGCTGATGATAGTGATGCCACCTCTCCTGAAGAGTCTCATAGCCTCTCTGCGGGCCCCTCTCACGATCTCCTTGGCCCACTCGTGGGCCTCCTCCTCGGCCTCCATAGTCTCCCTGGCCATCACCCCCAGTCCCACCACCACGCCACTCCTCAAAGTCTCTGTAGCCTCCTATAGTCTCTCCAAGGTGCTCCTCATAGGTGTGGGGTGGGTGTCGTCGTCAAACAGGGGATCTGGATGGTCCCGAAACTTTGCCACATTGTTGTCGTACTCCTAAAACTCCCTCGGGTAGAAATTATCGTCGAAACCACGTGTCGGGGTGTCCGAAAGTGCAGAATAGCCTCTGTCGGGGTCATAGTACCCCCGTCGCAAGCCCAAAGGGCCATAGGGGAGCTGTCGGGGCACGGCAAGGCCCTGGCGGCCCCGGGGAGGGGCCGCAGGGGGCTACCGGCCCCTGTCGGGCTCCCAGTGGCCCTGTCGAGGGTCGACGGGGTCCACCGGGGGTGCCAGGTGGTCGGTGGGGCCTGGCGGCCCTGGGAAAGGGTCGTCGGGACCTCCCGGTCATCCTCCAGGCCCGCGCAGCCCTTAAGGGAAGCCCCTGGGCCCGCGCGGGTCTTCCGTTGCAACTGGCGACCGTGGCTTGGGCCGCCGGCCCTCTAGCACTCCTCAGCTTTCGGATCGCTGCTGTCGAGATCCGTGATCCGTCCATCCTCGAAATCCTTCGCTACGTCCTTCCCCTTGTCCAAAGGTGACGCATGTGTCTCTATTTTAGGGTTCACTTATCCGCCGTTCAATTTTGACGAGATCTCTCCAAGTAGAAAGATGATTTTGATTTTTGATAGGGCTTCGATGTGTTGATTCAAGGTTTTCGCTTGCTTCGTTAATTGATCACCATGCGCCGTTAGTATTTCCTTCACGCCCACGATCTCGTCATTGAGCTTCTCCCCCACCGCATCGATACGATCTTTGGATCTCGTCACTACCGCCATGGATCGACGTGCTCTGATACCAAATTGATAGAACTCGAAGGAAATCTGAAACTTTATTGAGAAAACCTGAAAATAAAGTAAGATAAAGGGCTACAATCAAAGGGGTAACCTCCCTTCCAATACGTCGATTGATAAGGGACGTCTGCACCTTTCCCGTAGAACTCGAAGAACTCTCTCTTCTCTATCAAAATTCTCAAAATAATCGTGCCTAGGGCCGACCGGCTAATCCCCCTCTAATACTAATCCACTTCTTAGCAAATTACAAGTTTGCCCTTATTAGAATTAAAATAATAGAAATAAAGCCAAAGAATTGCGAATACGCCCTTGAATCACCCCTGAATCATGCTTGTGGGCCGGTCCTTCACTTGGTGCGCCACCGAGCAAAGGTGATGAGCCCATCAAAATCTCAATTTTCCTTGGCGATTGAGATAATGTTTCCATTCACTTCTTGTGACCAACCAGTTAGTGGGGCTCACCACACATCTTGAATGACCATTTCCTCTATCTTGGGACACCAATTACTACAGACCAAACTCGTGTGATATCAATAGCATCATTCAATAACATGTGATATCAATAGCATCATTCAATAACATCTTCTCCACGTTTGAACACAAAGAAACCTCCAATTTTTCCTTCAACCTCTCCTAAAAGGTCTTGCTCGTTGAAGTTGGATGGTATTAGATAAATGTCAATGCTTACGTCAATAAAGAATTATCAAGAAATATATTAGTGATCAAAATTTTCCGGCTGTATGGCCTGCATCAATGAGTATCCTGGTGATTTCAAATCAATCAGAGTTCACATCAACAATTGCCCATACATCCTGCCAAGACTCGTTGAAGTATTTTTAATAAGCAAGGCTTTCTTATAGGTGGACAAATTTGTACATGTCCTTCATATCCAAAACTATGATGACTGATTAGTACATGATTTTACTTTATTAACACCAAATTGGGTACCTGGAATAAAAGAGTCAATTACTAGGACAACTTAACTTCCCTCCCTCCCTCTCGAACGGACATGGGCCCCAAGATACCCAGACTGAGAAAGGTTCAAACTTTTGGGTACCTTCTATGTAATATACCTAAACAAATCTAGGGGCCGAGTCTCTCATATTAAACCTTTTGAATCAAAAGAAGAGGAAGAATGGTCAATCCTAATGTCAAGATGGCATTAAAGGGAACCAGTCTGTATGATAATATATGATACAGATCTAAATGAACATACAATAAAGATATTGTCCATATAAATTATTTTAAAAAAGTCAAGAACATAAACTATGAAAAAAATTCATTGCCGTAGAATGCCAGGATATATATCTCTCATCTAGAATGTATATGTGAATATGGTTGACTAAATTCTTTTAAGAAAAGCTAAATATAATTGAAAAGACTGCAAGCTTAAATTCAAGGGTAAATTCCAAGAAACCCATTTAATCTTTACCTCTAATCTCGATTAACCACATAAACTTCAAACTAGATAAAAAAATCCCTCATCTATTCCAGTCCAGCATTCAGTTAATTTTTTGACAGATTCGTGATCATAGAACTGACACATGACTTCTTTATTTTTTTTAATTCAATATTTACCATTGTATGCAAAACTAAGTACTCCAAGACAATCTAAAAATGAAGAAAAAAAACCCTAAATTGAGATGGAAAGAGGAAGCGTAATGTAAAAAAGAGGTAGATGGGGAAAAGTAGGGCGCCAGCCACGGCGGGCAGCGGGTCATGGCAAAACTCTCCTATACTGTTGTCCCTTCACTTCCTCTCTCTTCCCCTGCTCTTTCTTTCTTCTCACTCCAAATCCTAAAGATTCCCCAAATGAACTACATTCTCCTCCTCCACAGCAAGTCCTCTGCCATGTTATTCTTTTCAACCACATCCGGTCCTGCCACCCCAAGGAATGCCGCCAAGTCCCCAAAGTTCAAGGCCAACCCAAGCCCTTCCCCTCCTTTTATTTCACTTGTTTTAGTTCCGACAAGCATTGGCGATGGTAAGAAGAGCAAGAAGATGAAAGAGTGGTTTGAAAAAGTGATAGGGTAGTGAGAGATCTGAGAGATCTTGGTCCCGATGGACACTCGGTGCATTGAGCCCCCTTCATGCTCCAAAAGCAACATGGTTTTTATCTTTTTTTTCCTTTTATCTTTTTAGGTGCTGATGTGTTACTCGATGTTAAGGAAGGAAAAAGAAGATGGAGATGGAGATAGAATAATAGAAGAAGTCAATAATTTTTTTTTTCCTTTGTGCTTGTTTTGGTGTTTATGTGTTGCCTGATGGGTTTAAATGAGAAGATTGAAGATGGAGATGGTAGAAAGAGTGAAGGTGTTTTTTTATATTTCCATTTTCCTTTTTCTAGGCTGCCAAGTTCCTCCTAATGGATTCATGGAGGAATAGGGAGATTAAGTGGAATGGAAATGGGGGTGGAGTTCTTTCCCTTCTGTTTTTTGTTCTTTTCACTCTGTTCTTGGGTTGTTGATTTGTTTTTATTTTCACTTTTTATTTTATTTTCTCTTTTTTGGCCGTTGTTCTTTCATATGGGTCAATGAAGAGGAAAAAACTGCTAAAGGTATTTTGGTTATTTGTTTTTTATTCTTTTATACAGTAATTTTTAAACAGTGGCATACATTAATAAATGAAGGACTTATTAAAAAAATCAAGGGATTCATTGTCTTGTTTTGAGCTTCGGGAGGTTAACTGAGACGCGGAATAAATTTGAAGAGAGTTTCTTGGAATTTACCTTAATTTCAAATCAAATCTGATAGATCAATTTCAAGTTGGCACGGTCCTCTTTTTCTAAATAACAAGAGACTATCAAAAAAAACCCCCATGCATTGATCTCTCAGTTGCAGGGATCAGCCCCATTATTCATGTTTGCAGAACACAGAGGTAGATCCAAATTTCAACTTAAAGGCCGAGTCTGATTTAAAAAGGCACTTTAAACATACCAGTCTGACAGGTACTAGCACAATAAAAATAGCAAACTCCAGAAACAAAGATCCCAAGATTTGTGCTAATAATGGACTAGTTTGATTCTAAATATATTCAAACGGATCTAAAGAATAAATATAGAGTAACAAGTACAAGATGGTCAGAAATATGAATATAGTTGACATAAAAAGCATACTGCTCCAGAAAAATGTTGCTAAAACAGAATATGCACAAAAAGATGAAAATGAGCAACATACCGTAAAGATAGAGTGCCAAACTCTCTCCATTAACATAATCTGATACAATCAACCTTTCTTGCTCCCTTGGACCCCAATAGTATCCCCTCCAAGGGATGATGTTCGGATGTCGAATTGTTCCAATTCTTTTAGCTTCCTTAGCAAACTCTTTTTTATTCTTCACAAGGCCAACCCGCAACCATTTCACAGACAACATGTGACCACTATCCAATGTTGCTTTATAAGATGTCCCGTGGCTACTCCTGCCAAGAACTTCTGCTGGTGCACGGGATAACTCTTCAGCTGTAAATAGTAAAGAGCTATCCAAAAAGAACAACTCCCCAGCCAACCGATCTGGGGAGTATACATCCAACATAACAGGTTGCTCAAGTATTCTTGGACCAATAAAATGTGGTGAAGAAGATAGTGGTGAATCTGGAGAAGACTTGCGTTCAGGATGATCATGTTCCAGGTCATCAAATTTATGACATTCTGAATTGCCATCCTTCTGATCAGAAAACCCATATTCAACAATTTCAGTTAATAACTCCTTCTTACCCGACATTGTTCTAGAAGCTGAAGTTAACAAGTGGTCATTGGAAAAACTAATAGAAGTTTGCAAAGTATCATCTGTTTGATGTCTAAACATGTTAGGGGGGCCAAATCTTCCAAGCTTGGTGTCTTTTCCAGTAGCATGGTCTCTGAATCTGTTTCTCCCACAAATTTCTTGTGATCTTAACTTATAAAATGCCATGGTGAAAAAGAAAATCAGTAGAACAGCTCCAATAGAACCAACGATATATGCTACTCGGATGCTAGATTTGGAAGGTTTTTGTTGACTCACATTGTCAATAACTCCATTGTTATTTTTTCCTGCAGGTGTAGAACCTGGAAAGACTAGTAAAGCATTTCCAGGATAAAAGGAATCAGATGGAAACCTCGTTAAACTTTCAGGGACAGTGCCTGATAGGTTATTGTTTGAAACATTGAATAGCTTGAGGCCCTGTAGTGGCATATCCGGGATTGTACCACAAAATTGATTCCCAGACAGGTCAATAAACTCCAACTCACCCAGTCTATTTATTTCATTTGGAAGATCCCCTGACAACTCATTATCTCGCAAATTTAACAATTTAAGCTTTTGCAGCTTACCAATTTCTGACGGCAAAGAACCCGTTAATGAATTATCAGATAAGTCAAGATGCACTAAATGAGGATAAGAAGGTAAAACGAGTGATTCTGTAGCATGTGAGCTTTGTATTGGAATAGTTCCTGTCAACTGATTTCCAGATAGATTCAAGGCTATCAAGGTTAATGATGTCAAAAGGCTCGGCAAAATAGGCCCAGTGAGTTTGTTAAAACTAAAATCAAGTTCAGATAATCTTGGATATCTCCCGAGTGAGGAAGGAAGATAACCACTTATAGAATTATTCCGAATCTTGATAGATATCAGATTTCCAAACTGAGATGTCACGTTTGGATAGTTTCCTGATAACGAATTTGAACTCAAATCGACAATCTCTAGTGCATGTCCCCAATTCTGCATCACAGATAAGTCACCTGATAGCATGTTATCACTCAAATCCACTGTTGTACAGCTTCCTATAGTAGAGGGCAGTGGACCAGATAGCGCATTTGTTGAGAGATTCAAGACCTTCAAATTGGTAGAATTTATAGGGTGGACAAAACCTGCATATAGAACACAGACTTAGTAAAATACTGGCCCAGTGCGTTTGTTAACAACTTCATTCAATGAAGAAAAGAATTTCCATGCCTATAATTGCTGCAGTCGTTACCAGTAGAAGGAATATAAACTTTGTCAAGTAACTAAAACAAGGCAGCGCATAAAAGAGCAGGAATGCAGGATAATTCAAATTCAAGCAAAACTTGAGAAAACAAAAAATAAAAGAACATACTGAAAGGCGTGTGTTGTATAAGTCATACTTGTGCCACAAAATATGATTTAAATTCCTTAGCTTTGCTAAAGCTTGAAATGCAACAACTGCTTGGAAAAACGTGTTGCAGAGTTCACTTTAATGAATAGAAATCATATGTATGTGTAAGTATGTATATGCATGCACGTATGTATGTGCGCACACACACAAACACACAAAAAAGATTGTTAAAGGTGGATGACGATGATGATGATGTGTGTGTAATATAGGAAAAAAAATCCAGAGATCCTAAAAACATGTATTGATGTATTGATGTAACCAAGGTTTTAGGTATCGGTTTCGGAGAGGGTATCGCTCCGCCCAAAATTTAGGTTTCGGTATCGGTATCGCCCGTTTCGGCGGCATCGGAAGCAAGTTTCGGTATCGTCCGTATCGTCCGTATCGGTAGTTTCGTTTCGGTATCGGTATCGATATCGGTATCAGAGATATTTCCTTGTATTTTCCTGTATTTTCCTGTATTTTGTATTTTTTTTATTGTATACTTTGTTGTATTTTACTGTATTTTCTTGTATTTAACAGTATTTTCCTGTATTTTATATTTTGTTGTATTGTCCTGTATTTCGGTATCGGAGATACTTTGCTCTATTTTTCTGTATTTTATGCATTTTCTTTATTTTTCATGTATTTTCATGTATTTTTCATGTATTTTTCTGTTCACCTTACTCATTTGGAACAACAATTAACTAATTAATAGATATAAACGAACAATAAATATTGATGAACCATAAATCTGCCTTCATAATACAAAAGCTGAATAAAATACATCAAAAGATACAAAATGAAGAAAATAAATAAAAAGATACAAAAATCTCATTCGTAGTTCTCATCATCCGGCTGATGTGCATGGTAGTATGGAGGATATGAATACTGCATCTGTTCCGGGCCTAAAAAGATATCATCATGTTATCATATGCTGAGGGCCGGCTCTGCTCGATGAAAGGCGTGTCATGACTGCCTTGACTGCTGGACTGCTCAGTCACGTTCGGACCGTATCTGTATTGACTATCATAATCAGCATAGACATCAGAGTGTCTGTACGGTGCGCAATAATCACCTTGGCTTCCTGAGTATCCACCGGAATAAGATTCATAACCTCCATAATAATCAGAAGCGTGTTGATACCCTTGATATTCAGAGTGTCTACCGTAGGCATCGTCCCCCGTTCTTCACTGTGCTGCCTATCATACTCTCTATACCCATGCGTATCATAAGTACGGTCTCCACGTCTCTCAGCAGGGCGAACGGATGCCGACGCACCACAACCTCCATCTGTAGGACCTTGGTCATCGGGAGACGAACCATCATCGCTATCGTGCCGAGCCCGAGTGGCTGCCTTCTTTCGCTTGTACGTGATATTCGCAGGGGCGTGACTTGGCCGCGGCTGGTTGCTTCGTGTACGTTCTGCTTCCGCAAGCGCCTCGTCCAACTAAGGATTGTCTCTGTCATCGAGCACCCTGTCTTCTGTCTCCCTGGTCCATTCCTCCAATGGATCATCCTCGTGAAAAATCTGATCCAAATCGATCAGCTGGTGATCGGCCTTCTCGCTCCTTCTCGTATGTCTACGTCGCAGTCTCATATTATAATGCACATAGACCAGCCTTTTAAGGTGTTCCATTGTTAGCCTGTTCCTGGTCTTTGTGTGAATGAGGGAGAAGGTGGTCCAGTTTCGTTCACAGTTGGACGACGAGACAGTTTGGCTCAACACACGCACAGCTAATCGTGTAAGCGTTGGAGCTTGCTCTAACCCAACGCTTAGCCACCATTGAGCTGCAACAAGTTCCAGTGGTCAAAAAAGATGGACCGTTATATGGGAAACATATAGAAATCTAAGATCCATATAGATACCTGGAGTGACCCTTGTTATCGCCATTTCCGCCTTAGCAGAGCCGAAATAACCAACTCTCATCTTATAGGCCTCCAGCTACAATTATCAATCATAATTTTGGAATGTGAACTGTTACATCGAATCATATATCAAAATAAAAATATTCGAATTTCATTTACCTCCCTGTCAATGTCAATTTGCTTCGAGATGTCTGGTTCAAGCCTCTCGATCACGTGTCTGAGTCCAACCAGCACCTCGTTGTCGTTTGTTGCATTGGAGGAGTATTGAAAGCGAGAATTCAGAAAATAGCATGCATCATGAATATCTTGATGTAGCTGCTTATCTCATCTCTTGTCTATCATGTCCCACCATTTTCTGTATCCCCTACCAACATTCTTCCGAATTTCCTCTTTGACACGGTCCATGGCCTCGTAGAGATACCCCATCTCGGCCTTATCATCGTTGTCGACCATTCGAAGAACCTTCACCAGGGGCTCAAATACGGCGATGACATTAGAGATAGTCTGCCAGAATTCATCGCCGTGAATCAGATCGTACACGTTGTTTCCAACCTCCCTATCTTTTGGTTTAAGCCTTGGAAAGTTATCGGACCAGTCCCTAGATGTGATCATTCTCCGCAGGTCATCTCGGTGCGCATACAGAGAGTCCAAAGCAATGAAGTGGGTCGCAAATCTTGTTATCGCGGGCCGGATCAACTCTTTTCCACCCGTCTCTCTTCTCATCAAGCTGAGCACCCATCCTTTGTTGTATATGAATCATGTTACCATCTGACTTTGTGCGACGATATTTTTGACTACTTCTTCTTTTGCCATGTCAGAAAATATCAAGTCGATACAATGCGCCGCACATGGGGTCCAATACAGATGCTGTCTCTTTCGCATAAGCAGCTACCCAGCTGACTTGTAGTTTGTCCCGTTGTCGGTAACTACCTAGACTACTCTATGCTCCCCAATTAGTTCTGCATATTTGTCCATAAGATCAAATATGTAAGGACCGTTCTGGAATTGGTTGGTTGCATCCACAGAGTCCAGGAACACCGTCCCGTGGGTCGAATACACAAGGAAGTTAATTATCTTCCTTCTGTTTTGTGTTGTCCAGCCATCGCACATCAGTGTGCAACCGTACTCATCCCACTGAACACGAAAAGTTTCTACATAATTTTTATACTCTTCAAACTCCATGTCCAAGTATGTGTGTGCCAGCTCCCAAGCAGTGGGTGGAGCAACGCCACGTCCCGATTCCGTAATAGCATCCACCATGGGCCTGTAATATGGGCTATTGGTCACATTGTATGGGATGTGGTTGAAGTAGAAAAATTTGGCCATAGCTCGGCCGACATAGGCCTTGACATTCTTCATGAAGGTATTCTTTATGGTTGATTGGGATTTACCCTTCTTCGTCTGAGAAAAAGGGTCGACACCGGGTCTGAGAGCGCCGGATGGTCTACCGGTTGGCTGAACATTGCGAGCAGAACCGCACGCGAACATACCGGCCATTCGGGCGGCACTACCCGATCTGGCTAGCCCAGGGGCTCCAGACCCAGACGATCCTGCTCCCATCCTTCTGCTCTCACTTCTAATCTCTTCTTCGACAAGTTCTTGTCTACTTCTTCTAAGAGCTCTTCTAAGGTCCCTCGCCTCCTCGGTCTCATCCTCATCCTCATCTGAGTCATCTGATATTGCCTCCGTCTGCTTTGCCCTTATCTCCTCCTCTATCCTCTTCTTCTCAAATCTGGCATGTACCTTTTCGGTCTTCTTCTGAAATATGTGTGCTCTCATCTCTTCACGCACTTCTTTAGGTACCTCGGGGCATGTCAGCACATCCCCGGTAATTCCCGCCAAGTGTTCCTTAAGGCGAGACACGCCTCCATGCATTTCTTTCCGGCAATAGTTGCATCTTACTTGTCTATGGTTATCTGCGATCATTTTACAGTGAGCCCACCCAATATCCACCATCTTCTTCTTTGGAGTTCTTCGAGACATGTTAATTACTGCACCATAAACCAAGGGTTACGATTAATCTTGAAAAGATTATTAACGTATTAAACTTAGATATAGTCGACGGTGTCACATAATCATAATTTGCGTCCTTGCGGTCCAGCGGAACACGGTCAGGGAATTGACTAAGCCAGTATCACTTATACCCAGTCTAGCTAGGTTGATCCAGCAAACTTAGCCAAGCACATTGAGCCGGATCATGGTCCATTGAAGGAAACTTATCATTCATATGTTTGCCATCAACTAAAAGGCTTTTATTAAAACTAGTTATTCCTATAACTAGTTGAATCCTAAAATTCGAATTTATTATGATTCGTTAATAACTTTTATTAGAGTCCTTATCAACTATAATGTTTTATTTGTTTCAACGTGCTAACCTAATCATGTATTTGGATTTTAATAGATTCACATTACAACAATTTAGAAGAATTTTAATGGCTAACCTAAGAGGCTTTCTTGAATTATCATATAATATGCAAGAAAATAGAATTACCACTAAAACATGTCAACTAAATTTTATCTCATAAAATTTAGCATGCAGATAAGCAACTTAAATATCACATAAATAATAACATGCAATTTGTAGTATATCTATTGTTAGAAAATTTTAGAAAATTTTATTAGAAAATTTTAGTATTTTAATGGCTAACCCAATCCCATAAGAACTATTATTAAAAAAATTTAGTATTTTACGCTCTAACATATTTTAAGTTCTAACATATTTTTAGTATTTTAAGTAGTTAATTGATCAATAATTAATGTAGCTTCTCTTTTATTTTTAGTATTTTTTCCTCTAACCACGTATTATATGGTAATTAAATTGATGGTAGACAAATAGTATTTTTAAGGAGTCCAAATAGCATTTTAGGATTTATTATGTATTTTAAGTATTTTTCTATATGTGTTATGCGTTTTTCGTATTTTTCAGTATTTATTAGGTATTTTAACTAATTTTTTTTGTATTTATTATGTATTTTAAATAGTATCTTTAGGAGTCCATGTAGTATTTTTAGGATTTATTATGTATTTTTAGTATTTTTCTATATTTGTTATGCGTTTTCCGTATTTTTCAGTATTTATTTGGTATTTTAACTAATTTTTTTGTATTTATTATGTATTTTAAATAGTATCTTTAGGAGTCCATGTAGTATTTTTAGGTTTTATTATGTATTTTAAGTATTTTTTTCTTTATTTGTTATGTGTTTTCCGTATTTTCCAGTATTTATTTGGTATTTTAACTAATTTTTTTTGAATTTATTATGTATTTTAAATAGTATCTTTAGGAGTCCATGTAGGATTTTTAGGATTTATTATGTGTTTTTAGTATTTTTGTATATTTGTTATGCGTTTTCCGTATTTTTCAGTATTTATTTGGTATTTTAACTAATTTGTTTGTACTTATTATGTATTTTAAATAGTATATTTAGGAGTCCATGTTGTAATTTTAGGTTTTATTATGAATTTTAAGTATTTTTTTATATTTATTATGTGTTTTCCATATTTTTTAGTATTTATTTTGTATTTTAAATAATTTTTTCGTATTTATTATGTATTTTAAAGTATTTTCCCATATTTATTATGTATTTTCCGTATTTCTTACGTATTTTACAGTATTTTTCCGTATTTTTATATATTTATTTGTATTTTAAGAATTAATCCATATCTGGATTTAATGGCTTTCGAAGTCTCAATGTCAAAATTTTTGAATTTGTAAGCAACATGGAAACATAATTTGTCTACTTAATTAGAGTTAATGGTCCCAATACCTAAGCTTTGAATTTTTAGCATGTCAAAATTTGGAGCAGCAAACATGGAGACTTCGCAATTAACTCTACTTAATTATAGTTACTGGTCCCAATACAGGGGGTTTAAATTTAAAAATTTTAAATGACTTTCTCCTTATACCCTAGTAAATAAGGATTATTTACAAGTTTGCCATTCAGTTCAATTCGAGGGGTTTTAAGTGCGATGGCGTTATTGTAAATAAACGATACATTATGGTCTAAGTTGAAATGATCACTGTATTCGTGTTTAAGTTTGCTCCAACTTTTTAATTTATTTACTATATTGCCATTAGGGTTATTATTATAGGTTCTGTTTACTGGCACTACTGTAAATATTTGATCAACCTATGGGTAGCTTCGTAATTAACAAGGGGGGAATTAAATACGCGACCGCAGGTTTCGAAGCGCTGTTTACTTCTTCGACTTTCAAAGCGACCGCGGGTTTCGAAGCGACGACGCGATCTCCGGCTGCGAGCTCCAGCGGGGGTTTCGAAGCGCCTTCGCACAGCGAGCTCCAGCGGTGGTTTCTAAGCTCTTTCGCACGGCGTTCTCCAACGGGGTTCGATGAGATGTCGAGATCTCCGACGGCTTCGACAACAGCGATGGCGATCTCTCGTGGCTTCCACCAGCGTCGCCGAGCTCCTACGTCTTCCAACAGCGATGTGACGACCTCCAGCGTCTTCGACTCGATGCGGCGAGCTCCTCAGATGGAACTAGGGCTCCCGATTTTAGAGATTTCTCAATAGGTATGTTACTTTGAGATTTTTCGCCTTCGATTCCCTCTTTTTATAACGTTTTCACTTTATTTTCTGTACACTCACGTTAATTTCTGTACACTCACAGGTTTTTGCTTTTCAATTGCCTCGTCGTCTTCCTCAGTCGTCGTCTTCCTCTGTCTGTACACCCGTGATTCAAATTTTTTTCACTTTTTGTTCACTTTTTGTTGTCTTCTTCACAATTGCTTTTCAGTTTGAAGTGACTTGAACCATAGGGTTGCCGGAACCCTAGGGTTCCGGCCAGTATCGCCCGGGCCGATACCGATAATCTGGGAAGGTTTTGTAGCGTTAGGGACCGGTACCGCTACGAAACGGCCGATACCAACTGGTATCGGCCGAAACCTAAATCTATGGATGTAACATAACAAAAGCAGTCACATTGTATCGTAACAACCAAGTTAGGGTTATTTTATGTCAGTGTTTAGTTCATTCAACATTTTTTAAACTCGCTAGTGTGCGAAGGTGCAAAAGAAGAACAATGTACCATTTCTTTCTTCAATTAAGATGAAACAACGTCTAGCATTGGCATGATTCTAGTTCAGAATATATTAGTGTACTATAACGTGCAGCTGAGTAACCAGCAAAGGTATGAATGATGATTATACAAATGCAGGAGCTAGCACATGGTTGTGTGTGTTGAAAACTTTTAGACAGTTCCGTAAAACTTCATAGAACTTTTCACCCGAATCAAAACAAGAAGATAGTGCTTGAGCTAGCTAGCTAGCTATCACATGGTTTTGCCTCACTACGCGACTTGGTTGGTCTCAAGCATTATGATTTTCTTATCACATTAACTGATTTCCAAAATAAGCATGACCTCACCTATGCCTCACCAAGAGAATTGGGTAGTTCTCAAGCCTTACAAGATGATACAGGTAGCTATTATGAAAGAATATGCAAAGAACCAAATATTGAAGAAGCCAGCTTGATATAACCACAGTCTAACACTTGCCCTTAGTATCATCAACAGCAAGACTAAACAATGATCCACTAAGGCCCGAGAAGATTTTCGGTGTGGGGGAGGCAAAACTCTCAAGTTCTTTCCAAATCTTCAAGTTGGGTATAAGATCCCGCCAATGGTAGTTAAATGAACTCATAATGCCAATTTGAAACAAATCAGTACTCTCCCCCCTCTTCAATTCACAGGAGCACAAAAATTACCATCCTCGTTGTAAACAAATGGAAAAAGGAATCAGACATACAGCTAGATGTAGACATGACTATCAAAGTTTTCCGTAATCTAATTATTCGGCCATCCATCTCAACGATGGCTATACCAAAAGCAACACTGAATTCAGAAAACGCAAATGGGTACAGCTGCCATCCAATGGTCAAAGCAGCATTTTGGACTTACGAAAATTCCATCCCTTGAATTTTCTTCTTTAACTAATAGAACAAACAACACTATACATAGAATATAAAAATCAAATCAATTTCTAAAAAATAGCAGCAAATTTAAATTTGATTTACCTGTAAACCCATTACCACTGAGATCAATCTCCACCAACTGCATTCCGCTCTCAAACAGCCCTTCCGGTATTGGCCCGTACAGCAAGTTTCTACCTGCCCTTAAAACCTTCAAATTTGACATCGAACCCAACTCCGTCAGCTCACCGCTCAGCTTATTCTGCCCCAAATCAAGAACCTCCAAGTTCCTGAACAGCCCCACGCTATTCCCAAACCCTCCAGTGATATGATTTCCACTGAAATTCAAATACTTTGCGGTGTTCGCCACGCTCGAGAAGTTGCCCGAATCCAAGAACAGCTCCCCAAAGAAGTGATTCCCGCTCAGATCGACGTATTCCACATTCCCCGACTCCGAAAGGAGCACATTTACGTCTGCCCACAGCTTGTTCGACCTGAGATCCAAAACCCTAAGCTGCTGCAAGTTCCGGATCTCGGTCGGGAAACCTCCCTCAAACCTGTTGGAGCTTAAATTCAAGTAGACCAAGTTGTACAGATCGGCGATTCGCCCCGGGACAGGGCCGTAGAACTGGTTGCCGGAGAGATCCAAGTGCTGTAGAGACTGCATCAAGCCGATGGAGGGAACGAGGCGGCCGGTGAGGTTGTTTCCGGCAAGGATTAGGGTTTGGAGAGACGACATTGGGGTTAGAGTTGAGAACTTGAGCTCGCCATCGAGGCCGAGGCCGGCGAGGGAGACGGAGACGACGGAGGAGCCGGATGAGTCGCAGCTAACGCCGTGCCAATCAACGGGGCACCCGCCGTCGGTGAGGAAGTTGGGGCCGGCGACGGGCCAGGAGCCGGAAACGAGGCCGGATGGGTCGGACTGGATGCCTTTCCTGAACTCGAGGAGGGAGCGGACGTCGGCGGAGAGGTCGGAAACGCAGAGAGGAGGCGAGAGAAAGAGGAGAAGGGAGAATATAAGAACTGGGAACATTTTTTTTTCCTTCTTTTGTTGAACTTCACTTTCTCTATCTATGAATTGGCCATGGAAGAAAGGAAGATAGAAGAAACACTGGAAATGGAAAAGAAATCGGGTGGAAAGGGAAATTTTTGGTAGGATGAGGGGGTTTTTATGAAAACAGACGAAGCTTGAGAGATGGAAGAAGGCAAAGAGAGGGGAGAGTATCAAAGAACAGAGTGTAAAGGGGAGGAGGAGGCCGGACTTTAAAAAATTATTTAAAAAATTAAAATTAAAATTAAAACCGGGGATGGAAACGACACAGTCAACCGGGTACATACCCACATGCATGATACGTGGTGGGGGCGAGCTTGGTGTCATTTTTGGGATGTCTCAAAATAGTAATAATAATAATCTCATTTATTATTCTCCTAATTTATTGCAATGAATCTTATTATTTCTTGCTTTATCATCATTTTCTTAATATGTTGCTTGTTATGAATGAGAGAGGCTCTTGGCCTCCCCTCCTTCATTACACACTCATTGGTCTCATTACTATGGGTAATGGGGACTCTTGGTCTCCTTGAGGCTCTTCATCTTCCCTTACTAAATTAATATATAGAGAATCATGGCATATGGCCATGGTTACTCATTCCATCTCTAAGAATTCCTATTACTAATTTCCTCTTGAGTTTGATCACTCTCTAACACGTTATCAGCACGTGTTCTTCCTTGAGCACGTTTCTTCCTTGAGCACAAATCCAAGCCAAAAATCCCCACCAAAATCGCTAGAAGGCACGCCTTGTAACCCAGTGATTTTCCCAAAGACCGGGGATTGATTACGAAGATATGTATTCTCCGATCATGGATTCGATCACATTCTGATTTTTAATAAGCCTAACTTCTCTGGAAAGCCTAGAAATGCAGCTCATGGACGTTGTGACTGCATATCTATATGGCGATATAGATAAAAATATCTACATGAGACTTCCTGATGGGTTTAATCTACCCCCAGAGATGAAAGAGATACCTCGGGACGTATTCTCTGTAAGGCTACATAGATCATTATATGGTCTAAAACAATCGGGAAAGATGTGGTATAACAGACTTAGTGATTTCCTTGCACAGCAAAGATTCACGAATAATGAAGTCTGCTCGTGTATCTTTATCAAAAGAACGGGAACAAGATTCATCATCATAGCTGTATATGTAGATGACTTAAATCTCATAGGATCTCCTGCAGAGATCAAAGAGATATCTGAAAGCCTTAAACATACTTTTGAAATGAAAGACCTAGGCAAAACAAAGTATTGTCTTGGCTTACAGATAGAACACCTAAGAGGTGGAATCCTATTACACCAATCTAATTATACAAAGAAACTTCTACGCAAGTTTCATATGGATAAATGTCATCCTTTAGGTACTCCTATGATCGTAAGATCACTAGACGTACATAAGGACCCCTTCCGGCCACTGGAAGAGGGGGAGAAGATACTGGGTCCTGAAGTACCCTACCTCAGTGCCATTGGAGCACTTCTATATCTGGCTAACTGTACGCGTCCCGATATAGCGTTTACAGTTAATTTTCCAGCCAAACACAGTGCAGCGCCCACAAAGCGCTACTGGAATGGAGTAAAACATCTTCTGCGATACATCCAGGGTTCCATTGATCTTGGACTTTACTACCAGAGAGGTGCCTCCCCCAAATTATTTGGTTATGCTGATGCAGGTTATCTCTCAGATCCGCACACGGCAAAATCCCAAACAGGTTTTGTTTTTACCTACGGAGGTACTGCTATCTCCTGGAGATCGGTAAAGCAAACCACAACAGCTACATCATCTAACCATTCGGAGCTCATTGCGATCCATGAAGCAAGCAGAGAGTGCTATTGGCTACGATCCGTCGTCCAACACATTCTTCAATCTACTGGCCTGAAGACCGGTGATTTGGAGCCTACCGTCCTGTTTGAAGATAACGCTGCATGCATTGCTCAACTTCAAAAGGGCTACATCAAGGGCGACAGGACGAAGCACATATCTCCCAAGTTTTTCTGGACACATGAGCTAAAGGAGGACAAGCAGATCGAAGTTCAGCAGATACAGTCCTGCAACAACTTAGCTGATCTTTTTACTAAGTCTTTGCCCAAATGTATTTTTGTAAAGCTTGTAAAGAACATTGGTATGCGACAATTGAAAGACCTACAAGCCTGAAGCTTGTACGGATCAGGGGGAGTAACATGTGGGTTGCACTCTTTTCCCTTAAGCTGTTGGGTTTTTCCCACTGGGTTTTCCACAACTAAGGTTTTAACGAGGCAAACACACTTACTCTGGATCCAGAAGCATCCACCCATCTTTGTCTCAGATACTGAGACCAAAGTGATGAATGGGTAATGGGGAGTGTTATGAATGAGAGAGGCTCTTGGCCTCCCCTCCTTCATTACCCACTCATTGGTCTCATTACTATGGGTAATGGGGACTCTTGGTCTCCTTGAGTCTCTTCATCTTCCCTTACTAAATTAATATATAGAGAACCATGGCCTATGGCCATGGTTACTCATTCTATCTCTAAGAATTCCTATTACTAATTTCCTCTTGAGTTTGATCACTCTCTAACATTGCTAAATTTCTGATTTTTCCCCCGTTATAACCCTTTGCTTCCTAACGTAATTTGTAGGCATGAGCTATGGCTATTGATGAAGTTTGAATTTTTTTGGCATCGTATTGTGAATCCAAATTGATCTTATTTCATCAATTAAGAAAAATATTTATTCATTTAATCCCCTCATCCTTCCGCATCTATCTTGTCCCTAAACCAAACTCCACAAAACATAGGGATGAGAAAGGGCATGATCAAAGACCGATTATGCACTCAATTGGGCATGCACCATTTCATCTCTACTAATCCACTAATCCTTTTTCTCATAAACATCTTTCATAACAAAGATGGTTATGGAAATGTGGATTAGTGGAGATGGGAATGATGCATGCCTAATTGGGAGCCCGATCGATAGTTGTCAGTTACATAATTGCATGCAGCTGGTCATCATCTCAACAAATGTGCTATTCATGAAAACTATAAGTTTATTTAGCACTTCTTTAATAATCATCAGTTGTCTAAGATGTCCACTTCATTGACGGCAATGCAAGTCTAAGTTTATTACAGCAAACTGTTCCTTCAATCTTCCAACTTTTTTCTACAAATTTTGGAATTGGGTCAAGTTGTCACCTTTTCTAAACTACATATACTTTTTGCAACCTGACACACTTGCAGCCACTCATTCCACATGCATACAAAGCTCATGCTTGGAATTATACATTAAAAATCTCTCCCTCCCTCCCTCTCTCCATCCATGTGCATTCTCACATGCCAAAGCTGAGGGAAAGCTGAGGCTAAGTCCAGAAGTAAACTGACAGCAAGTTATGTTAATGTTTTGAGCACATGTGAGGGATGAGTGCATCAACTCAAATTCCAGTTGTGGTGTGCTCTTTAGAGGGGACCCCCTCCTACTTCCTTGTAAACTAAGGGTCATGTGAGTGAGTGAATGTTGCAAAGTATATTTGCTCATAATGACATTGATCACATTGAGTCGCATAGGTTATAGTTTTACTATTGCTTGCACAACTATAAAATGGAGTCGCCTTATTTCCATTACCACTTGCATGTCTTTTTTGTTGTTACTGTACATGTCTGCCTGTCTTACTATTGTTGTCACCTTACATGCTGGTTAAGATGATTTATTACCATGTCATATATGTTTTGCCACAGTTGTTGCTCTCGTACGTTACTTATCGCAATTGCACAGTCACATTTACTTTAGTCGTTGCATGCATGTTACTTACCACACTTGCACAACCACCTATATGTTACTAATTATCGCACTTGCATGCATGGTTGCTTTTATTTTACTCATTGCACTTGCTTTTACTTTACCTGTTGCACTTGCATGACCATCCTTAGCTATTTTCCATAGCCTGTTTCATGCTTGTACCCCGCCTTTATTACCATTTCTAGAATTTTTGTAACTTACATACGGTTTCTCTTCGTGGCACCGTCAGACGACGTGCATGTTGAAGAAGAGGCTCCTGAGTTTGAAGAGCCAGAGTTTGATCCAGAGACTGCCGATTTTTAGATCTTGAGTTGTGTGTGTGACATACTTTCCTATGTATTTATATTCTGCTTTACCTTTCATGTATTTGATGTGAGAGCTGTTGTTGTGTGTTGTACTTCGGTTATGGATTGTAATAATCGGACGCTTGTTTGTGAATTTTGTACATCTCTGTATCATATGCGTTATTGTTTCCACTGGTTAACTGTAGGATCTGCAATTGTATCCAAATAGTAATGACCCCTTGAGAGAGGGTCGTTACAATAGGACTCATGCCATTTGCTTTCAATCTAGATCAATCGTTAGACTACAAGATAGGCTAAGTACATGATTCTAGGCAACATGCATGTTAATGGGCTTAGAGTTCTACATGTCAAAGCACTATAGAACTTACCTCATATATGTCTCTTGAGCAAAACCAAGGTTTTTTTGGGCCACTCATAAGAGGATCTCAACTCCAAACACATAACTCACACTATGCGTATCCTTCATGTTGAAGTATGATGAGAGCAAACACTTGGTTGCTTCTATCATTGTCTTATTGTTAAAGGTCATGAGGATGCCATCCACGTACAAGGTCATGAAAAGAAATTTGCTCTTAGATTGCTTAAGATACACATTGTGATTTTTCTTAACCATTGTAAATATATAAATTAACTAGAAGTTGCATGTACACTTGGTGCATGAAGCAAAAATATCTGCCAACGAACACGGCCGTAATGCACACGTGGAACCGGAAAGGAGCGAAAATATCTGCCAACTAAACACTTTATCCTTGGACAATTTACTCACCTGTTTCTTTGTAGAAAAAAAGATGTCTTGACATTCATTTAGACCAGCTTCAAATCCATACGAACGACCATCACCAATATATGTGAATCAATACCAATCTCATCATAAGAGAGATAGTTTCATTATAGTCTACGCTTCCTCACTGGGTGCAGTTCTTTCGTCGTGAAGTTGAGTTGACAAATAAGTTTATAGATTTTCCAATTTTGGAAAAGAAAAAGTCAATACACCCCTGTGGATAGGAGTGTATATAACATCACTCAAAATAAATAACATTAGTTTTGACCATTATTAAACCATGACTGCGTATTAATTCATCATAAGTGATACGACTATTTTGACCGGGCCTGGAGGGGCCACGTCAACTACGCCCAGTCAACCGGAGAAGAAGATATGGAGATAAAGGGAGAGGTGGTTACTTAATATGGAAAAAGTTAGAAGTCTTGGTCCCTATCAAATTTTGTTCCCTTCGTTCATCTGTCACTGCCCAGGACTTCCATGATGCTTCTTTTTTCCTCGCGAAGATGAGTGATTGAGATTCCATGCTAACAAAGCTGGGCAAAAACTCTGTTTTTGATGGACCACATGAGAAGTTCAAGTACCACTGATTTCCACAAGCTTGAATCATGAGAAGGCCTTTGGCACTCAATAGAGAATAATGGAAGTCATGCAAAGCTTAGCTCTAATCAATTAGCAGAAACTTGAACCTCCTTGAGTGATGCTATAAGATCAGATCAGTGCATCCTCCGCCTTAGCATTCCATCCGACGATCCTAACTGAAAACATATTTTCCGCATCTATTTGATACAAATGTAACCAACTCAGCTGGAGGCATCAGTTTTGGTGCTGAGCCAGGCAAAACCCCACTGCATTCTTTTGGTTTGCAACTCTTGGCTATAATACTATGTGCCACTTATAATTCAAATTCTACTGTCAATACTATGTGCTTCTCCTCTGTGTTTTGAAGCAGCTGACTTGACCTTAAGAGTTGCCAGGAATATGCAACAAATGTATTATATGTATGATACTATTTGTTGCAGAAGAGAAGTTAGAGGTGTATATGTTTTCGAGGTAAGCAGTAAGATAAATGTTTTTAATGCTAATTAAGAGCTGTATGTAGATGATGCACTAATGATGACAATCAAATGCCTTTTCCAAATCTAATGATGTTTAATGATTCTCTTGGGCTTACTTCCAGTAGGGATTTCATGGGGGTTATTACGCTGCCATCACGCTATGCTAATCAGACCAGACTAATGAGAACTGTTTGGCCTTGCATCTTTATGCCAGCAAGCAATAACAACTTCATTCTTGTATTTCTTTGCCAAGGGGAAAAAAGAATAAAAAATAACCTGAAAAGCAAATACAGTTCAAATTCTTGCAGAGTGTTAATGTGAGATGTTTCAGCAAATATTATCGCATACTATTTGATATTAATACTTGCATATAAATATACAACATCATTTTTTATACATAAGCATAAAACATACTATTTGATATTAATACATTCAACAGCGATGCATACAGAAAATACCGAAACATAACTCCATATCTTTACTTGCCCCAATTACACATCACTAAAAATGCACATAAGAAAAAACCTATAATTAATCCTCCTGCCATTCCAACTGCAACGCCTGACCAGAATTCATTTTTTTACATCTAATTTAGCATTCGCTTCACGCAGTTCTACTTCACCTTCCACCCAACGAGCTGTCCTCCCCTGATATTGGTCACGGCTATCAGCTGCAAATTCCGTTTCCACATTTCGTGCAAACTTGCTTCCCCACAGGAAGAAATCACACCTGAAATTCAGTACGTAGTGATTAATCAATCAAACATAATGATTAAACACAAAACCAAGCAACGACACGTAAAACTTGGTAACGCAGTTCGTTGCGCACACCTACATCTGCGGGGACACGCCCAGAAAACTCAGATTACTCCACTAAAAATATCAATGAATACAATCACTAACACCGGATTTTTATTAGGAGGGACAAACCCCCCCTCAATACAAACCGTGATGAGTGGTCTGTACCAAACTCATGGAGTAATCTATGCAAGCTTCCCTTGCATGCAAGATCCCTTGCTCAACTAACTAAAATCAACTCCCTTGATTCCTACCTCGGTAGCCGTCAGCCTCCCTCCCAGAGTTCGATCAACTTTCGCAAAAGCCGTAACCCTAGCCACAAAACTGCACGCACCTTAGATACTCCGCTCCCCCTCAATCACAGAGTAGATATGGTAGGTCGCTCGATAAATCCCGTGCAGATCGGCAGCTCGCAAGTTTAGGAACCACTTCAGGCTGGTGGTTCCGCAATATCTTCTGAGATCTTACAACCACTATTTGCGGGCTAATATCTATCCAACAGATTCTTCAATCAAATCTAGGAGATAACACCTTCCAAATGTATCTTCAACGATTCTTCAACATAACAACATATACCAGAATACCTTGAAGAGACTGCAATAAGATCTGAAGTAATCCACCTTCAATATCGCCGATGACCGTCATCCTTTACAAAGCCCCTGACCCAGCATGTTGGACCTCATGTTGCAGCATAACATTCAACATGTCATACAACATGGCCAATAAAAGTAGATCTCTCATTCCAAGATAATTAAGAGCTACAGAGGACAAATTAGTGCCACTAATGACAACACAGTCACACATCGTATGACCTAACAAACTCCCCCTTTGGCATTTAGTGGCACAATCATAATAGGGCAAATCATGTTGGAAAGGAACAAAATGCCAATAAGAGCACAAGAGCCATTTTCATAAAAGTTGGAGAAAGACAACATATCTGAACTCCAAACAAACTTCGCATCATAACATCCAACATACTGTCCAACATGTCATCCAACATCATAACCAATAGCCAACAAAAACATACTACACTACTACACCAGTTATCTCCCCCTTTGGGCCACAAAATCCAAAGGAACATACCTCACTTGGAACCATTGCCAGCAGCATCATCCATTGACTCTGAAGGAGGAAGCTTGGACTTTAGCAGAGCGATCCTGTCTTCAAACATAGCTTTCTGAGCCTCAAAACAACTTTCTGACCCTGAAGAAGCATCAGCTGATTTTCCACATTTTACAGGGCATTCTCATATATTTTGATGTCTTCCATAATAAGAGACTGAGAGGCAGCAGGGCAGAGAGGTTCAGGTACAGAAGGAAAAGATGTTGGCTGCCTATCATCAGTTCCAGGAACAGTTCCAGGAGAAGATGGAGATGAAGATACAGGACCAGTTCAAGGAGAGGACAAGCAAGAAATATCATCAGTTTTCCCTACAACAGATTTAACTGTGTTGCTGATGCCCTCAGAAGGGACAGATAATTCAGTTGCAGAAGGTGTAATCTTCTGAGACATCAGCATCATGGAGATAAGACAAGCATAAGGCAGAGAAGAAGAAGCTCCAGATGACTCAGACATGAACAAAATAGAATCAAAAATGATTCTGCCAAGATTGAAGGGCTGCTTAGTACCAGCAGAATACATTAGTTTGCACATCTCTTTAGTGACAACAGAAACGTTGGATGTAGGAAGCCAATTCATGATGGCAATTCAATACAGTAGAAAGAACTTGGCAGACCGTGAAGAGGAGGGAAAGGTTGAGGACTTAGGCCAATTGACCAGCTTCCCAACAGTGACCACCTTTATGGAGGTGTCAAAATTATCTCCAACTGACTCCCCAAAAACTGACATAGAGGGAGAACAAGACCACTGCAAAATCTTGTTCAGAGCGGAGGGAGAAAAAGAGATAATCTTCCCTATAATAAAGGCACGAAAGGCCCACCTAGAAGAGGAATCTCCTGCAGCCCTAGACAAATTGCAGTAAAACTCCCTGACCAACTCAGGGATATAAGACTTGAAGCATGTTGCAGCATGAAAAAGGTTGAGGTCTTTCAGAATATAAACAAATTTGGTCTTGGCAAAGGTGGGAACAGATAGGGACTTCTCAGCAAGAATGGCCCTTTCAGAATAGAGAGACCATCTCTTTTTGCAGGCTTTATCAAAGAATACCTTGCTAATTGCATCTGATGCAGTAAAAAGAGGTGAAGATGAAGAACATGAAGCAACAGGGATTTTAGCCCTCTTTGAAGGAGATGGAGAGGCATGGCTAGATGGAGCAGCACGTTTCCTGGGAGTAGTCTTGGGCTTGCGTGCATTGGAGGGAATAGAATCATTTCTGGGCAAAGCATGCTGGGGAGAAAAATCAGCATTTTCTGGCATAGCTAGGTTGCATGATGCATCTAATGTTGCAACATTATGTGCAACATCGCAGGAAATACCAGCAGCAGCTTGAGCTGCACATGGATCATCAAGAGGGACATCATTAGCATCACCACCATCTGATGTTACAACATCAGGAGTCTCCTCTAGAGCAACTTCAGGAGCATCCTCTGACAGTGTTGCAACACAAGAATTATCAATTGTCCCCTGATCCAGATCTTCCTCATGAATTTGAGGCATATGGATATCAGTTCAGGGTCTTCCACCAAAGAGGGGTCTTCCTTATGAGGAACTTCTTCATTCACAACGGGTGCATCAGGGTCATGGTTGCCATCTTCCACATCACCAAAGACAGGAAGGATTTGAGGCTGGTCATCTACAACCGCAGTGCCAGAATTCACTTCAGCATCAGCATTTGCACTAGCATCCTCAGTATTTGCACCAACATCCTCAGAGTCAGAAATTTCCAGAATCACAATTTCAGATATTTTAACACAAGACTTCCTTCGCCGACAGGTGGTAAATATGATTTCATCATCATCAGGCACCTCAACACTCATCAATTTACATCTCAACTTGTCCAATTTGTAAGGACCAAGTCTAACACCAGTGAAATCCATCCAAAAAATGTCCAATTTTTTACATGTCCTTCTAAGATACTAGAACCAGTCCTGAATAGTGGCCGAGGGCAGGAAAATCTTCATCCAAATCTGAATCGAAGGAGGAGGGTTCCTTAAACAGAAGTGGAATCTCCAGAATTGGGGAAAATGGAATTATCTCCCAATTCGAAGCTATGGGGGAATGCATGTGCTGGGAAGACGTCGGAGAGGGAGAGGAATGAGAGTCACCAAAAGATGAGACACGAGCAGACCGGGGAGCCACCCCTTTTCTCTTAGCCTGCGGAGGAGAGGAAGACGATGCAGCCTCTTTTAAGGAGAAAGACTGACGAGAGGACCAGCGAGGTGCCTGAGAAGACTTTTGGCTTTGATCGCGTGCCATTTCAGCAGACGAGAGGGAGAATCACTTAAGAAAGGATCAAGAAACCCTAGAAGAGCACACTTCTATTCTTTGAAAATATTGGGAGAGAAAAGAGCGCCGTAAGATGAACTAGTTTGGTGGTGTCCAATATAACGGCCCAACCCTGAATGGGCCTTACTTAACACAGCTCACCTCTACTTATGTTGCAACATGATGCGCAACATTAGATATGACACAGCCCAAGTGCCTGTCGCAGCTCTTCAAATCTGCCTGAATCGAGGGGTTTTATGAAGATATCAGCCAATTGGCTGGATGCTGCAACATATTCCATGACTAGAACTTTCTTCTCTACCAATTCTCTGATGAAATGGTGCCGGATATCTATATGTTTAGTTCTTGAGTGTTGAACTGGATTCTTGGAGACGTTGATAACACTCTGGTTGTCACATAAAATAGTCAAAACATTTTGTTCTACCCCATAGTCAGTCGGCATCTGCTTCATCCATAAAAGTTGAATACAACAACTTCCTGCTGCTATGTATTCAACCTCAGCAGTGGATAGAGAAATAGAATTCTGCTTCTTGCTGTACCATGAGACAAGATTGTTTCCCACATAGAAACAGTCACATGTTGTACTCTTCCTATCATCAGGATTTTCTGCCCAATCAGTATCGTTGTAGCCAGACAGTAAGGTGTTTGTGTCTTTGGCATACCATATAGCATATTCAGCTGTACCACTAACATATCTGATTATTCTTTTGACTGCCGTGATATGAGACTCCTTAGGACATGCTTGATAACAGACACATACTCCTACACTGAAACTGATGTCAGGCCTGGTAGCTGTCAGATATAGAAGGCTCCCTATCATGCTTCTATACAACGTGACATCCACTGATTTTCCATCATCGTCTTTGAAGAGCTTGTCACTTGTAGACATAGGAGTGCGGACTTGTCTGTCATTCTCCAGCCCGAACCTCTTCACTAGTTTTCTCGCATACTTGCTCTGAGCCCGGCCGGACCGATGGCCACCCTGACGTATACATCATAATACAACACATATATGTTCATGTATATTGAATTCTCAACAACCTCACAACCCTAATCAACTAAAATGTTGCATTTTAATATGAAGGATTACGACAATGTACAATCAAAAATATTAAATCCTGTTGTAAACTTGGTGGCTATGGAATCCATAGCCCTGTATTTATAGTGGTAGGGTTACATAATGGGTGAATACCCACTAACGGGTAGACCCACCAAAAGCCCGTTTATAACACTTTCCCTTATCCATCCATTGTTGTAAGCCATGATGGACGCTTCAGGGTTCATATAGCTTATCTGATCATGGGTCTATGGATACTTCTGGATCCTTAAGTTTAAGAGTACTTGCCTCATTAAAACCTTTGCCAAGGAAAACCCAGTGGGAAAAACCAGTGGCTAAGGGAAAAGAGTACAAGTCTCTGTAACTTCCCCTGATCGATGGATAACATCAGAGGTGGATACTTCCGGATCAAGAGTTGATGTGGCTGCCTCGTTAAAACCTTTGGCTATGGAAAACCCAGTGGGAAAAACCAGTAGCCAAGGAAAAAGAGTACATCACAACATTAACTCCCCCTGATAAGTACAAGCTTCAGGCTTGTAAATCTCTCAACTGTCTCATCCCAATTCCTAGTACAAGTTTTCTAAAGGTGCTGCGAGGCAAAGCTTTAGTGAACAGGTCTGCCAAGTTGTCGCAAGACTGGATCTGCTGGATGTCGATCTGGTTGTCCACTTGCTGTTCATGCGTCCAGAAGAGCTTGGGGGATATGTGCTTCGTCCTGTCACCTTTGATGTAACCACCCCGTAGTTGAGCGATGCAGGCAGCATTGTCTTCATACATGGTGGTAGGTCCAAGATCTTCCGTCTTCAGGCCGGTGGTCTTGAGGATGTGGTTGATGACTGATCGGAGCCAAAAGCATTCTCTGCTAGCTTCGTGGATCGCAATGAGCTCGGAGTGGTTGGATGAGGTTGCTGTTGATGTCTGCTTCACGGATCTCCATGAGATGGCCGTCCCACCGTATGTGAACACAAAACCGGTCTGAGACTTTGCGGTATGTGGGTCGGACCTGTATCCTGCATCTGCATAACCGACCAAGTCGGAGGATACACCTTTCTTGAAGTATAGTCCCATGTCCACAGACCCTTGGAGGTAGCGCAGAAGTTGTTTAACTCCGTTCCAGTGGCGCTTTGAGGGCGCAGAACTGTATCTGGCTAGTAAGTTAACTGCGAACGCTATATCGGGACGCGTGCAGTTTGCCAGGTATATGAGTGCTCCAATTGCGCTTAAGTAGGGTACTTCAGGACCCAGTGTTTCCTCCCCCTCTTCCAGCGGTCGGAAGGGGTCTGTGTCAACTTCCAATGATCGAACGACCATTGGTGTGCTAAGCGGATGACATTTGTCCATAAGAAAGTTTTTCAGCACTTTCTTTGTGTATGTTGATTGGTGTAACAGGATTCCTCTGCTTAAGTGTTCAATTTGTAGGCCTAGGCAGAACTTCGTTTTGCCGAGGTCCTTCATCTCAAACGTCTGTGTGAGACTTTTGGATATCTCATCTATCTCTTCAGGAGATCCGATGATGTTCAGGTCGTCTACGTAGACGGCAATAATCACGAATCCTGTTCCCTTTGCTCTTATAAAGATGCAAGGGCATACTTCATTTGTTGTGAATCCTTGTTGAACTAGGAATTCACTGAGTCTGTTGTACCACATTCTACCTGACTGTTTTAGACCATACAGTGATCTCTGGAGTTTGACAGAGTAGACGTCCCGAGGTCTTTCTGTCATTTTTGTCGGTAGTTTGTATCCGTCTGGGATTTTCATATAGATGTCCTTGTCTATATTTCCATATAGGTATGCAGTCACAACGTCTATGAGCTGCATATCCAGACCTTCCTTTGTGGATAGGCATATAATGAAACGGAAAGTGATCGCGTCCATGACCGGGGAATAGGTATCGTCAGAGTCTATTCCTGGTCATTGGGAAAAGCCTTGTGCAACAAGGCGCGCTTTGTAACGCACGATCTCATTTTTCTCGTTTCTTTTTCGTACGAATACCCACTTGTATCCCACAGGTTTAACACCCTTTGGTGTTAGGACTACAGGTCCAAAAACTTTGCGCTTCGAGAGAGTCCAGCTCTACTCCTATTGCCTCGTTCCACTTTGGCCAATCTTCTCTGCGTTTACATTCTGCTAGAGAGCGTGGATCGGTTTCATCGTCGTATTCAGTGACGTGAGTGGCAATAATGAGCGCGAAGTTATCATCGATGATTGTGCTTTGTCTGTCCAGTACCTCCCCAGTACGTACATAATTTAATGATATTTCTCCTATATTTTCCTCTTCAGGGGTTGTTAGAAGGGGAGAGGTAGCTGGGCTGAGCTCAGCATCCTGTGGTGGTATCGTTATTGTTGCTCCAGGATTTTTCCTCTTTCGAGGGTTCTTATCTTTGGAGCCTGAGGGTCGTCCTCTTTTTTGTTGAGGTACGGCCGCTTCTGCTGCAGGTGGATTGCATCCATCTTTGGGTATGTCAATCCTAGCTGGCGTATTTGCAGCAGGGACGTGTGATCTGACAATCTTCTGGTTGTCAGTGAATTTGTCCGGTAAGATGTGAACTGTGTTTTGGATTTGAAGGATCTTCAGGATCTCTTCTTCACATTGGTTTGTACGCGGATCAAAATGGGATAGAGTCTTTGTGTCTCATGTAATGGTCTTTGAAGCTTCTGGCTTCTGTGTGTTAATGCCTAGTTTTGGAAAAGTGCTTTCATCAAACTCACAATCTGCTAGACGTGCTTTAAAGGCGTCCCCTGTAAGGGGTTCGAGGTATCTAATGATCGATGGTGAGTCGAAACCAATATAGATACCAAGACGCCGTTGAGGACCCATCTTGGTTCTCTGCGGTGGTGCTATGGGGACATAGACAGCACATCCGAATATCCTCAAGTGAGAGATATCGGGCGGGTTCCCATATGCAAGTTGCATCAGAGAATAAGATTGACTACCTGACGGTCGTAATCTTATCAGCGATGCAGCGTGCAGTATGGCATGTCCCCATGCACTAACCGGCAACTGGCATTGCATCAACAATGGTCGAGCGATCCATTGTAGTCTCTTTATAATAGATTCGGCTAACCCGTTCTGGGTGTGAACATGAGCTACATGATGTTCAACTTCTATGCCGGTTGCTTGGCAGTAGTATAGGAAGACTTGTGATGTGAATTCCCCAGCATTGTCCAGACGCAATTTCTTGATCTGGTTGTCTGGGAAACGTGCCCGCAACTTTATAATCTGTGCAAGTAGCTTTGCAAAGGCTACGTTGCGGGTGGACAGGAGGCACACATACGACCATTTTGAAAATGCGTCGATCAGTACCATGTAGTACCGAAATGGTCCACTTGCGGGGTGAATAGGCCCGCAAATGTCTCCATGTATTCTCTCTAGGAAACTTGGAGACTCAGAGTCCACCTTCAGGGTGGATGGTCTCGTAATCAATTTCCCTTTGTAACAAGGGGGACAAGGATTTGCACCCTTCCGAAGTAGCGTCAGGCTTTTCGGGTCAATTCCACGGGATTGGGATATGATGCGACGCATCATATTCCTCCCAGGGTGTCCTAGTCTATCGTGCCAGAGTTTGAATTCTGGTTGATTATGGCACTTCTGGTGCTCTAGTGTGTTTGTTTCCATTGCTCTGATCCTTGTGTGGTAGAGACCCGACGGGAGTCCCTCAAAACGCTCGACGGTGTTTTTAGCACCGTTTTTATGAGATGTTACATCAAGGTATTCTCTGTTATGTTTGCTCACAGTTTCAAGGTGGTATCCGTTTAAGCGGATGTCTTTAAAGCTTAACAGGTTTCTATGCGAGCTAGGGGAGAGAAGTGCATCTTTTATAAGTAGTTTTGTTTTGTTGGGGAGCAGAAATTGTGCTTCCCATGATCCTTCAATGATACCTGATGGACCGGAAATTGTATTTACGGTGCCATCGTATTTATTAATGCTTTGAAAAAAGCAGATGTCTTGGAGGATCGTGTGCGTAGAGGCACTGTCCACTAGGCATTTAAAGTCCATCTATTTTAAAAGAAAATATCGCAGTATAAGGCACACACAGAAAATATACTACTGATAATTAATATAATGTCTGAAAAGTACTTCAACATGCTAGAGAAGGAAAAACAAGCAGATAAATAGTTCTTCAAAAAAGAAAGCTACAATGCATAGAGAAATGGATAATGTCCTCAGTCGAGCATGTCATCGTTTGAGAAGTCCTCAGCGATGAACCTGATTGGTGCCAGGTCTTCTTGAACTGCCAGGTTTGTCTCAGCTTGCTTCTGGCTCGCTTTGTACAAGTCCTGCAGGTGGCGTGGAGTCCGACAATTCCTGGACCAGTGTCCAGTCATGCCACACCTGTGGCACTTATCTTCCCAGTCCTTTCTGGGGGCAGATGTCTGGCCGTCGTCCTTTCTTTTCCACACATTATTCTTCTTCCTCCCCTCATTGTTGCTTCTGGGAGGGGGTCCTCTAGCCTGCTTCTTCATTGCTTTGTCCTTCTGGGGTTTGCCTTTGAAGTTGCTCCTCTTCTTCTGGGAGGAGCTGTGATGCGCTTCAGGCGCTGGAGCAGTGCCGGTAGGACGTGAGTTATGGGTGGCCAGAAGGAGGTCACGATTCTGCTCTGCCATCAGAAGGCATAAGAGAAGCTCTGAGTATTTCGTGAACTTGCGTTCACGATACTGTTGCATTAGTATAACATCCTTCTCGTGGAAGGATGTATACGTCTTCTCTAACATGCGCTCCTCCGTCACCTTTTCACCACACAACTTCAGGCGTGAGGTGATGCTAAAGAGTACCGAGTTGTACTCGACAATAGACTTAAAGTCTTGGAGACGGAGGTTTTCTCATTCACATCGCGCACGAGGAAGTATAACATCTCTCTGATGTTTATGCATATCCTCGAGGGCGGTCCATAACTCATACGAGTTGTAACGACCCGATCTCGGGGGCCAGTTACTTATTTGGTTTATTCGCAGGTTCCGCAGTTTACCAGTGAAATCAGCATAGCCACAACTCAGAGATGCATCACAATACTCAAACCAGCGTACAGACGTTATTACAGTCCAAATTAAAGTACAACAACCAGCACTCTCTCTCACAAATACATGAAGGAAGTACTGAAAGGAAATGCGGAAAAGGAAATACACTGTACAACACACACACCAACAGAAAAGTAACTAAAACTCTGCCGTCTCTGGGTCAATGTAGGCTCCACGAACTCTGAGGCAATCTCTTCGATCAAGTCTTCGTCTGCCGGTGCCATAAATGGAACCGAAGGTAAGTCACAACAATTCTAGCGATAGAAAAAGAGGAGTGCACAAATATGGAGCAGTCTATAGTAAACAAGTGCGGAAAGTAAAGCAGGGACAGACAAGCATGCAAGTGCGATAAGTAAAGTACATCTGTCAAGCATGCAAGGGTGACAAGTAAAGTAAAGGTGACCAAGCAATGACAATAGCAATAGGGAGAGCAATTGTGCATAGCCTAGTTCGTGACTTATAACGGGTAGTACGGTAAGCAACCAAGAGTCCACCTGATATCCCGGGTTACAATCAAAACGATACTGTTCAACAAATCGATACTATTCAATACTGTTCAATACTGTTCAATACGAAGATCGGACTGGTCGCTCCCGCACTTCCGCAATTATAAGTTACCCCAAAACCCAGTGTCTGTGCAGGTTACCGTTCTTTGCAGTTTTACGAGTCATTTACTGTTCTCACATTTTCAGTTACAATCTTTCTGTCAAGCAATGTCAATAATCTGTTCAGGTCAATAACTGTTCCGAGACTAGGTGTCAAGTCCTATGTTCATACGAGTACACTATCTATATTTCTAAGGATAGAATTTACTGTGACTTACGCTTTCGGGTTCGTCGTAGCAAGACGAGGATGGAGTTAGAGCGCGAGGATTGGTACCTGCAAACACGAGAGGTTATCAGCTAATGGCTAACATATTTAAATTAACTTACTAACTTTAATTAACACTTAATTATTAAAATAAGTGGACAACTTAAAAATAAGTTAACTAACTTTCATAACTTTAAACTAATGCCACCATAACTTACTTATTAAACTTACTAGACAAATTAATAACTTAAACTTAAATTAAAACCTATTTAAATAAGTTACTAACAAGATAACTTTACACAAATAATTTGCTTAGTTAATAAGTTATAATACTTTAACTTAGGTTCTTATAATAAACCTAACTTATAACTTTAATTAATAATAACAAATACTTATAAAACTTTTTATAATAATAATAATAATAATAATAACTAATAAATTTTTATTTAAAAAAATAACTTATAACATAATAATAATATTATTATTATTATTAACTAATAACTGTTATTAATCCCCCCCCCCATTCTCTTCTTCGTTCTCCCCCTCTTCTCTGTGTCTTTCCTTCTTTCTTTTTTTTTTTTTTGTTGATGCAGGGCGATCGAGGGACGAGGCCGCGGATCGGAGGCGAGCGGCTGCGGGCTCCGGTGGGGCGAAGCTCGGGGATCAAGGCGGCGGTTGATCGGAGTGGCGACGGGCGGAATCGATGGCGGCAGGCGGAGGGATCTGCGAGATCTGATGGCAGGCGGCGACGGCTTCGACCCGACGGGCGGCGGCGGCTCAGATCGGGGCTGCGGGATCTGGGCGGGGGTACACAGGCGACGCGGGGGCGGATCCGTGCGTCGACGACCCAAGGCGGCTTCGGAGGTCGGCGCAGCGGCGGGCTTCGGGTACAGCACGGGGGCGGGGCGCTGTGGCGGCGTTTGGCGGAGGTGGCCGGCGCTGCGGGGCTTCGGGCGATGTTGGAAGGCGGCGGCGACGTGTTCGGCGTCGACGGGGCACAGCGAGCAAGCGAGGAGGAGGAGCTCGGCGGTCGGCGACGGTCAAGATGGTCGGACGACGAACGTGGGTCGGGGCCGCCGGACAACGAGCGGGTGTGCGAGAGTGAGACTGTGAGAGAGTGATGGGTTAAAGAGAGAGGGGTTTGTTAATTTAAGCCTGGGTGTTTGGGTTATAACGTAAAACAGAAAGAGAGGGGAGAGAGATGAGATTGAGAGATGGAGAGAGGCTGAGTGGAGAGTTTAGCATGGGTTGTTTGCGGGCTTAACCTTGAGCCTGGGTTTTGAAAACGAGAGAGATAGAGAGAATAATTGTAACTGGGTGTAGGTTAATTACAAATGGAGGGGGGTTTATATAAGTATAACTGATGGCAATCTTGTAATTAGAGGAGGGAGACAAATTCTTTAATGAGGGGATGAGCGTTGGATCTGAATCATTTCAGATCCAACCACAAATTCGGTGGGTTAAGAGGTGGTTGGGGGACTAGGGTAAGAGTAAATAGTTAAAAGTAATTGTAAAAAGGTCATTAGTGCTTGTAATTAGCAAAGCGGTGAAATACAGACGCGTTTCACAAACGACTCCGAAAAATTACGAAAACATACCCACGGGATCGTATCGTCGCGAGGATCACGAATACGAGATCCGTTTTGGGATTTGAGCTACGAAAATATTAGTTTTAGGCCAAAACGTTTAGAAAGCGGGTTTGCGGGTTCTAGGCTGAAACGATATCCAAAAATTACGAAATTAATGTGGGGAGCCCTAAATGATCATAGGAGGCTACTGTATAAGTTTGAAAACATTTTGAAGACGTTTGAATAGAAAATAAATTCGTCGAATCAAAACGGTAATTTTGGGAGATGAATTTTAACGGAAATGTTTTGGACATTTGCGGAAATCTGAAATTGCTGAAATACAATATAATAAGTCTAGTGCTCTAAAATATTTTTTAAAAGAATTTTTGAAATCAGTTTTGATATACAACTCCTAACCAACCATTATAAAGAAGATTTAGAATAAAAATACGCCAAGTACGTATTTGAAGTGTTTGAAAAATACAGGCCGTTACATCCTACCCTCCTTAAAATAATTCCGTCCTCGGAATTTCTTAAAACTTTATAGAATAAAATAATTACTGTTATTAAGAAGCACAAACAAATATATGATAAAATGAAAAAAACTAGGCGAATGATTTAGAAAATAAGTTGTTAATATAATGTGATATCTCATCATTAAAAAAAAACAAAAGACGAATACATGAATACATACTAATACCATAGTTTCCGTAACTAGTTTCGAAACCCGGGGTACCATCACCATAGTCACTTCAGATTCATCAAGTAGCCAAAACATGATATAATGGCATTACATGAAAATGATAGTTATAATGATGAGGACATCTGTTCGAACTTGGAACCTGAGGTGATAAGTCAGTAGCAAGCTTATTGAACAACATAACATAAAGATCATAAAGTCTAAAATTACAACTCATGGCATTAATGAATACTGGTACCTAGCCAAGCAAATCATCGCCATAGCATACATAAACCTAGAGGAACGGAGAGGGGGGTTTAAAAAGAGGGAAAAAAAGGGGTGATGGTTTGAAAAGGCGCGCCGAAAGTAGGCAATAGGGTAGGGTAGGGTTAGGCGGGAACGGAGCTCGAGGCGAGGAAGATGATAAAATCAATAATGAGGGGAGGTGGTAGGCGGTAAAGAATTCAAACACGTGGAAAAATCGGGTACAAGATGAAAGTAGGGTCTAGAAGAGAAACACGAGCTCAAGAAGGATGCAAAAACGCAACAGCCTACACGTTGGGTCTGGCTCGATACTCCACTGGTCCTTCTGATCGGCTTTTGCTGAGGAACACGAACTTTGGATGATTGGGAATATCGGTTTCTACCCTCCTTTGACGACAGTCAATGGTGGCATGAAATGATCTCAACCAGTCCATCCCAAGAAGTCGGCAAAGAGATTTCGTCTACAAATCACAACAGATCATTGGAGGCATCCGCTAGCTACCGGTAGTGAACTGCCAGCGGTCTCGACCTTCCAACGAGAAGTCAGAGGTTCAACAGTGATGGCACGTGTTTGAACGAAACGACTCGCCAAGAAACAATGTGTAGCTCCTGAGTCGAACAGTGTGAGGGCAGGTTTACCGGCTATTAAGACGGTACCTACCGTGCTGAGAATCAAGTCTAAGCTTACGATTTCTAAATATTAGAGCATGTAGCTTAGTGAAAAATCACATACCTGTGATTACTTGGCCCGTAGCTTCGGCTTCTTCCACTGTCATGGTATAAGCTTGGCGTCTCTGGGGCGCCTGTCGTGGAGTCTGCTGGTACACTTGTTGCTGAGGAGGGAGTAGTTGACGTGGCTGAGCAGATGATGGTGGTCGCTTCCGTTGTGGAACTCGAACTTCTGGTGGTCGAAAATTCGAACGCTACTCTCCGTAGCCAGAGTTCAAGCGTAGAAAGATTCTAAGAAGGTCAATCGAAAGGTCATCAAGCTAAAAGAAGGGTGATAGTGATGAAGATCGATGACGTTACATAATCATGATTCACGTCCTTGCGGTCCAGCGGACACGGTCAGGGAAGTGACTAAGCTAGGATCACTTATGCCCAGTCTAGCCAGGTCGATCCACAGACTTTAGCCAAGCACATTGACCGGTATCATGGTCCATTGAAGGAAGATTATCATTCATACGAGTGCCACCGATACAAAAGATTTTTATTAATAACTAATTAATCCTATCAAAATTTAGGTTTTGTTAATGACTTCTATTAAGGCCAGATAGGTCAACTCCATTGGGGCTCTCTGAGGTGTTTCCGTCCATCATTCGGGTGTCAAACCTGCATTCAAAGAAAAAATGTCAGCTTAGTCGAGTATCGTACACGATACATCCTGGTTTTGCTATACTGTTCACGAGGTATTTTGCACGGACCTGCGTGGGCCGCCAAAACTGTAACGACCCGATCTCGGGGGCCAGTTACTTATTTGGTTTATTCGCAGGTTCCGCAGTTTACCAGTGAAATCAGCATAGCCACAACTCAGAGATGCATCACAATACTCAAACCAGCGTACAGACGTTATTACAGTCCAAATTAAAGTACAACAACCAGCACTCTCTCTCACAAATACATGAAGGAAGTACTGAAAGGAAATGCGGAAAAGGAAATACACTGTACAACACACACACCAACAGAAAAGTAACTAAAACTCTGCCGTCTCTGGGTCAATGTAGGCTCCACGAACTCTGAGGCAATCTCTTCGATCAAGTCTTCGTCTGCCGGTGCCATAAATGGAACCGAAGGTAAGTCACAACAATTCTAGCGATAGAAAAAGAGGAGTGCACAAATATGGAGCAGTCTATAGTAAACAAGTGCGGAAAGTAAAGCAGGGACAGACAAGCATGCAAGTGCGATAAGTAAAGTACATCTGTCAAGCATGCAAGGGTGACAAGTAAAGTAAAGGTGACCAAGCAATGACAATAGCAATAGGGAGAGCAATAGTGCATAGCCTAGTTCGTGACTTATAACGGGTAGTACGGTAAGCAACCAAGAGTCCACCTGATATCCCGGGTTACAATCAAAACGATACTGTTCAACAAATCGATACTATTCAATACTGTTCAATACTGTTCAATACGAAGATCGGACTGGTCGCTCCCGCACTTCCGCAATTATAAGTTACCCCAAAACCCAGTGTCTGTGCAGGTTACCGTTCTTTGCAGTTTTACGAGTCATTTACTGTTCTCACATTTTCAGTTACAATCTTTCTGTCAAGCAATGTCAATAATCTGTTCAGGTCAATAACTGTTCCGAGACTAGGTGTCAAGTCCTATGTTCATACGAGTACACTATCTATATTTCTAAGGATAGAATTTACTGTGACTTACGCTTTCGGGTTCGTCGTAGCAAGACGAGGATGGAGTTAGAGCGCGAGGATTGGTACCTGCAAACACGAGAGGTTATCAGCTAATGGCTAACATATTTAAATTAACTTACTAACTTTAATTAACACTTAATTATTAAAATAAGTGGACAACTTAAAAATAAGTTAACTAACTTTCATAACTTTAAACTAATGCCACCATAACTTACTTATTAAACTTACTAGACAAATTAATAACTTAAACTTAAATTAAAACCTATTTAAATAAGTTACTAACAAGATAACTTTACACAAATAATTTGCTTAGTTAATAAGTTATAATACTTTAACTTAGGTTCTTATAATAAACCTAACTTATAACTTTAATTAATAATAACAAATACTTATAAAACTTTTTATAATAATAATAATAATAATAATAACTAATAACTTTTTATTAAAAAAAATAACTTATAACATAATAATAATATTATTATTATTATTAACTAATAACTGTTATTAATCCCCCCCCATTCTCTTCTTCGTTCTCCCCCTCTTCTCTGTGTCTTTCCTTCTTTCTTTTTTTTTTTTTTGTTGATGCAGGGCGATCGAGGGACGAGGCCGCGGATCGGAGGCGAGCGGCTGCGGGCTCCGGTGGGGCGAAGCTCGGGGATCAAGGCGGCGGTTGATCGGAGTGGCGACGGGCGGAATCGATGGCGGCAGGCGGAGGGATCTGCGAGATCTGATGGCAGGCGGCGACGGCTTCGACCCGACGGGCGGCGGCGGCTCAGATCGGGGCTGCGGGATCTGGGCGGGGGTACACAGGCGACGCGGGGGCGGATCCGTGCGTCGACGACCCAAGGCGGCTTCGGAGGTCGGCGCAGCGGCGGGCTTCGAGTACAGCACGGGGGCGGGGCGCTGTGGCGGCGTTTGGCGGAGGTGGCCGGCGCTGCGGGGCTTCGGGCGATGTTGGAAGGCGGCGGCGACGTGTTCGGCGTCGACGGGGCACAGCGAGCAAGCGAGGCGGAGGAGCTCGGCGGTCGACGACGGTCAAGATGGTCGGACGACGAACGTGGGTCGGGGCCGCCGGACAGCGAGCGGGTGTGCGAGAGTGAGACTGTGAGAGAGTGATGGGTTAAAGAGAGAGGGGTTTGTTAATTTAAGCCTGGGTGTTTGGGTTATAACGTAAAACAGAAAGAGAGGGGAGAGAGATGAGATTGAGAGATGGAGAGAGGCTGAGTGGAGAGTTTAGCATGGGTTGTTTGCGGGCTTAACCTTGAGCCTGGGTTTTGAAAACGAGAGAGATAGAGAGAATAATTGTAACTGGGTGTAGGTTAATTACAAATGGAGGGGGGTTTATATAAGTATAACTGATGGCAATCTTGTAATTAGAGGAGGGAGACAAATTCTTTAATGAGGGGATGAGCGTTGGATCTGAATCATTTCAGATCCAACCACAAATTCGGTGGGTTAAGAGGTGGTTGGGGGACTAGGGTAAGAGTAAATAGTTAAAAGTAATTGTAAAAAGGTCATTAGTGCTTGTAATTAGCAAAGCGGTGAAATACAGACGCGTTTCACAAACGACTCCGAAAAATTACGAAAACATACCCACGGGATCGTATCGTCGCGAGGATCACGAATACGAGATCCGTTTTGGGATTTGAGCTACGAAAATATTAGTTTTAGGCCAAAACGTTTAGAAAGCGGGTTTGCGGGTTCTAGGCTGAAACGATATCCAAAAATTACGAAATTAATGTGGGGAGCCCTAAATGATCATAGGAGGCTACTGTATAAGTTTGAAAACATTTTGAAGACGTTTGAATAGAAAATAAATTCGTCGAATCAAAACGGTAATTTTGGGAGATGAATTTTAACGGAAATGTTTTGGACATTTGCGGAAATCTGAAATTGCTGAAATACAATATAATAAGTCTAGTGCTCTAAAATATTTTTTAAAAGAATTTTTGAAATCAGTTTTGATATACAACTCCTAACCAACCATTATAAAGAAGATTTAGAATAAAAATACGCCAAGTACGTATTTGAAGTGTTTGAAAAATACAGGCCGTTACACGAGTCTTCCACCGTGAGGTAGTCGGCCTTCAGGGTCCGATCGATATGGCGTCTGATATAGATAATTGCTTTCGCTTTATCTATATCAGAAACCTTATCGCCTACAGCGATGGCGTGGCCCAATCCCTGTGCTCGCAGATGGAATTTTATGTCCAACTGCCAGCTTAAGTAGTTCTTGCCTGAAGCATCCAAAACGTCAAAATCGACGCTCGCAAGTTTGGCCATTTATCACTCTAGCATGTAAAAAGATAGCATTAATTAGATATTTTCACAGAGAAATAAATAATCAAGCACATCAGACATAAATATTTGCTGCGTGGATCGGCTAATCACCATAATTAATTACAGTCCTTATAGTCCCAAAAAGAAAGAAAGTACAACTTGGGAACCCCCGTGGGGCCCCTATTCTTCTGGAATAGTCCTTCATCTTCTTGAGGCGTCCGCCGGGCTTGTAATGTTACAAAATTATCCTCACTACATTTTTCTCTCAAAAAAGAAAATAATGCATGAAAAATAAAATGGTGATAACTAGCCGATCCAAAACCACAGCAAATATTAATCATTCGTCGCAGGCAGTTATAATGCAGCAGGCATCATCACAGGCAGTTTATCCATCACAGGCAATTTAATCATCACAGGCAGTTTATAATGGAAAATGAAATCTATCGTTTAAAAATTATTGGACCACTAGGCAATGTCATACACCGTTAGGTTAGTTGACTAACGGCAGAGCGGTCGCAGGATCTTCTTAATTTTTAAACGTTTAAAGAAAATCATATAATCCAAATATAATGGCGATGAGTAAAAATCACATGTAATATTATCCAGATTTTGACGGAAAAATCGCAATTAAATCTGAAAAAGATTTGAAAATCGAAAAATTTTCGGGGTCAAACCCTAGTAAGGGTTTTCGGCCGCGCGGATTGTCGCTTCAGGCGGCTAGGGTTTCCGGACATGAGCACGCACCGGGTGGGGCCCGAAACGAGCGGATGCCGGGGGGCCCGCCGCTGCCGGCGGCGGGGGGATGGGGGCCCGCCGCCGCGGCGGCGGGGCCGCCCGCCGCTGCCGGCGGAGGGTTGGCCCGCCGCTGCCGGCGGCAGGTCGAACCCACCGTCGCAGCGGCGGGAGGGGGGGGGGGTATTGCCACCGCTTCGGGCGGCGGGCGAGGGTTTTGGCGCGAGATCTAGGGGGGATTCGCGTTCCGGCGAGAAGATCTCCTAGGGTTTCATGGTTTTTGGAGATAAAAATCTAATTTTTAGTCGAAAAAAGTGTTTTTTTATCTCCAAAAATCGTTTTTTATTGTAAAGGTTTGATTTTTATCAATAAAAAACGATCGCATTCATGAGCGATTGATCCAAGTAATTGGATCTCAACATATGCGCATATGGAATATTTAGATCTAGGGAGAAAGTTACTTCTAGATCCTACCCGCCGGATCTAGCGACGTTCGGTGAAGGAAGCCCGTTCGCGTCGCGTCCGTCCGCCGGCAGGGGTTCGGCTCAGCTTCGAGCGTGCTGATAACGTGTTGTAAACTTGGTGGCTATGGAATCCATAGCCCTGTATTTATAGTGGTAGGGTTACATATTGGGTGGATACCCACTAACGGGTAGGCCCACCAAAAACCCGTTTATAACAAATCATAAGTTGTCATAAGTATCAGTCCAAATCGCCACTTTCATCTCAGTCACGGTAATATCAAAATACAATTCCATCATCACTAAACACCGCAAAATTCTCATAATTCACACGTACATCCCTAACAACTTCTCTTGTATTAGATTTTGATCTGCATTTCACTTGTATAATTGGTAATTAGACGAAATATAGCAAAATTCAGCCATTAATTTCAACTTCCAACGAACAAAGACCAAAAAAATCCAAAATTTTCGAAAACACTAGCCAAAAACACCAAATAAACCACGTTCTAGAGCAAGTTCTCAAATTGTTCCCCCTGATCTATGCCCGATTCTAACCCAATTATCTGAAGCCCTAAATAGACGAATTAAAAGAAGAGAACGAGATCACTCACATTCAGTGTAATGGACGTAACATTCGCAAATCATTGGGCGCCTCGACAGAGACTTTGCGCCGCTCGATAAGTTTGACGGGGTGAAGCTTCTGATCTCGCCACCGGCACATCACTCGAGTCCCACCGCCTCCAGCGGTACGTTCACCACCTTCTTCGTCCGATCCAGGCAGCGGCAGCGCCATTGGTCACCGCCCTCGGCGATTCCATCGAGCCCATCTTTTCATCGGTTGCGGTGAGATTACCGGTGTAATCTTGATCCACGGTCGGCCGGCGTGTGTGGCGTGTTCCTTGTGAAAACGGAACCGGTCGATGAGTGTCTACCAGTTGGGCCGGTTCAAATAAATAGCCCATTACGAGGTTTCATTACTGTTTAAGATATACCCACCTTGGGCCTCAAAAAGCCACCGGTCATCAGTCCCGTCAATTGCAATACGTACAGATCCATCTAACACAATTAAACCGTAGTCGATACACAACGAGATACATGTATATGCTTTTACTCTTGAATCTATTTGTTATTCAGAAACGTTGGTTCACTTATTATTTTTCTTGAAATTAAACAACTAGCACCAATGCTTCCGTCACCTTGAAGGCACCAACATGATATCTTATGATGAGTAGAGACAGATTCAAGTGGGTGACCTCAAAACAAAAAAGGTAAACATGGAACATGTATCTTTTCGAGTCCCTCGCTTTATTCCGAAGAGCATTATGTCAGTATTTTGTAGTTACCAAGGTCCAGTTCCAGAAAATGTTTTGGTTTAGAAAAACAAGATTTAAAACTGTTTTGTCAACAGCAATTGCTCAGATGTCATTCTCTCATCCTTCATTCGGGGAAGATGCGAGATCAAAACCCAACCGACACACGGCCGACACACGTTTTACTGCTTTTTTTTTCCGACGTATCAAAAAAATAAACAAGAGAGTATGAGTGCCCAAACTATGATACTGGAACAACGCTCCATTTGGAAACAGAAATAAAGTTTCTGAAATCCAAGTTTAAAGGCATCCAAGTGATCATGCAGTAGTTCTCCAAAAACTCATCCAACAGCAACATTCATCTCACAACCCAATAAAACAATGTCCGTAGCACATCTGTCTCTTCTGGGCTTCTAGCTTTACATAATGTGTGTTTAACACCCCTAAACACAGTTTGACGCATTCTGCTTCTTTGAAAGCCCCGATTTCCCTTTAGTTCCTGAAACCCCAAAAAAAACATCTTGCGACACATGCTACAAAAACCGTGCACAATGTGATGCGGCAATTATCTTTGTGTTGGGACCTGGGACTATGGGTGGCAAAATGAGTTGAGCCCGGCCCGGCCCGACCCTGGCTTCCTTAACCGGGTATGGTTTGGAGCCAATCTGGGTCAAGTTTGATCCGGGTCGGATATGGGTTTGACATGTCAACCCGAATGACCCGAATTCAACCCGGTTTACTTTTTCTATATATATAAAAATTTATATAATAACTTCAACATACAGTCTCAAGGAGAGTTGTGCTTATACGGTTTGAGTTGTTGTCCTCATCTTTAAGAGGTATTGGATTCAATTTCCTTTACCTATAACTTTTTAGTTAATTTTATTACTTTCGTTATTAAAATGATAAAGTTGATTATACTTCCTCGCTGTCATTAGTGCGGTCTAAGCGACGAGCTGCTGAAAATTATGCAACACTTAATAAATTGCCGATTGTTCTTAATAAATAGCCGGACATCAAAAAAGGAGCAGCAGTTGCATATAATTCAAACGATAACCCGACGGGTTAACCCGAACCCGACCCGAGAATTTTCCGGGTCACCCGAACCCAACTCAAACTCAATCCGGCTCAGGTTAGGGTTTACCTCTATCCGGGTTTGGTCAAATCTGACCCGACCCGAACACGATTGGACCCGACCCGTTTGCCACCCCTACCTGGACCGAGTTTTAGGTAGATAACAGTTCTGACTCAATATGCTATCAAAACAAGAAGCCAATCTACAGTACTTCTGTCACCTGTATGTGTGCACATTGTGTAAACCTTTTTTCAGCTCGAAAATATGTTTCAGAAACTAGACACTTCAGAAATCTTGCTTTGAAGGATCCTCCAGCCAAGAACCATAACCCAGCATTTGCAGTTACACAAGTCATTCTTAATAGCACTGTTAATTGGATAATACTCAACCATAGAAAATATTTTATCAAGTAAACAGACCAATAACAAGAATAAGAAATAAAAAGGTAACATGACGATTATTTAAATCATCACATATGTAGTGTCATCTAAAAATAAATTTCATGTCTAAGCAATTGTTTACCATTTAAAAATCGAGATGTAACCCCCGAAATTCTTCCGGGAATCAAAGCCTAGGGAGAGTGGTTTCAAATCATGAAACATAACCTAAGATCACGATAGAATAGAATTATGACAAGCAACACACAAAAAATCACAAGTTATATCCTAAGTGGCCTCTCAACTACCAAAGACCTACTAAAACAAAGATGGGTACTCGGAAATTCAATAGGCATGCATGTCTATAATGTGTCAGAATAAAGTGACAACAGTGATCTTCTGGTGAGTTGCCACATGATCTAGGCAAACATTTCTAAACATTTCTAATTGTTCTGCATTTCCCCTCGAATTGTTCAGTATGTCATAAATATTCTCAAAATCACATTATTGCAAAGTTTATAAAATGAATAACATTAACAAGTAAATTTTTTGAATCTATTGAACAATATATGCCCACAAGCATCGTTTGCAGATTCAATGTGAAAGACCAAACACTTCAGCAACAGACACCATGACTCTCGAAAGAGGAGCCTCAAGGATTATTCAAGTTGGAAAAATTTGCAATAAATAACTATAGAATGTACGCAAGTAACTGCATGAAGACTGTATTCTGTAAAATAGGAGGTGTTACTTCATATGCTTGAAGGTTATAATACTTCCACGGTATGTTTGGCTGCTTGAAGTTGCACACACCGATGTTTTGACTATGTGTAACACCAACTCTTCATGTTGAAACATGTTTGTGTTCGGTGAACCATGATTTTTTGAACACATACTTCGTAAAAATTGTCTGGCTTCATATAATTGAAAAAGAGAAGAGCACTTCACAATTAAAAGTACCGAGTCCTAAAAAAGACTCTTAATTAAAATTACTAATTAGCTTGCACTTTTTATGTTCCAATTGTAAGGACCGTCTATGCCTTGCAATACTAACAACAAACACTCAAGAGGGGGATAAATATAGTATTGACAATAATCATGTAATTAAAAATAAAACTGGCAAATAAGGAATTATAAGTGCAAGAGGAATTTAAACAACACAATCAAACAAACGCTAACACAAAGATTTTACACTGATTCCCCAACTTGGGTACATTCAGCCACACCAAATATTCACTATAATCCTACAAAAGGCAGTGAATACAATCTCACAAAGAGATATGAACTCTCGCAAAGAGAACCAAACTCTCACAAAGAGAGTACACAACCAACCAACCTTACACAAGAGTTAATCTCTCACAAAGAGAAAAACAACTTTCACAAAGAAAGTTAGGGTTAAACTCTCACAAAGAGAGAAACTAACTCTCACAAAGAAAGTTAGTGTTTCAAGAAACAAAAGAAACAAATATACTCTTACCTATGACTTGAAGAGATGAACTTACTCAATGAAGTATGCACGGCATGGAACAGGATCTCCAAGTGTTGAGATGCGCTTTAATGCACTTGGAGGATTTTCTTTAAGCTAGCTTCAATGCATGAAGATGATTAAAGCTCTAAAGAGGGAAATGAGAGATTAGAAGTGGCTTTAATGATCTCTTATTAATCTTCAATAGTTCCAAGAAGTTCTAAATAAACTAACTACGCTACGTACGTTGACCGTTAGACCATACCTCTTATAGCTGAGATTTCTCATCAACCATAATAGCGACCGGCCGAAATCGATCACCTTGCATCTCATATAACTGAGAAAGTTCATTCACCCTAATACAGAGATGTCGAGTTTCACGATTTTGATCATTCATATTATTTTATATAATAGATTTCTCATCAACCCAATTTCCCTCATACAGAGATGTCGAGTTTCACGATTTGTCTATCTCATATAACTGAGAAAGTTCATTCAACTATTATTATGTAATAATGGCATTTGAGATGGGATCAATAAAAGAAAATAGAATTCATATATTATATAATGACGTGTGAAGTGAGGCGACCGGAGGGAGAAGCCCACTCTTATATATAGGAAGCCCCAAAAACCCAATAAAACTCAAGCTAGAAGCCACAGGAAGAATTCTACAACGGCGAGAATCTGGGATTTTACGGCAACGACAGGCGACTGTACAAGAGCGGACAGTCGACTGATCAACGGCTAGAAAATTCCCAACGGCTATAATCTGAGCCAGAACATGTGACTGTAGAAGACTACACAGGCGCCTGTACAATGTGCAGGCGCCTGTACAATGTGCAGGCGCCTAAATATACTTCAGCAGGCGGCTATTACATGGGATGGAATGAAGCAGGAAAATCACAACATTCGCACGTGTGCATTCAGACGATTAATGACCAAAGTCCAGGTGCCTGAAGATAGACATGTGACTGTAAACTCTACATCAGTCGGCTGTCACACAAAATGGATTAGTACCCAGAAAAGACAAGATACGCACATTGGCACTCAGACGACTGAATAACAAAGTTCAGGCGCCTGATGGTAGACAGGCGCCTCTCAAATGAACTTCGGTCGCCTGCACCAAAAGCTCAAGAAAGAGTCAAGAAAAGGTTGACTTGAGTTGTGCACAACAGTCAGCTTTAGAAGACTAGCCAGGCGCATGGAGATCACCCAGTCGCCTGTCCTGCCTTCAGCAGTCGCCTGTTGGAAGGTCAAAAACTCCAATTTGTGTATTTGGTATGGTGAACCTATTAGGTTGGTTTCTATGATAATCATAAGGCTCACTAAGATGGTTAATGCATATGCATGAATGAGTATGATAATCTATCAAGGCATTACAAAATCCTAGACTCAAAAAGAGAAATGCAAGTAATAGAAATTACATGGATTACATTTTGCATCTCATAGAGTCTAAGACTTCAAGCTCTTGATGCCTTGATGCTCCCCATCATCTTCCAAGCTTTGGCACCTCTTGATGAGCTTTCATTCATCAAGTTCTAAGCTTTGACAATGCTCCTCTTGATGTCCATCCTTACACCAAGCTATTAGTCTCCAAAAAGCTTATCCTTCAATTGATAAACATGAGACTAAAACATTGAGAGTCATTAGCAACAACATAATGTTGTGATCATCATCAAAACAATATTGGTCTAAAACACCAATAACTAACATTCTCCCCATTTTTATAATGACACACATTATGTAAAACATAAACAATTAAAGCACAATGCTAATGAGCTCCCCTTACTTATATGCACTAATTGAAAATAGATAAACCATATCTCATATCTTTCTCCCCATATATGAGTATCTCTCTCCCCATACATGATATATGATGATTTACATAATCCATATCTATCTCCCCTTGTCATTGTCAAAAAGATGGACATCAAACATACAAGAAATAACTCTTGTCATTGACTCCCTTTTAAAAATGTGACAATGTGCAAAAGATTAAGAGATATATGATACCTAATATTAAACTTAAGTGGGTATCAATCACTATCACTATCATATGCTCCCCCTAGATCATAGAAAGGGTCAAAAAGTTGACTTCTAGGATCTAATACCAATTGTAAAAAAAAGTAACTTTACCAATTGTAAATAATAATATTTGGAGTCATGAGCCTTAATTGTATCATTGTATTGATATAGAAAAATCAAGCAACAATGATACAAATGATATTGCCAATAGAAAACATAGCACATAAAATGTTGGCAACATCAATGGGTTGAGTTTGAGACCACTATAACCAATTGTAGAAAGTCATCTCAAACATAACCCAACATGAGAATTAAAATATGTTTTAAAATACTTTTAAACATACATGACATATTAACTCCCCCATTGTCATACATATGGATCAATAACTACATGTATAACAATGAAATCCCCAATGTCCCATTTTCATGAAAAATAATTTCAAAATAATTTCAAAATCATGAAACATCACACACAATCAATGTGTATGCTAAGAATAAACATTTAAGCGAAATACCCATGCAATATGCATATGTGTGAGAGACCTAAACATTAGAGAACCAAACCCAAGAGGAGTTTGATTTCATAATGTATCACATGAGGTGATCACATCCCTAATTAAGGAGTTGATATAGCTATTCCTCTCTTGCACACTACACCTAGTGGAAATCCAAAGACTTAAGGATTTCCTAGGCAATGGTTTTCCATAGTCGCTCCTTACACAGGTCACCCCTTCCGCTTTCGACAACCACCGCCACGACGGCCTACTCTGGGATGCCCACTCTAAGTGGCCCACTCTGGGCTCACCCAGGTCACCCCCTCTTAAGTTGCTCCTTCCCTAGGTCTCCCCTTCCGCAACGTGGGTCGTAGCATGAGGCTAGCTCTGATACCAGTTGTTAGAGACCCATCACATACTAGGCCTCCAACACTAGCCCATTTGTTAGAAACACATCCCATACTAGGCTTCTAACAATAGCCATGCTAAGTGCACATCCTATACTAGGCCCATAACACTTGGCTCACACCCCATTTGTTAAGTATTATTGAGCATCCAACCCAAAACCAATTGATATTAGGTGGAGAGGCCCTCTAATACTTAAACTATTTCTTTTTCTTTTGCACTTCCGATGTGGGACTATTTTTGAGATCCTAACAGTTTCTTCCCTTTCCCTTTGTAAGGTTCTTTAAAGGGTTTGGAAGGACATTCGGTAGAGAGATGACCTTTACCACTGCAAGTATAACAAACCTTGTTAGATTTAGAGGCAAACTTTGGCAAAGAGTTACCTTGTTTGCCCTTGAGAAATGCTCTTAGTTGCTTGGCAAGCTCCATGATTTCATCACCATTAGCCTCATCCTCTCCATCTTCACTTGAAGCTTCTTGATGGAATTTTTCTCTTCATTTGATTGGCTCCTTCTCGGCATGGAATGCAATCCCCTTTTGCTTCTCCGGCTTCTCGGTCTTTGATGGTTGAATCTCCTTGTGTTGAAGCTTCACTTCATACGCCATGAGATTCCCAATGCACTCCTCAACGGCATATTTGGACATGTCATTTGACTTCAAAATCTCGTTGGCATTTGACTCCCATTGGGGGTAAGAGAGAGTCAAGGATCTTCTCCACTCGATTCTCTTGGAAAATCACTTTCTCACGTCCTTCCAAAGCGTTCACAATATCTGTGAATTCTGTGAACATTTCCGAGATGCTCTCTCTGTCCTGCATCTTAAACAATTCATATTTAGATCTAAACACACTTCGTTTAGATTTTGTTACCTTTGAAGTGCCTTCATGAGTAACTTCCAATATATGCCAAATCTCGTTAGCCGATTTGAACACGGAGATACGGTTGAACTTATTTGGAGTGATGGCACAATAGAATGCGTTCATAGCACTAGCATTGGATTTGATCATATCCTTTTTCGTCGTTGCCCTTGTAGCTGCAGGTGTAGTAGGCTTTACAAAAAGCAACTCCGTGATGTCCCAAAGGTCTTAACCCTCCAAGTATATCATCTTGATCTTCCAACTTGGATAGTTGGTTTCATTGAAAAGCGAGGTTGAACAGTTGATAGACCTTATTCATGAGACGTAGATGAAGCGTTGAATGCCATCGTTGTATGTATGCTTCAACCTCGCTCTGATACCAATTGTAAGGACCGTCTATGCTTTGCAATACTAACAACAAACACTCTAGAGGGTGTGAATAGAGTAATGGCAATAATAGGGTAATTAAAAATAAAACTTGCAAATGCGGAAATATAAGTGCAAGAGGAATTTAAACGCAATCAAGCAAACACTAACTCAAAGATGTTACACCGGTTCCCCAACTTGGGTACATACAGCCACACCAAATATTCACTATAATCCTATACAAGGCAGTGAATACAATCTCACAAAGAGATATGAACTCTCGCAAAGAGAACCAAACTCTCATAAAGAGAGTGCACAACCAACCAACCTTACACATGAGTTAATCTCTCACAAAGAGAAAAACAACTATCACAAAGAAAGTTAGGGTTAAACTCTCACAAAGAGAGAAACTAACTCTCACAAAGAAAGTTAGTGTTTCAAGAAACAAATATACTCTTACATATGCCTTGAAGAGATGAACTTACCCAATGAAGTATGCAAGGAATGGAAGAGGATCTCCAAGTGTTGAGATGAGCTTTAATGCACTTGGAGGATTTCCCTTGAGCTAGCTTCAATGCATGAAAATGATTAGAGCTCTAAAGAGGAAAATGAGAGATTAGAAGTTGCTTTAACGATCTCTTAATGATCTTCAATAGTTCCAAGAAATTCTAAATGAACTAAACCCACTCTTATATATAGAAAGCCCCAAAACCTCTATAAAACTCAAGCTAGAAGCCAAATGAAGAATTCTGCAACGACTAGAATCTGGGATTTTACGGCGACAGGCGACTGTACAAGGGCGGACAGTCGACTGATCAACGGCTAGAAAATTTCCAATGGCTATAATCTGAGCCATGACATGCTACTGTAGAAGACTAGACAGACACATGTACAATGTGCAGGCGCCTAAATATACTTCAGCAGGCGGCTATTACATGGGATGGAATGGAGGATGAAAATCACAACATTCGCACGTGTGCATTCAGACGACTGATGACCAAAGTCCAGGCGCCTGAAGATAGACACGCAACTGTAAACTATACATCAGTCGGCTGTCACACAAAGTGGATTGGTGCCCAGAAAAGACAAGATACGCACATTGGCACTCAGACGACTGAAGAACAAAGTTCAGGCGTCTAATGGTAGACAGACGCTTGTCAAATAAACTTCTGTCGCCTGCACCAAAAGCTCAAAGAGTCAAGAAAAAGTTGACTTGAGCGATGCACAATAGTCGGCTGTATAAGGCTGGCCAGAAGCCTGGAGATCACCCAGTCGCATGTCCTACCTTCAGCAGTCGCCTGTTGGAAGGCCAAAAACTCCAATTTAAGAATTTGACATGGTGAACCTATTGGGTTGGTTTTTATGATAATCCTAAGGCTCACTAAGATGCGGCATTACAAAATACTAGACTCAAAAAGAGAAATGCAAGTAATAGAAATTACATGGATTACATTTTGCATCTCATAGAGTCTAAGGCTTCAAGCTCTTGATGCTCCCCATCATCTTCCAAGCTTTAGCACCTCTTGATGAGCTTCCCTTTATCAAGTTCCAAGCTTTAGCAATGCTCCTCTTGATGTCCATCCTCACACCAAGCTATTAGTCTCCAAAAAGCTTATTCTTCAATTGATAAACATGAGACTAAAACATTGAGAGTCATTAGCAACAACATAATGTTGTGATCATCATCAAAACAATATTGGTCTAAAACATCAATAACTAACACCAATAAATGTAGTTGGAGTTGTGCTCATTTTGAGTGCAGTTCCAACTGCAGAAAATCAAGACTTTTTTGCTAGTCTAACAACAAATGCAGTTACAACACACAACCAAACATCAAACTTTATTATTTTGTGTTGTTGGAGTTGCATGTGTCACGGACAGCCCTGTCATCGCTTATGTTGTGCTTACTGGGCTGATGAAGTGGAATTTTCTAGGTGCATGGGAAGGCCTATGTAACCAAGCACATTCTCAAGTTCTCTTGAGTGTGTATAAGTCTCTGAGAATGCTCCTGAGTGTGCAAGTCTCTGAAAAAGGCTGACTTTGCAACTTTGATAGAGTAAGAGTGACCTAAGAGTAGGGCTGTTGACGAACGAGCTTGAACGAGCTTGAACAGGGAGCTTGGTTTTGTTCGTGAACAAAATCCATGTTCAAGCTCTGTTCGTTTACTAACCGAGCTCTAAAAACCTGTTCAAGCTTGTTCGTTAAGCTTACCGAACGAACGTAAACGAACGTAAACGAACATTTACCGAGCTTGTTCACGAGTAGTTAATCGAACGTTCTGTTCGTTAACAAGACTTATCGAGCTTGTTCGTGAACATGTTCAGGAACATGTTTGTGAACACAATCAATTTTGTTCATGAACAGATTTTCAATCAAACAAACGAACGTCAATTTTTTTAATTAGGAATAATAATATTTAAACATAATTGACAATGATTAAATCAATTAAATAAAAGGATTAAATATTTGCAGCACAAAAACAAGTAAATCCAGCATAATAGCTCCATAGATCCCATTACAAACATCCATTCCAAGCATAGTAAAAAATATAGTATTTGTCTAAATTTACCATTTTCGTTACATGTTCATTCACGAACACTTAACGAGCTTGTTCATGAACATTACTTAACGAGCTTGTTAACGAACACTTAACGAGCTTGTTCATGAACATAAATGAATGAACGCAGTTATGTTCAAGCTCTGTTCGTTTACTAACCGAGCTCTAAAAATCTGTTCAAGCTTGTTCATTAAGCTTCCTAAACGAACGTAAACGAACATGTACCGAGCTTGTTCACGAGTAGTTCGTCGAACGTTCTGTTCGTCAACAGCCCTACCTAAGAGTCGCACATGATAGGCGAGTTCAAAAAGCTAAACAATCCGCATGTGACATGTTGCTGCAACCACATTCAGCCACACGCCACCAGGTTGCAACTTAGAGCAACTTATTAAGATGAATTGTTCTATTAATGTGCTTCGCAGTTTCTTATACTCAAAGCACACTCGTCCGCTACCAAACCAAAAGCTCATAATTATAAACAAGAAAAGTGGTTTATCAAGGACTATCATAACTATCATTCTAAACCTTACACAGCTTCATGTTGTGCATGTAAATCAGATACCTAATGGTATGAGTCACCACAGCATCAGTTGATAGAGCTGATTAAAAATGTTAACACAACTTATAGTTCAATCCAAGAAAGTTGGCAGGAGATTTCTGCATGGAAAATTGCAGTGTTTATAAATGTCATTTAGACATGGTTTGGTATGTTAAATGATTAAATAGTGTATAATCAAGAATTATTTAAAAGTACAAAGCTAAACAAAAGGGACTCATCCAGGTAAGTTGCAGACCAAATTTGAAGGTGACACGAAACTTCATTTATACGTACTTGTTAGAAAGTGGCATCTGCTTGTTTCGTATGTGAGTAGATGCGAGTGGGTGGAACCATTTCCTAATTTTTTTCCTGTTTTTGTTTTTTCTTACTCCAAGGGAAGATGCACTCCACATGATAAATTGACAGTTCAGTGAGGGTGACACAAAACCTTCTCATCATTGCTGTCTCATGCTCCATTTTCTATGGTGTAATAGGATGACTAGTGATGCAGCATCATTTATCGTCATAATTTGTATGACTGAAGGTGATGAACTGTAACCCTAACGCCTTTGACAGATGGTTTGTCTATGAAAGTTAAATCAATACACATTTACCACAAATAACACATTTTCATTTATAAAACTACTACTTCTGCAATTTAAATTCTAAGGATACAAGATGGGATATGACTAAGAGGAACAAAATAACCTGGTTTGAGTCAAGGGTAAACTGCTCAGTTGCACAGAAAGCCACAACTCCTCAAGTTTTCCAGCACGTCATACTACACGATAAACCTAGTCCTTGATCACCGATATTTCAAAAAAGGAAGGTTTAGTAGAAGAAAACTCAAGCAATCGGAACTCTAATAATGAATTCCTGCATTAAACTTCTGATATTTCAACAATCAAAAGCTATGCTATATAGTAAACATAAAAACACATGCAAGAATGTGGAGCAGAAATGGCTGATGCTTGTAGAAGGTTGCATCGAGGTCATGTTTCATTTCCTTTGATGTGGAGCAAATATGAGTAATTTGTGAAATAATCCCATCTCCAGCCGTGCGTATTGAATGCAACCATAGTTCTGATCTAACGTCTGTTTTTTATGACCGGTTCTGTTTTGAGTGTACAAGGTAGCCTAAGTGTGATATTGTCTATGAACAATGGTTGACAACATGTACCTAACCATTAACACAATTTTGTCATCGAGCATGTTTCAGGTGAACCAGATCCTAGTCTACCTGGCCTGCTTGCCCTGCAGGTAGGGAAAAGTTCAGATGCTAATGTAACGTTTTTTAAAGATGCTAATGTAACCTTTTTTTTTGTATTATTTTATTTTGGGGTTTTTTTGTTTTGTTTTGTTTTGTTTGTTTTGTTGGGTGTTTTTTTTTTGTTTTGGGGGGGGGGGGGGGGGGGGGGGGGGGGGGGGGGTCTCAAAAAGAACCAGCTTTGCAACAGTCACAGTTAAATACATTTTGGGACTAAAAGGGAAGGGTTCTGATGCCGTGCATGTGAATGTAACAAAGCAGACCTAACAAGCTAATACAAATAGCACTAGCCAACAAGGTTGAGCAAACAACATATGCCAAGAAACCCTAGTACACACACCTCGAAACCCATTAGAACAAAGAAATCTCAGCACAACTGTAGCATGATGTTCATGCCGAATCCTAACTAAGCAGAAATCTGTTGTAAAACCAAGCAAATTATAAATAATAAACCGGTTCCTGGAATATCTTACAATAAATATAGTACAGAACAAAGAAGGGATAGATATTCTTTCTCCACCCACCTACGCAGATCAGATGATGAATCATCAAATTGACATGCATTAGGGGCTAGTTCCTTCGGTGAAATATGCACTTTTAACCGTCATTACTATATATCTAAGAAATACATGTACACATGGTAATTAAAATCCACATGTATCAAACATCACCCAAAGATTCTATTCAAGTAATAACATCTCAATCCTCCTATTGTTAACAACTATCTATAATGCAGCACTACAAGAAATATATAAAAGAAGTTTCGATGCTGGGCTGGCATGGAGACGTCACTTATACGAAGACAATCACGCACTTGTGGAAGACTGATTTGATTAGCCACAACCAAAGAAGTATGTAAGCAATCATTTTATGAGATCTGAAATTTGACAATGCTACATAGTGTAACATTTGCCTGCCTCAGTCAACTCCACAATCACCTCGGTAATAACTGCCTATGGATGTAAATTGGGACTGTCACAGACTCAACGAGCTAAGATCCAAAGTTCGTGGGACTGAGACCAATATCTCAAAGTTCACAGACTTTGTTGCAACAATTCTTTCCAGAAATAACTAAGCTGCAGTTCCTATCTCCTTTTTGAAATAATGCATTCATTATGTGCTTCAATTTAGGGATGAGAATGGGCATGCCCAAAGCCCAATTGGGTACAATTGGGTACCAAATTGGGCATGCCACATTCTAAATCCTTCATTATGGTCTAGGAAGATTGGCCAATCTTCCTAGACCATAATGAAGGATTTAGAATGTGGCATGCGCAATTTGGTACCCAATTGGGCTTTGGGCATGCCCATTCTCATCCCTACTTCAATTTAGTACCAGTGGCATCCTCCAACTGATCAGGAGATTTGTGTCTGCTAGGCTCTTGAAAGTATAACCAAGTTATATTATACACTGAATCAGTAGGTCAAGGAATTTGCATTATCAAAACATGCATATCAAAGCATGGTAGTCACGTCAACTAGAAAACATGTGTAAGGTACCGACTTGCATGGCATTGAAACATGTGACAGTTTTTTTCCTGGTTGTTACCAAGGCTTCCTGGCATGAGCACGGCAGCATTAAATATACAAATGCAAATAAAGATGACTATAGCGGTGTGATAAGTTGAATGTTAAATATAAACTAACAGAAAAACAAAGCAAGCAAAAGTTTCAGGAGATTTCCTGATGATCTACTTGTTCAAACAGGGTGTCCACCATGAACATACAAGCTGAAGAACAAATTGCATTATATTATAGATAGTAACGATAATTGAAAATGCTTATTGTTGTCTTCCTAACTTTAACCATCCTAGTACATGTGGCAACACCAGATACATGCCAAAATATACAGAGACAAGCCTGAGATGAGAACAGTCCAGCTAAATGGGACTGATAGTGTTTGTGTAGAGGACTGACATAGAGGACTTGCCACATCTCTCCTAAAGTCCAATTGCACAGAAGTTGAATTCCTACATGTAATGCAATTTAATGCCCTGAGTCATTCATCACATCTTTTATCGTAATTTTAAACTCATAATAAATTACAATTCTCATTAGAGTAGTATTAATTTATAATTTTCACAATATTGGAGAAGTATATTGGCCAAAATAGCCATTTTTACAAAATTGGAAAATCTTTATGACAGGTTTCTATTTGGTGGAAGGCTTTTGCATCCAATTTGTATTGCTGATTAAGTGTCCAGGGTATCTTCTTGAGTGATGTCATCTTTTAACTATGGTTTTCATTTCGTCTGCACTGAATTCTTCCTACTCGCTGCCCCCAAAATTGGCTAAGTTAAAAGCTGCATTGGAGTGCTTATAAGCAGCAATAATAATACTAATAAAGAAATAAAAATAAAAGGGTTAGCCTTACAAGCATACGACAAAAACTTGTGTATGCATATAAATATATAGTCCTTTCAATTCTAAAATTTGTATCTGAAAGTGATGCAGTAACCCAAGTTACCACAAGCAAAGATTCATGGTAGAGTGAGAGAGCAGAACGCAGCAACAGATATCAATGCTGCAGTAGATATCCTGTTGAGGGGGCTCTATTACGAAATTTTACAGATATAAACATCAAAATATCCTAGAAAAAAAAGCATAAATGAGCACATGAGACTTAAAAGTTAAAACCTTAGTGCAATGAACACCAATACATGACGTTTAATCAAATGGTTTGACAAGGACCAGCTTAGGAAGCTATCGAGCCTAACTAGATCTGATAATCAACTTTCAACATGATCTAACTTACAAATATTGCAAAGAATTTTAAGTGCGGCTTATTAAATGCTTTGTCCAATAAAGTAATTTGCAGGAGTTTAACAGTATGGAAATACTAAATAAGAGCATGCTTAAAAATATAGTACATATTTTTCACATTTTACCTAAATTTGCTCATTCATGTACCTTCTCCCCCATGGCGGCGAAGGTGGCAAAGGTTACAGAATGCTCCCTCTCTCTGTTGTGTATTGTGTGGCAAATATCACCTATCTAGAATTCACGCATCTCATGTGTCTATCCAATATTTTATCCTTCGACTCAAACTTGTGGCTTCCGTTTAGCAAGCTCTATATCTTAGTGACAATCTGCAACACTTTTTAAAGATCTTATCATGCATAAGTATGCATAAGGATTCACCAAATACTCCAAGAGATCTCCTATTTTTATGTTTTAATGTACAAGCTTTCAGTCAAATTGACACCTTTTTAATCACTCTTTTTGTTAATATACGGAGTCTGGAGATGCAACACAGAAAGAATCCACTTTCTAATTACTTATAAATGATACTACTCCATAACAGAGCGCATAAGAAGGCGAATTTACTCAATGGCCAAGAGTGGGAATACACCACAATCAACCTGTAAGTCAGATGCAGTATCTATTAAGACAACATTAAGGACTTGACGGCAAATGGGCATTGCAACAATAATACTACAGAAGAACAGAAATATGCAGTCTTCAAACATATGCCGAGCATTCTTTGTTCTTTGCTCACATAACAGATATGATATGTTATATGGGAGAAACATATATTAAACTAGGAGTTGTCCTTTGCTTCTATTAAATAAATGCCTATCACAGATGAAGTTACAATCAAACTCTCACAGAACTTGAATTTCTAGAGTGAAATCTTTATCTCCGGACACCGTTAGCCAAATTATATTGTTTCAATTTAGTAACTTGCATATCAACAGAAACGACAGTTTTACTGATAAGAATCATCACAAGCAAACTTCAAATTTCATGTGCATGATTTCATGGAAACCCTGCTTCAAGTCTACTATATATGGCAAGAAAATACATTTGCAACTAAATATTCACGTCACTAATTATGAAACTTCTTCCGTGAAAGGGCTGGTATCTGCAAAGTCTAAAAGGACCCTAGCAATGTTCCATTGAATTTTGGACCTTAAGTCTCTAGCCTGCAAAATTTTGCCCACCATTTGCTTCAAGCGTCCAGTCATCAACTGAAGAATGTCAACGTGGAGAGCCACAAATCAAAACCCATAGGATCATATACAAAACCATGCTTCAGAATACAAATATAGGTAGATGCATGACCAGATGAATAAAATTATCATTCAACTTATGACAACATTAAACATGCTATGTCCCCTGCAATCAATGTCAATGACCCCAAAAAAATTATTACATAAAAAACACAATCAACGAAAGGAATGAAGTTTACCTCTGAATTCAACAAATCAAGTAGCAGCAGTCTCACTCAAGACAAATGCCTGAATAAGACTCTGTGCAGCATTGGTCTGTTCAGGGGTCCCAGATATTATAATGACAGTCTCTGTTGCCTCAGGTCTAGGTTCAGTGATAGTAATCTTTGCTTCAGATATCTGTCAAGAGATAAAATTGTCAATAATAAAATCAATCCAACAGTTCAAACCAAATAAGCATAAATTACAAAGCAGAACCTCACGGATCTGCCTTAAACAGCCTCCATCTTCTCCATATACTGAAGGTACAATAGCACGAGGAATGACCACATCCACAGTTGTACTAGTGATAACAGCTGGGTGGTTTCCACTGCAATATTTACCAAGAAACAAAAAATATGTCCTTTCAGTAAATTTCATTATTTAAAATCAGTTATTGAGCTTTAGTAATTAGAAAGGTTTTTCTTCTACTTGAATAATAGGTTTTAACATGGTGCAACCAGGGTCTGAAACCCAGATCTCTAGCTCGATGCAAAGAGGCTTTACAACCATTGCTACAGTGGCAATTGCAATTGGAAATATACCTTAACAGCAAAGAAATGTATACTGAGCAAATAGCAGAACTGCAGTTACCCTGGAAAGCCGCCAATTCTTCTCTGGAACCCTCCACCCTGATAGTCAGGCATAGTCATGGATCTGCCACCACCTTCTCCGATACACTGTGGCAAGTTAATTAATGACACGTGCTTAATTGGTAGCGAAGGAAAAATACAACTGTTGCAGGAACTATTATGTGCCTAAAGAAATACTGTCGCAATGAAAAACATTTAAAGGAAGAGAGAAAGGAATCAGCAACAAGCCAGAAATAGATGCCATGGTTGGAAGAGCACGAATAAGGTATGATATTCCAAAAGAACATATACATATGGAAAAACCAAATCCTTAAGATACCCTCAATAAGGTCATCAGCTAAGCTTTACTAGTTAAAGCACAATGAGAAAAGAAAAAGATTATCAGGTTGCGGTCAAATTGAACTGAATAATGTTATTCAAGTAAATTAACACGCTAAAAATAACATATCACTAATTGAAAAAAATGATATTTTAATAGATTAACTCGGTAATTAACTGTGCTCATCGTTCTCGTATTGTTAACATATAACCATGTTTGACACAGAACGTAAGCGAGAAGGGATTTGGGGGTCGGTGGAAGAAAGAAATTAAATAAGTTTATGGCCATTATATAGGCTTACAATTTGACTTTCAAAAATCACATCCAATGTGGGACTAAAAAGTTAAAATTATTAAAACACATAAAAATAAATAAAAGACTCAAAAGGACTCTAACTTTATCCTAAATAAAATAGACAAAAAGTCAAAATAACTGAAAAATTCAAAAGACTCAAACTCTATCTTTATCTCAAATATAAAATCGAAAATAAAATAAAATAAAGAAAAACTCTATCTTAATTTTAAACTGGATGAATCCTCATCAATGTAGAAATGAATGGCATACATTAAAGAATATACAAAATGGGGTGACCATATAGGCAAAAGTGAAAAACAATAGGTTATAGGTTAGAAGATTAATACAGATGTTGTAAGTCATAACTCAGGGTGTCCATCGGCCGGCCCGGCCGGGCCCGGGCCAAAGTCATAACTCAGTGTGTCCATCGGGCCGGCCCGGCCCGGCCGGGGCCCGACCGGGCTTTGACCGGGCCACGGGCCGGCCCGGCTGACGGCAGTGACCGGCCCGGCCCGGCCCAGAATACACCGGGGGGCGGAAGCCCGGCCCGCGGCCCGGCCAAGCCCGGGCCGCGGGCCGCCCCTTCATTTAATTAAAAAATAAAAAATAAAAAAATAAGAAAAATGGTTTAAAAATCTAAAAAATCTTTTAAAAAATATCAAAAAATCTATGTATTCCTATTTACGTGAAAAATAATATGTCTCCCTAAAACAATTCTAAAAAATCTATAAAATTCAAACCACTTAGAAAATGAGAGGGTTTGGGTGATATTTATAGGGGATTTTTGGTGTAAAATGTCCAAAATACTCCTTTCAAGTAGCCGTTTATGACCGTTGGGAGGGGTATTTTTGGTCAAATGCCCAAGAAATGACAAAAACCCCCTCCCCAAAATTCTGCCCAATTAAAACAAATTTAAAAAAATTGCAACGGTTAGAAGACCAGTGCAGCGGCTGCAGGCTGCAATTGCAGCATGCAGCGAACAGCAGGCTGCAATTGCAGCTTGCTGCGGGCCGGGCCGGCCCGCAAAAAACTTACAGCGGGCCGGCCCTGGCCCGCTGCCAGGCCGGGATTCGGGCCCGGTCAACCCCTCCGGGCCCGGGCCGGGCGGGCCGGGCCGCTGGCTTTTGGGCCATTTGGACACCTTGAGTCATAACCCATGATGCAAGGCCATGGACAAACTAACAAAGCTGTGACCACACAAGAAACCAACACCAAAAGCCTTAAAAGAGAACATAACTTGCAGGGTCATGTATGCCAATAATGAACATCATAAAATTTCTTGATTATTACTACACTTTATTTCTAATAATTAAACTTAGTGGTTTGGTGGCATTGAATTGGTATATGATCTATAATTGTGAAATGTTTGAATTAAAAATTCCATGGGATGATGCTTAAAACAAGAATGCTGAGTGTATTCAATCCCAGCTCTAGCTGTTTGGATGATTCTATTCAAAATTTAAAAATGTACATGCATCATCCCAAGAAAAATTATATTGGGCTAGACAACAACTTTATGAATGCAGTCTAAACCTGACCAATTAGTCTCATTCAACAACCAACTCATGGGAAAGCATTGATGACTCTACTATCTTTAGAGATGCAACATATTGCTTTTAAATGACGGAGTCACTAACTTATACACAAACACACATATACATACATACATATAATACATCTATATTACAATTGAGGGCAGATTTTGAATTTGTCCTATGTGGCAATGTCACATCAAGTTTTGGAGGGAAATTTTTGGGTTAAAGAAAAATTTGTTGGGAATACAGAAAAGCATTGAAATTAGGAATAGCCTTTTAATATTAGTTATGAAAAAATTGTTGTGCATACACACAATCTCATCTTGGGAATGAACGCGAGCTGTGAAAGAATGAACGCGGGAGATGCTGCCAACTCATTGATCAGCGTTGCAAAACCCTGTAAAATTTCGATATCATCTGCTGATATTTCAGGGGAAACTCATAATTATTGATGTTTGTTTAAAATTAGTGGGCCCAAGATTTTAAATGAACAGTGTCCCCACGGGTACGTGTTATATGTATATGAAGCCCGCGCCGAAGACGCCCGCTAAATATTTTTACGCTGATTTGTTGTTCCGCGCCTAAGGCACCCGCCCGCGTCGAAATTGTTGTTTTACGTCGAATTTGTTGTTCTGCGCCGAAGGCACCCATGCCGAAGGCGCCTGTGCCACTAAGTATTGTAAGTAAATTTGTTTTTCTTTTAAATTTTGGCTTTGAAAAAAAAATTTCGAGGAACAAAGATTCCGCAAGGGAAAATCTTAAATGAACCGTGCCCGCGGTCACGGATTATGTCTAGTACATATACAATAATGGGTATCATATTACATATGAGGCTAAGCCTCATTTGCAGATCCAAAACTCCTACCCCGGCTATTTTTTGGAGGATCGGAGTCGATCATTTTGATCTACATACTCTAAACCCCCAAAACACCAAATATGGGCGTGAACGCAATGGGTTTAACCCGTTCATCTACCCTTCGCAAATTTAACGACATTGAATAAAACTTTTGTGATTGATGGATGAATGAGCAAACCGCCTTGGATTCACTCGAAATTCAGTGTTTTGTGTTTCTAGAATATGAACATCAAAATGAACAGTTCCGATCATCCGAAAAAAATAACAGAAGATGGAGTATTAAGGTCGCATATGAGGCTTAGCCTCATATGTCATATGATACACATTATTCTCATAAATATATATAATCAAAGATGGAACAACTTATGTTTCTCCAAAGCGTTCACCCCGTCGCAGACATCCATTGCCATAAAAAATAAAATGGGAATATATTAAAATTTTCTCTGACTAATTTAAGGCTCTCTTTCCCTCCCTCCTGTGTGGATCTTTCCCTTCCTTTACAATGCCAATTATAGTGGTTGAATCAAACATTACAATTGTCTAATAGCACCTAAACTCACTGGAATAGGTCATATCTATTTTTCAACTTTTTGGAAAACTTGGCATATTGTTTCTGATTTTTCTAATTTATTTGGACTTACAGGTATTTAATTTTAAAAATGTCCCACACTTGCCATGCAATTAATTTGCTGCCTATTCAATATGTTGCCCTAGACTGCACATATACTGCATGTTTGAAGGATAAAGTTTTCAAAGAACGTAGTACAATTTTGAGTTAAAAGTATACTAGGAATTGCAAGATAATAAATTACGTAGTCACAGTAGGCAAACAATTGAAAAAAGAAGTAAATTGATAACATGGTTTGAGGTTTATCCAGTTATGGAACAAGATATGGTGTGCCTATCATACAGAGATTAACAATAACCAACTTTGTCGCACAGTAGGATCTATTTTACTGACAGGATTCTTTAGCCACTTCAGCAACTTAGCCTACTACTCAAAATTCGGGATAGTTCCATTCACAAATATTAGCAAAATGCTTCACTGACATTAGCGATGCATAGTGGTCAAGAAGGTCGTTAACCAATAATCCAGGAAACCGAACAATAGCACAGTGTCAATTACTTTTTTGCACAATAAAAGAAACTTGCTTCAAAAGAGAGCATTAGTATCCAATAGAAAACATCATGATCAACCAAAACCTGCATAAAGAAGATAGCAAAAGAGGAAAAAGAAAGGTACCTGAGGTTCCCACGGTGCAGGTCGCATTCTTTCAAGTGCATGAGGTGGAACTCCAGGACCGTGCATTGCATGAGCAAAAGCAGATCTTTCCTCATGGGGATGACCAACAATATCTTTCTGAAATGGGGGCAAATTGGAGAACATCCTTGGGGGCGAAGGTTCCATCATTCCCCTGTATGTACCAAATGGAGGCATCTGATCAAGGAAAGCGGGATGTCCAGGATGGTCCATAGCAGGAACTTTATCACGGAAAAGATGACTCTTGAGCTTATCTGTTATCTGCAGTAGAGCATCTTGAATGGATCTAAGTTTGCCGGTTACCTAAAGAGAATAGGTTAAGGAATAGGTTAAGGAATCATGTTATCAGTACTCCGAGTAACAGAAAAGGTCATCCCAAAAATAATGATATTAAAAACATATATACCGAACAAAAGGAAACATAAATAAACTACCAAGTACTATTTGTAAAAAAAAAGTTTCTTTATAAAATCAAGCACATCTGAGATGCTAAAGATAATAGCGAATATTCTGCAAAACTGAACCACACCTGAATCACTTCATCATTATCTGGCAAACTCTTTGGTATCTGGTCTCTGCTTGATATGCGAATCTGGGCTCCAGAAGATTTCCTAATTTCTGATATAATGGCACCACCCTTGCCAAGAACGCAACCAATTTGGTTGGAAGAGACAAGAAGCTTTGATACAACATTGTCATTACCATCAGGCACTGCCTTTGCGATCCTATGCAGCACTCTAAAGACACCATCCTGTGCTGGAGAAACCCTTTCAAATGGAAGCTATGAACAAAAATGAAGTACATTGGTAAGATACACAGATATATGTTATAATGGAAACATGATGCAGTAATTTATACCAGAGAAGTTGCATACTTGCGTTAAATACACACATCCAGCTATACCTTGCCGACTTTTCCTAATTCTTAATTTAGGACTTTACCAATGTGAATTAACTTTATCATTTTCTGAACACCAAATACGCTAATAAGACCTAACAGTAATCAAAAATATGTAACGGTTCTTGAGATAAATTCTCCAAACAAACAAATAAATGAATGAAATGAAAATATATGACGGTAGAACTTACATATTCTAAAGCGGAAGAAACTAATATTGGCAGCCTACTTTCAAATGACTGATTGAAAAAATCATAATGAAGGTTGCCAATTTTTTCTCTTTTTGTGTAGTTTAAAAGAACGAGAATGCCTAAATATTTCGGTGGTACAGTAGCACAGAAGGGAAAAATCGCTCCGTCTTTCTGTTGGATGATTGAACCTAGATAAAACCAAAACCAACATTTAAAAAACATTACTGTGTATACAAATGAGGGATGTTTTTAAATGGGTTTGTTGATTATGACAAAGAAATAGGTAGAAAACGGTTAAGAATTAATTTTAAGGACTCAATGGTTAGGATGAGAGTTTGTGAAAATCTTTTGGATGAGTTTAAAATTTTGGGGAGAACGAAATCTGAAGGGAATTAAATTTTAGGGGAAACTAAAATGTAAAATTATGGGGAACTAAAATTTTAAATTTTGGTGAACTAAATATTATGTGAAACCAAAATTTTTAGGGGAACTAAATTCTTTAGATGGGACTAGATTTAAATTTAAAATTTTGGATAGAACTAAATTTAGAGGGAACTAAATCTTGGCAAATCTACAATTTTAAATTTGGATGAGAACAAAATCGGAAGGGAACTTTATTTTGGATGGAATTAAAATTTTGGGGAGACTAAATTCTCCGGAGGGAACAAAATTTTAATTTGAATGTGATTAAAAATTTTGTTGGGGAGAAATATTTTTAACGAGGCTGTAATTTTTTGAGGAGAGATTTTGAATGGGCTGAAATCTTTCAAAGGAATATGAATATTTTGAATGCCACGTGACCTAGGTCACGGGTTATGACCAGTAGACCTATAAGCGTAGCGTAGCATACACTACAAAGAAAAAAGCATAAGATGCGCAGTTTTTCAATTTTTATTTAACAAAAGTATTTTCAAAATAAAACTAAAATGAATAAAAGGCAAAGCAGCAATTGTTTTCAAAAATTCAGAAAACTGTGCCAAAAATTAAATCCAACAATCCCAAAAAATTCTAAATCTAACAATAATTATCAAAAGCAAACATACTATAATAAGATTTAGATGCTCACATTTATAATATATATGAAACCCAATTCGAGTCATTAACACCTTAATCCCCACAAATCTGAGAGAAGAGAGTGGACGGGGGTGAAGTGAGAAAGGAGAAAACCCCTAATGGGACTAGAAAATGGCAAAACATCTCATGCCTTAGATGCAACCCAAGATGCAAACTAAAGAGAAAAGGAGGCACAATATTTTTGACTCTTTGAATATTGAAACAAATATCCTAAAGAGATGTGAATGTCCACTTGTTTTAGTCAAGAGAAATCCAAAAAAGGGGAAACCAACGTATTGCTTCAATTACATTGTAAGTATTGCTTCAATTACATTGTGACTCATACGTAAAAACAAGTGGTTCATATGCCACAAAGCATTGTGGCATGCTTTTTCAACAACTGGACACAATATACTGACGTAAGGTGATCAAGTGATAACCAAGACAAATACCACATACACATGCATGAATCTCCCTCTCACTCTCTCAATATGTATACTAGCCATAACCCGTGACATATGGCCACGGTGTATTCAAAATAATCCCCTGGAAAAATTTCAACCCATTTAAAATCTCCCCTCAAAAGAAATTTACAGCCTAATTCAAAATGTACTGCCCACAAAATTCAACCCCATTCAAAACCATCCCAAATTGCAGCCACCTTCAAAATATTCTTCCCAATAAAAAAATCTTAACCACATTCAAACTAAAATTTAGTTCACTAAGAGAATGTAGTTCCCTCAAGAAATTTAGTTCCCTCCAAAATTTTAAAGTTTAGTTCCGCATGGTTCCCATCAGATTTAGTTCTCCCAAACTTTAAATTTTTAATTCCCCCAAAATTTAATTCGCTCCAGATTTAGTTCATCCCAAACCTTTAAATTAAAATTTAGTCATCCCAAGAGAATTCAGTTCCCCAATAATTTTAGTTCCGTCCAAATTCAGTGCCCCTAAAAATCGTAAGGTTATCCCTTCAAAATTTTCACAAACCATCGTCATATCCATTGATTCATCAAGATTCAATCTCAATCGTCCTAGTCATAACATGTGACCATAGGTCAATGGGCATTCAAAATACTCCCCAAAAAATTAAATCCCATTCAAAATCTCACATCCCTAAAAAAATTTGCAACCTCTTCAAAATCTCCCAAAAAAATTTGCATTCAACGTCAAAATATTCTCACCCAACAAAAAATTAACCACATTTAAATTAACATTTAGTTCCTTCAGAGAATTTAGTTCTCCCCCAAAAATTTTAGTTTCACCATAAAGTTTAGTTCCCTCTAAATATAGTTTCCCTCAAAATTTAAACTTTTAATTCCCTAAAATTAAAATTAAAATTTAGTTCACCCTAGAAAATTTGGTTCCCCAAAAATCTTAGTTCCTTCTAAAATTTAGTTCCCCCAAATTTAGTTTTCCCAAAATTTGAAATTTTAGTACCCAAATTTAGTTTTCTTCATATTTAGTTCCCTCCAAAATTTTATAGTTTCCCCTCAAAAATTTAATAAAAACTCATCCTCTCCATTGATACATCAAGATTCAATCACAGCCTTCTTTCTGCCCACTTTTTTGTTTTGGTTAGCAACCATATCCAAAGACATCAGTCAATTGTATAATAGATGTATATGTAAGTTTATATGTGTGCATATGTATGTGTGTGTTATATGTATGCCCATATACATATACATATACTTGCACACATATACATATGTGCATACATACACACACGAATTAAAATATCAGATAACGTATAACATAAGAGCTTCTCTCATATTGCCGCCCAAAAAGAGCCCACTCTCATTTTTTATGATCAATACGGTTTATTTTGATCGTCATATTCTAAAACCCAAATACACCAAAGTCGTAACAACCCACATGCCTTTTGTTTGTTGATCAAGTTGTAATAGTTCATGTGTGTGACAATAAAATGAGCGAGTTTGGTCAATTTTTGTCTGTCAAATGAGGATCCCATCCAGTGTATTTTTCTGCATAAATTTCTAAATAAACTTCAACCATTGATTTTTGTTATGAACCGGAATAATGTAAGCTATATATATATTATGTTAACCCAACAACAAACACACAAAGCTGCATGGCACTTTGGCATTCATATGTGAGCTATGCAAAGGTCAAGAACCGGTTCTGATTTGATGCCTGGTAGGAACTTTTTTTGTTCTATTTTTTCTCTTCCTTTCCTCTCTTTGTTTTAGCATCTCTATTCTTCATTATTTCTTTTTTTACTTTCTTTTTGTCCCTTTTGGATCTAAGTAAACATCCATGATGTTTTCTCTCTCCTTAAGTTCTACCATTTAAACCTTTTAGTTTAAGATTTTTTTTTAATTCTTATCATTAAAATGAAAACCTCATATTAGAATTTAGTTATTCTTTCTTAACTAATTAGGATTGAGTAATTAATAAAATGTTTTTCAATAAAATTCAACTTAGAATTCAACTATACGTAAGAAGCCATATTTTGATTAGGATTGCTTTATAAAACTCTTATTTGATTAAAATAGATTGATTATTTACAAATTTTTACTTGATTCATAGACCAATCAAATAAGAATCTTATTCCAACGAAAAGTATTCAAATTGCCTTTTATTTTTATGCTTCTCATTATCAGAATTCAGTTACTAATTAATTAAGATTAACTCCTAATTTTAAAGTATTTATTGAAAAGTAAAATATTTATAATTAAAACCCTTATTTTATTATTGCAAAAAAAAATATTTTATTAACATTGATTAACTAATTCCAAATTTTTTTACTCGATTAAAAAACACATCAAATAAGAGTCCAACTGTAATGAAATACTTGATTAGGTGTAATTATATTTATGACTTCTTACTTGATTAGGAAACCAATTAAATTAAAAGTCAGGTATAATTAAACATCATTGAATTATTTCACTAAAAGACTTCTAAATCGATACATCAGTTGATTAAGATTATTAATTATTCAAATAACCAACCTAATTAACAATTTATATTACTTATTTTTATAAACTAATTGATTGATTAAGAATCATTGGCTAAAATTAAGTTATTTGTCATCAAGAAAAAAATTAACTTAGTTAATGGCAAAACATAGCTGAGTTTTGAAAGATCCTAAATTTAAAATTGGACTCTATTAAAATTTGTAAGCTACAATCTATATCCAAAATATATTACAATATTGTTGTTGTTGCTATAGTTATTGTTTTTTAATAAAAAGAGCAAGTTTTGAAAAAAAATTCATTCGTTAGTAAGCACCCGAAGTACCCTACTTAAATTCGAATAATAGTTTTTCATGATATAACAACCACTTAATCTTTTTATAAATCTGTAAAGTTGCTCGCATAGCTATGTAGTTGTCAAACGGTGGTAAAGGTGTCCGATATCTTTCTAAGGATGTCAATGTTATTATTACACAAGCAGTAGCATAACCAAGAATTTTTTTGCACCGGGCGAAAATAATGATGATGCAAAGAATAATTTCTTTATAAAATATCAAAGCAAAAAATTAACAATATGAATAATTTGATTATATATTGATAATATAGACAAAATAGTGGCATGGATATATTCAAAATATAATATATATATATATATATAATATATAAAAAGTGTCTGTTTACATCAAACTCTATATAAGCCTCTATCTAAGCTGATAGAAAAGTATCATCCGTTGTTGACTATGTATGATGTGCCTCACTTAAGACTTTAAGAACATCTTTTTTGGAATAAAATGAAAACAAAATTTTCATTCCTTTTTGAGACATTTTCGTTATAAAAAATTAATTTAGTATGATGTATCGAAAATTGATAAACAATGTCAAATAGAAATTACTGAAATAATAACTTGCCAAGCATGCACTGATATCAAACATATTTAAAGTAAAGAAGTGATTCAATATTTTCAGCATAAAATTTAGAGTACAAAATCAAATTTAAATTTAAAAGGTTTTTTAACGAATCATACATGCTATGCAATTATCCCATAAAAATACACAACCAATTGAGAATGAACGACTTCAGCTCACTTAGTTTTGGCCGAAAAATGAGTTCCAACAGAGAGTGAAAATTTGACATGTTTAAAACTAATAGAAAATTTTACAAACTTAAAATTTAAAATTAGCTCTTTTTATAACCGTACATACATTGTAAAACGTTATATGTAGATTAAAGCTCTTTAAAAAGATAAAAAGTATAAACATCAGTAATACCAATTAATAATTATGTAGATATGCATAGCAAAAACTTAAGAAGATAGATATGACAAAAGTTTAACATAAATCAAAATAATCAATAATTAAACTTAAATTATAAAAAATAATATTAAATTGCCTTGTGTGGGACTTGAGCGCAAGCCATTTCAGACGAAGGCCAAAAGATGGCGCATTTGACCACTAGGCCACATTGACATAACCTTTAAGTCGGTAATAGAAATAATGTAATGTGTGTTCCTCGGTATGACAACAGAAAAAAGCATATACATATATTTTTTTCCCTTCATTTTGCACTGGGCAGCTGCCCAGGGCAACGCCCACCTAGTTCTGCCGATGTACACAAGTGCATAAGATGAATAGCTTGAGTAGGAAATTTCCTAAACTTCATGTTCAACCACTTTTTTCAATGATCGACAACATATATCTTGATGTTTGCATACTAACACCCAAATCCACCAAAAAGCTAATGAATCCTAAATTATTTTCATATATATTTTGGAATGAGAAAAAAGTTCAGTTATCATCAAACAATTCAATTTCTGATGATCCATTGATGTGCAGATAATATGGAACTTGTAAGACTGTCTGTATATCTATGTTTTAAGATGTCTAGATTAATATGAACAATTTTGAAGATTGAAAATGAAGTTTTTAAGTGATAATTTAGGAAATTTCTTGCACCAGCTGATCGTCTACTATATGTATGTATGTATGAACTTTGCTATCTGGGTTGATTAATACAATTTTCAACAAATCCTCGAAGCCATCAGGTATAACAAGATATATAGCAATGTTTGTAGTCAAAGAAAATGTTATACTTTAGGGTCTTTCGCTTTTCCGTCCCTTAAAAAATGCGTATTTTGATATTAATCCCTTAAATATGTGTATTTTCTCTAAAGTCCCTCAAATCTTAAACTTTAACAAAAATAGTCATCCTCTCTAATTTTCTGTTAAAATCTAACAGAATAGGAAACATTCTGTTAGCTGCTGGTTAGGGCTTAGGGGGCTTTTGGTTAGGGGGTGTCTGGGCGGTTCACGGGGAAGAGGCGGCAGCACTGCTTCCTCCCCCTCATCCTCGTCGGGTTTTTACGGGGGAGGAGGCCGCCTCCTCCACCCGCAAAAAACCGACGAGAAGGAGAGGAGGACGCGGTGCTGCCACCTTCCCCGTCCCAAAAAATGACGGAAAGATGATGCCGCCTCCGCCTCGGCCCGCAAAAAACGACGAGGAGGGGGAGGCGGTGTTGTTGTCGCTGCCCCCTTCTCGTCGGTGTGCCGCCGCCTCCCCCTCCTCGTCGGTTTTTTGCGGGAGGAAGAGGCAGCGGTGGCGCCGCCTGCAAAAAACGACAAGGTGGAGGTGAAGGAGGCAGTGCTATCGGCTCCTCCACACGCCCAAAACTAAATGAGGGGGTGTTTTGGGTTGATTAATTGTTAATTAGTGTTTAATTCTTAATTAATTAACTATAATTAGTATTTAATCGTTAGTTAATCTAAGCACGGTTAACTCTTTAACAGAATGTAGGATAGATGGACTATATATGTTAACGTTTAAGATTTGAGGGACTTGAGAGAAAATACTCATATTTAAGGGATCAATATCAAAATACGCATTTTTTAAGGGACGGATATGCGAAACCCCCTATACTTAAAACTATGAACCGCTAGTTCAATGGAGTGACAGGTGATGTGGCGTCATGAAGGTGAAATAAAGCTTCAAACTTCGAACATATATGCACCTTAAGAAGGCCAAATGATCCTATGTAAATCAAACATCTTTAATCTCAAATATATACGAGAAATATAGAAGTCAGCGTAGAAAATTCATCTTGCACCCAGTCAAAAAATCCACTCTCCATAATTTATTTAGATGATCAGCACATCACTGTTCATTGTTATGTTCATATTCTAAAAGCTAAATAGCATAAAGATATAATGAGCCCAAAGCTTTTTGTGTGTTTACCTTGGAATTAAAAAAAATTGATACTATTAGGCTGTTAAATATGTAACTGCCAGATTGATATGGAAAGTGGAAACAACATAGGAACCACAAGATTTTTGTTGCATTTATAGTTTAGAAGGTGTAAATCAACATAAACGGTGCCAATTGTTTAAATATTTAGAGAATAGACTTTTTGGCCACGGCCAATGAAGGATTTCCTCCTGAGAAGCTGACCTCTTTCTACACACATGCATCCACACACGTATTCATGCATGCAAACATACAATCATACATCCCTTTAAACCTATAAGCACTTAAAAAAAGAATTTGCGCTTTAACTTATGAAGATACCTAAGTAATGATATGATAAGTCACATATAGATAGAGAAACTTTTTAGTAAAACAGAATTTATTGCACAGAAATGCTTATGCCATACAAAGGTCATATAATGTAACAGAAGTATCTAAACATGAAAGGAACAGGTGGAAACAACCAACTAATAGACGAAAAGAAAGAAAATTACCAGAATTAAATGAAGGAAGTATGCATGAAGGGAACAGAGCAATAAGAAAGATCAATTAATGGACGATATTTTTACCAACAAGTACATCTAACTTGATCACCATGGGGTCAAAAGGCAACTAGCATTACACAGGACAACGGATACCATATTTTACCCCATAAAATATATATATAAAGCAACAAACGGTATGTTATACATGAAAAGAAACACCATAATGATGAAAGAATAAAGTAAGAACTCGGTCCTATATCCAAACAATTGACATTGCATCAAATTCATATTTTAACAAATTAAACAGAAATTTACCAACTTATAAACACCTAGAAAACAATCACTAGATATTTTATAGTTGGACCATTTTCAGTGCCATTTTCTTTTGACAACCTGAAAGTGTAAACAGACATTGATTGCTTTACTGCATATATGCTTAAAATAATTTGCCAACGAAAAATGAAAAGACGCAGATCAGAACCAGAAACTTTGGAAAATGAATAATACATGGCATGAACCAATAAGTGTAAGGAAACATCTATTATACAAACGATGTATTCGAATTGGTTGCTGATTAAAGCATAGAGGTGGGTAGAAAGACGGTTAAGATTTAATCTAAATGAATTAATAGCTAGGATGAGAGTTTGTGAAAATTTTGGAGGAAAACTCCTAAAATTTTGGGGGAAACTTTTTTTTGGAGATAACTAAATTTTGAAGGAACTAAAACTTTAAATCTTGGAACAACTAAACCGGGATGAAACTAGGAGAAAAAAAAAATTTTGGTGAACCTGAATTTTAATTTATAATTTTGAGGGAACTAAATCTGGAGAGAACTAAACTTTAGCGTAACTAAAATTTTACATTTTGGTGGGATCTAAATCTAGGTGGAATTAAATTTTAAGGTGAACTAAAATTTTTGGGAAACTAAATTATCTAGAGTGAACTAAATTTTAGTTTAAAGTGGTTAAATTTTTTTGTTGGAGTGTAATATTTTGAAAAGAATTGCTATGCAAACAAACCTTTTTGCTCAATTCACAAACCGCTTAATTTTTATAAAAATACCAAATATGCCCTTTTTTAAACCCCCCAATACCCTTTTTGCTCAGTTCATAGACCGCTCAGTTCACATCACTGACCGCTCGGTTCACATCTCTCTCTCTCTCTCTCTCTCTCTCTCTCTCTCTCTCTCTCTCTCTCTCTCTCAGTTCACATACCTGATAAACTAGTCATGATTAGTTAATTACCTTAATTAATTGCTAATGGTAACATACGATCCCCTCATCTGCTGCCCCCTCCCCTGCCACATCCCCATTCACCCCCCTCCCCCCCCAAATCCTCTCCCTGCCCAGCCACTCACTGACATCCCTAGTCACCCGCCACCCCCACCACAACCCAACCCCCTAACCCTCCTCCCCCACTCAAGCCCCCCCCCCCCCCCCCGCCACGCCCCCCTCCCCAGTCCTCTACCCCTCTGCTCCCACATGTCCTCCCATCTTCCCCTTTTCCTCCTTAGTCCATGTAGTGAGCAATTAGTTCTATGGTTTGACAGATAATTAGTGTATAATTAAGGTATGTGTGCTCAACAAAAATTAAGTAGCATATGAATTGAGGGTGTTTTGGGAGTAGCATATGAATTGAGGGTGTTTTGGGAAAGCCGGTCTGTGTACTAAGCAAAAACTTTTTTTTTTCAAAAAATTTAGGTCTGTACACAGAGTAAATTCTTAAGTGGTTGAACGGAGTAACAAGGTCTGTTCACATATCAATTCCTTATTTTGAACAAGGTTGAAATTTCTTTGCAGGCGGCAGATATTTTGAATGTGTTGAAATTTTTCAAAGTAATATTTTGAATTCCATGTCACCTATGGTCAAGATTTATGACTAGTAATTTTATAAACTACCCAGTGAGTTAAAGAAAAAATGTCAGTCTATAAGCAGGTAATCCAATCAATAGGTATAAGCATGTCTCAGACAAAATAGCACATGCCACCATATTACCCTTTTACACCAAGAACAAGTACTGGACCTTTAGTAGTATATAATGAAATGTGCTTGAATTATAAGGATGTGCCATGTCTTCATAGGTGACCATTTCGTGCACGAGCCCGGGAAGCTTTACAATATGCCAGCGTACTATGACAGTCTGTTCTGTTTTTCAATAATAGAATATAAAGCCTTCATGTACCTCGAGCTTCCAAGTCAAACTAAAAAATTGTGCACGTTCTTAAAACCAACACTCAAAGTTTCATCTAACTTATTTAAACTCGTGATTCCGAACATAATATGTCCAAAAAAGGATAACAAGGTTCTTTTTGGGGGAGGTTATGCATAAAGAAACTACGGTATCTTAGTTGAAGTCAGCAAGGGAAGTGACTCAGAATCTTACCGCTGGACCAGAAATGACTATAAGGCGATCATCCGTCTCAGGGGTGATCTCAAGAATTTTAACTTCACATCCTGTTTCATGTTGAATGGATTTAATAATGCTCCCACCCTTTCCAATCACACTTCCAACCTTGTCGTTGGAGCACAACAATCTGAATATGAGCTGCTCTGGAGGACCTTGAATTGGAATCCGACCAACACCGTCATGGAATTTTGGGAAAGGAGGAATATCAGCAGCATCATAAGGTCTGTTAGAGAAAGGGGTTGCTTGAGGACGAAGATACTGCACAGGTGGTCGAGCTTCTGCCCTGTGATTAGGAGCAAATGGATGAGATGATGGGCCAGAAGACTTCGTAGCAGGAAAAGAATCTCGAGGCGGGTTTTCAATAAGCAGCTGAGAAACTAGCTGGAGAGCCTTCTTTACCGAGTCAGTCCCTCCTGTAATCTGCAGATATAAGAAATAATAAGAATAACAAGTGATGGTCCCAAAAACTCAGCATATAAAAATGAAAGAAAAACATATCTTTCATACGCATTCATTTCCTGCATCACAAGGAAACATTAATAATTTAGAATAAAAAATTACAACGACAACTGAAAGACAGAAGTCAATGTAAATGACCTGGAAAAATAATTGATCGTTTTTTTTCACATTAAGGAATAATGATAAGCAATTCATGGTCTGTTAAAGTGGTTTAATTAATGGGAAACACATCTCTTAGTGGGAGAAGTGGAGAAAAAAGATATTTAATAAAGAAAAAAAGAAAAAAACACATCCTCGTTGCAATGAAACTGCCACATATCATGCCCATGGAGCATAAGATTACCTGCACAATTTCATCATTTGATGAAGCACAAGTAAGAATTTTGTCCCTAGCAAGTACCCGAATCTGGGCCCCACTATCAGAATTCATTTGTTTGATCACGATTCCACCCTTTCCCAGAAGGCAGCCAACTTGACTGGACATAATGAGCAATCTAACAGAAACATTAGACTCCTTACTCTCTTCAACTTCATTGTTACCCTCTTCTGCTTCGCCTTCGATTATTCTCTCAAAAACAAGCAGGAGAGCCTTTTGCGCTGAAGGCGTTGCCTTCTGAGACTTGGAACCTTCTAATACAGAAGAATCATCTTTCTCTTCATCTTTCTCACCACCAGCCTTGTCATCCTGATGGCCATCAGCGACATCAGAATTTTCACCACCTTCTTTTGCATGTTCATCACTAACCTCAGCGTCTTTCTCTGAGCCCGTAATAACAACAACTCTCTCATCACATCCGGGGATACATTCATCCATTCTGACCTTCGCACCGGTCTCATCACGTATCCTTGATATAATCCCACCACCTTTACCAATGACGCTACCAGACTTCGAAACTGGACAAAGAATACGGAAGACAACCGCTCCTGGCGGTGCTTTTAATGGGCCCAGCTGAGATGCAGAAGGTGCAGTCTTTCGCCACTTCCCCCTTCCATTTGGTTCCAAAGCGGTCGACTCAAAAGGTCTCTTGGAAGCAAAAGACATGTTTTTCTCCAACTAAGCAGTCTAGAAGTAAGTTCTGCATGCAAGAAGCAAAGATACTAGTGTTTCAAAACCAAAGAACAAAAGAGAATGGACAATGAAAGAAATAATCCCAACAAAATAAATGAGCAGCAATAATTAGAATTAAAATGTGCATCCACCTATATCATCCATATAAAATCAATTACTGAATGTCATTAAACTTGCATTTATAAACGGCTTCACAGTGAGTGAGTGCGTGGGTGAGTGAGGGTTGCGTTTTTTTTGGGCGGCGGGGGTGGGCGTGGGCTTTTCACGTGGTTTGATTCAAAGTGACTGAATGTTAGGCATGTGCAAATTCACGTAAAATTAATTTATTTAACAACTTACAAAAAAGATTAAGGCTTCAAGACATCTTGATGTATAAATATTGCATATTTTAAAAAAAAAACATTGGCATTAAACCTTTATTGGTTATCTAATAAAGGCATGCCATTGAGAGTTAAGGATTGATACGTGTGGATTTAATGAGGGCATGAATCCACTGGCTTCAATTTTTCACCCAATTTTTTTTATTGTTTTTCAAGCTTGCTTCAAACATGTTGTTATGTTCATCCATGGCATCTAATTTCAGTACCGAGTGGTGGGGGAAGTTGTAGTCATAATAGTAAGAATATATATAACGAAACATGGGTATCAAGATAGGCAGAAAAGATGCAGATATGGATGAATTTTTTATTTCTCCAGTAAATGTATTGTCTTCATGTGTTTAATACGTTATGAAATTCTCTAATTAAGATGTATCATTTACACGACTTTAAGAAATTTTTAAAAAGATTTCTTCCTCAAATTTGAGCCAGCGACAAATACAATGCTTACTAAGATCAATGACTTTACATCAAAATTCACGTTCTTTTTTCATGCTTCTATGTAGCCTTTTTATCCTGTCTCGCTACAATAGTTAAACAAAAAAACAAAAAAAACGAACTAGAAAATGAGAAGGAAAAAAGAGAAAGAACTAAAGTAAGCCCTAATTATCCGTTAAGTAACGGAATTGGGTCGAAAATGAAAACGATACCTTCGAGGATCGTCGGCGGCGAGACTTTCGGCGATTCGTCCGATAAGAGAGTATTCGTCGGCAGCGGATATTCGTCGCAGAGAAGAGTGAGGGCGGCGACAGCCACTAGGGTTCAGGACTCGAGTCTCGAAATAGACAGGAATGGGAGAGATCGACGTGAGAGCGGGGGGATGGTGGATCCGCTTTAAGCGGTTTCGACCCGTTTGAAAATTTATTTTAAAAATAAAAAGGAGTTAAGTTTAGAAAAGAGTGTTGTTATTCACACCACAATTTAAATTGATGAATACACCACAAAATGAAATATTTTTGAAATATCAAATTTATCCTTAATAGTGTTTAATAACTTACTCTTAAATATCTTACTTAATAACAAAATTGCCATTAGTGTTATCTTGATGCACCACATAACCTTTCATCTTCTCATGTTTTCTCTTTCTCTTTTCTCTACATCTTCTTTTCTCTTGATGTGCGTTGGGGGAATAAAAGAGAGAGATGCGATTTTCTGATTGTGGTGTAGTCATCCGATTAATCAAATGAAAAGTACTATTAAATTGTATAGACGTCAAGATTTGTGGTGTAGATATAATTCCTGGAGATGTTAAAAATCAAGGTGTGGTGAATCAAGTAGTGTGGTGTATTCATCAATTTTTGTGTTGTTAATAACAGCACTCTTTAGAAAATCCTTCATATCAAAAAAAAAATTCAGACAACCTGTTAGAAAATCCGTGTATTAATTAATGGCATGTTCTTTTCGTTGGAAGTATATTTGGGAAAGTTGAGAAGTTAGGAATCTGATGAGAGAGAAATTAATGTGTGGTGTGTTCTTTTGTTGGAAAGTGTGGTTGGAGTGCGGAGTTGGAAAGTTCAAGTGGGTCCCACTCCGTGTAGTATGTTCTTTTGGTTGTTGAAAGTTGGAGGTTGAAAGTTGAGATGGGTCCCACTCCCACTAATTAATCCCAATCTCATTGACGAGTTCCAGTTGCAACCAGAATAAAAAAATAAAAAAAAGAATGCAGTTTGCAGGGATTGGCATGAGAGGAGAGCGGGGCCCACTGGCATCGGATTCTAGTGTAATCCGATCAAATTCGGCGGATTGCATTTGCCCCCCAACTTTCCCACTGACACAAGCCACATATGCTTGAAACGCAAAAAAAATCAAACCTCAAAAGAACAGACGAATTGATTTTGAAGGGTGATTCTGATGAATAGTAAAGAAACAGTGTTAAAAATAGGATTCTTGGCCAACATTCGGCGAAAAGAACAGACCCTAAATTCCAAATGGTGTGAATCGGAGGACTCTTTTCGAATAAACCATTTTTTGAGGACCAAATTCTAAAAAACCCTAAAATTAATTGCAGGAAATTCGAAAATCTCCGTGAATTAGTTAAGCGATTAACGAACTCCTCACACTTTGTTTTCTGTTTTCCCAAGATGCCAACAGAAGGTTACTGAAGGATATTACCATAGATAAATAAAAGTCAAGGACTTCTTTAAGGTCTGTTCTTTTGTGTTTAAATTTTGGTTGGTTGAAGTTGTGAATAGTGTTGGTGAAATGAGTATTGTGTTTTTTTGGGTGAAAATGGGTTGTGAATGTGGATGTTGAAATTTTTTGTGGGTCCCACACAACTTTATTGTGTGTGTTTTGTGGCCACGTCAGCAACTTTCGCAGTCAAAGAAGCCAACACAAAAGAACATGATGAGTGAAAGTGAGGATGAGAATGGGTGAATAGTGGGAGAAATAGTGGAATCTTCCACTTTCACAACCTTTTAAACACAAAAAAACAGGCCCTTAGGGGAACGTGGGAATAGACCTGACCACCACTCTGTCTCGGTTCGATTTCTCCGGCATAAACCTGAATCGGACTCGAAAACTTAGTTAAGCGGGTCGGTTCCGGCTGAGCTTATGATTAAACATGGTTTGAATATGCCCAAATTGATTCATTTGCACTAAATTGTTGGTTGATTCATATAAAATTGATAAGTAGTGTTATCTAAGCTTGAAAATGTTGATTAGAATCGACTCAGTATATGCTTGCCCGACCCGTTTAACGATCTAAACGAGAAATTCTGGAATTTTTTTCGCATTCAATGTCGTTCCTCTCAAGTGGGTCATGTCTATCATTGGGCTCGTGAAGGCCCGAGGTTCGACTCCAGCTTGTTGCGGGCTTGGTGTTTATTTATTAGAACAAATCTTGAATAAAAATTTGATGTTTGATTGGGTAAATTTTTCTGAACGCAGTAATTTCTAATGGACAGGTCACAGGTGAGAGTATTCACAATTTGCTGCTGTTGAATTGTATTGATTTGTGCATACTCTGTTTTCTTGGTGTCACTTCTGAACTCTGTTTTCTTCTTAGTAGGAGACGTCGTTATATGTTCACACATCATATTTTTTTCTGCAGTTTCTCAAAAAACAAGTGCTCAAATTCCATTGCAACGACCGATAGCTCGTTCACCACAGAAGCAGTAGAATAAGATTAACCATCATAAAAATACAGAGGTTCTTGCAGAGGTCCAATCACATTCTTATTCCCCCGATCATCTTTAACTCAAAAGTTTCCCACAATTAGATCAATTCAGGACTAAAATCAAAATCACCACTGTAATAATACCAGTATTCGGTTAATTAAGAATGCAAGGTTACGCTAATCACCCAGTTTATCCAAAGACAGATATACCGCTATAGGTCCAACTTATATAAATTTCTAATACCACAAAACATGACAAATTTCTCAGATGCAAATTCACTCAAAATAATGCACATAGCTCATGTAAGGATGCATGGGCATTGAGACAATCATTGGAGCAAAGTACAGAATCGAAACTCTAAAAGAATGAGAGAGCTCAACCTTCTTTGAGCGAGTCTACAGCATCAAATTTCCTGCTACAAAATGGTTGCCTGGTGCTAATTAGTTGATCGACTCAAATAGTTCTACAAAATGGTATGTGACCGCAGAATAGCCTGAAATGTCTGCATTGATCAATTCCATCTTCCACCTAAGCTTCACTCGAGATGGATGTGTACCTCAGACAACGATGCCACAAATACACCAGAGGTCAATTCATTTTCACCACCAAAGAAGAGGACAATGCAAAAGCAATGGACTCATGTATCAAAATTTCTGCTTCTGGTCTACACTCATGGCACAAGCCATAATTACTCTTTTTCCACAGACGAGTGGTATATGAAACGCGAGGAGATTGTTCATTCTTAACTCCGTCACATCATGAAGTGAGCTTTTCCGTAGTACCTGTTTATGTATGGCACCTGTATGACAAAACCAACAGCTTGATCAGATTGGAGACAATTAAAGAAGTAGGTTCACATAGTTATCACTGGCCATCTTCACTCATGTCATTCCTGCTCTCCCAAATGAAAATGGGCTACCCTTTTTCTTATGTTTCAATCAAACATAAAAAAAAGAGATCTACCCTTTTTTTGCCAACGTACCAGAACTTATCAGGTTCAGTAGCCATACCTTAACTTTGCTAATATCAGGTGTACCAGGAGTCTGCACCGGGTAAAACTTAAAAAACTTCATGTTCTCAAACGCAGCTTTCGTTTCCGGATCCATATCTTCTATAGCTTTTCTCCTTGCTTCCCTGGCCTAAATGATCAGCACAGGCACATTACATCATTTACACCAAAAAAAAACGGGGTGGGGGGCATGTGTGTGTGTGTGAGGCTACATACCTGACGTTGGGCTTTCTTTCTTTCTCTAACCTGTTCTTTCACATATTCCTAAAAGATCAAGTAGAAAGTTTAATAACTAGACGAAAGAATAGCATTCCAAATTCAGGAAGAGTTACACGACCATAAAATCCAAAATGAAAAGAACGTTTGTCAGCGGCGAGCATCACCTTGAAGCCATCTTTCTGGTCCTCCGGTAATGCTTCCTCCTTGATGAGGTCATTGGTGAACTCCTGGAAATTATAAAAAAAGTTAGCAGATAGTATTCATATATGCATGTGAAGCTTAAGCGAGGGGGGCCATATATACCTCAAGATCGTCTAATTCCCAGTCATAATCACAGACAATCTGCAAAAGGGAAATGGATTGGTTGAATAGAACACTCATTAAGGAGAAGCTGGTGACTATTATTTTTCTGATGAGGACATAAGATTGAAATATTCAGCAATTCGCTTACAGGTGGTTCTAAGGGATACATAAGATTAACAACCGTGTCTTCCTCATCTTCGTCAGGCTTCAGTGGCTGAAGATCTGCCAGGTAAACAAGTTATAATGCTACACCTAAGCTTCGTATGCAGCAATGTTTAACTCGCGTATTTATGCACAACAGAAACAGTTCTTTCACAAGAAAGCTCAATGTAATTAAACACTTATAACTAATAAAAGAAAATTATGTCTGCAGCATTATAGATAAGGCTGGTCCCCAACAAAATTTAAAAATAATCAATTTTAACATGTTGAGCGAAGATGTATCAAATGATCGAAGAATGTCATTTATATTTAATCAAGTTGTTCAATGTGACAAAATTACACATATATTCTTTAAAACAAACAACACAGAAGAAATAAAGCAAGGTAATCTTAAACTTGATAAGAAATGGTCAAGGAAAACAAAATTCATCCAGGGAAATCTTGAACATTGATGCTTAATGTACAAAAACTACCCTAAACTTTCCACAGATTTAATAATAGTACCTTTAACTTTAAAAATTCATTAAACCCCCCTTAACTTTAACTGTTCACGAAAACACCCTTGACGGCTTTTCATCAAAACTATCTTAAACTTACCATTGTTTACAAAAACTACCCACATCAAAACAACACTAAATTTTACAATTGTTTATAAAAAACTACCCGCGTTAAAGTTTGAGTTGAATTTAGTAAAACTATCATATACTTTACAAAATTCAGGGTAATTTTTATAAATTACAAATTTAAGGGGGGTTTTGATGAATTTCTAATGTTAAGGATAGCATTATTAAATTGGCGTATAGTTTAGTGCATTTTTTGTAAATTAAGCCATTGAACATCTGAAAATAATACGAGATGTACATAGATTGTATTCAAATGGGAATTTAAACATTCCACCGGTAAAATTAATAGTATTAACCACTCAACCACCAATATAAACAATTGGTTATTCGATAAAACTTTAAATCAGGTTCACATAAAGAACTACATACACCTTCATTCACAAAAGTAAATGGAAAAGGTTAGTTACTCAATTAGGTTCCAGTTTCGTCAGCTTGGAGGTTCATTATCAAGCTATTTATTATCGGTTATAAATGGCCCCCTGACTAAGGACGGGACGTGACACAAAATGCAGAAACACGCCTAGAGTATTGCAGCACCTCAGAGCGTGACACATTAATTATCAGAACAGAACCCTCCAACTAAATTTTGGGAGGTCGGACATATTGCACGATTTTTCTTCCATCCGGCACCATTAAGGGCATTATCCCCTACTGTCTAAAAAGGATTAATAATGATCACATAGCTCATCTTTTTTAGGCCCACTTAAATTCTTATCATGGCATGGACGATTCCATTTCGTCATGTTGGTGCCCGCAACATTGTGGCATCTGTATGTCTATCCGCAGGGAGGTCTCAAAGCCCTACATTGCCAACTTTTTCCAGACTTTATGCACCAAACACCAGTAAAGCGCTAAAACCACCCGTCGACATCATAAATTTGATATTACAAATTTTGAAAATGTTGAAAATTGAAAAAGAAAATATTAAAGACCATATCCAAACTGGGGTATTAGTGGTTATTATTAGGAAAAATATAAGAAAAATACAATTCGGAGTATAATGCATACTTGACTCCTGTTTAATTACTGTTCTAAGATTGATACATATAATCCATATCTTCTCCTAATTCTAAACTAAAAACTTCTTGTTTCTTTCAACACTTCCCTTCAAGTCGAAGTCGAAGCATACTCATCGTATATGCTCAGCTGGTTACAAATATACTGAACTCCAATTCTTCATGTCAAGGACCAATAGTCATATGTCGAATTTCCTGAAACTGTTGAATCGTCCATCTAAAGCTGCTAAACTAACAATCTGAAACTATTGAACCATCAATCTGAAACAGCTAAACCATTTGAAATTGCTTGAACATCTAGTCCATCAAAGTCTTCAAGACTATGCACCTTTAAAAATAACTGTTCATAAATAACCAAAACTGCCACATCATGCCCAAAGTTTCCTCCACGACCACCATCTCAACCACGACCATCTTGATTTCCACTTTGTTCTTCACCAACTTTTAAAAAACTAAACCAAACACACTCCTAAAAACTAAAGCAAACTTATTCTTAAAAACAAAATTCATTCTTGAAAACCGAATATAAAACCAAAGTTTCCTCGACGACCACCATCTCAACCACGACCATCTAAGACATTCAATTTGTTCTTCACCAAATTTTAAAAAACTAAACCAAACAAACTCTTAAAAACTAAAGCAAACTTACTCTTAAAAACATAATTCATTCTTGAAAACCAAATACAAACCCAAATCAAAATCCTGAAGTCCAAACTCCTAAAATCAAACTAGACCAAACATAATTCCTGAAAAACAAACTCCTAAAATGCACACTGAAAATGCTTGTCAAATACTGAAAATGCAACTCCTGAAATCCAAACTCCTAAAATCAAACTAAACCGAACAGAATTCCTGAAAAAACAAACTCCGAAAATGCAAACTGAACCTGCTTTTCAAATACTAAAAATTCAACTCCAGAAATTCAAACTCTTAAAACCAAACTTGCTCTCCAAACTTCAAACTCTAGAATATCAAACCAATCGGTTGAAAACAAATTCCTCACTTAAATTCTAAACAAACTGAATCAAACTAAAGCAAACCAAACTCATCATATCGAACCTAACCAAACTATAGAAGAAAACTGTCAACAACCAAATTAGATCTTTTCTTGAGATCTATCGACATGACAACTCCAAAGTAACTAAATGCTCGAAAACAAAATTAAATATTTCCTTATGATCTAACACCCTGTTTTTCTATAGATATAAGCAGTTAGTTGAAGATGTAAAGAACGAAGGAGTAAGAGAATGATGTGAAGGATAGAGTAGTATTGGTTGAAGTTTGAGGAGAACGAAACAAGTTCAAGAGTCAAGAGTCAGTAGTGAGTTTGGATTCGGGTCTGAGTTGGATTCGAAATGAAAAGATAAGATTTGACCAAGATCAAGATTTTTGATTCAGGTCGTATATGTTGGCAGGAGACAATGATGAGAAAGAGATAGTATAGGAGACATTAATGTGTTAAGGTGGTAATCGAAAACAGTGGAGGGGATTGTACTAGAAAATTAAGGCATTGAATTTTCTTTTGAACATGAAGAAATTAATGAAGATAAGGAAGAGTAAAGTTTGAAACAATGGCATTTATGATGATCTTCTTGTCTGTAAACGAGTTGGACGAAGACTAAAGTTCGAATCGATGGCATTTACGATGATTTGATTGTCTGTAAATTAGTCGAACGAGTTCATATAATTTTGGCTGGTTAAATTAGGGAGCCGACAATCGACGAAGCAGATGAGAATATTGGCTTTAGGGTCGTGTTGTCAGGTGCTATTGTAAAGCACAGTTCTGAGATCAAGTCAGATCTTGCTTCACAAGACAATGTCAAGGTAAGCAAATTATTAACGAAGATGACCTATCAACGATAGGGGCCAACTCACGATTACTTTTCACGCACGGGTTGTCGAATAGCGATGAAGATGGCTAATGATGTGTGCTACCTAGTTTGCCGATGTCGATATAATCGCTAGCAGTTGGCATCAGTTGGGGTAATAGTTGACAGATCTGTGAACTTCATTAAGGTAAAGACGGCATCGAAAAGGATGTGGCAAGTATTCAGGGTTATTGAGTTTGCTTCATGGATTTGGGTTTGTAGACATGTAAAGAGAAAAAATAAATAGGTTATGGGTTTGGATTTAATTTTGATTTGAATTGAGTTAGATGTAAATTGGGTTTAGGTTTGTGAATTTTACATTGGCAGAAACTAAATTGATGTAAAAGAAAAAAGGTAAAAAATTTCTTAGATTGGTAGCTATGGAAATTAGTCGACAATATGAAGAAGATGAAGGTGATTGGAGTTTGGGTATTCTAAGTTTTCGTAGAGAATGGCGTGAGGCCATGCTGGGAAGTTTCAATTAGGTCATGATGGAAAGTTGTGGTTGGTACAACTTATTAGGTTTGAATCTAGGCTTTTCGAGTTTAGTTTTGTGTTTAAAGAAGGGGAAGAATTGATAGACCTGTTGCGGGAAGAGCCAATGATTTCATTAGGAAGCATAGGGATACAACGCTTCCATTGCCTCATCCTAAATCAAAGAGCATATAATGCACTTATTTGCATGCGATGAAGTCGACCACTATATTCTTTTTCAAATTGGCAAGAACAACCAATCCCTTTCCTATAATCTTAATCATAAACGGATAGTTTACAGTTTTTCATTAAACATAAATGAGAGTAAAGATGGAAAAGACTCGTGCTTTTACACATTGCTATCAATCATAATATCATACCTTCTTGCCATAGCCACCATTGAGGAATAAGAGTTTTTACTTGCCTAAATGACTATTGAGGAAAAGAGACTTATAGCACATACGACCCTTCACTCGTAGCATCAAGGGTCCTTACTCATTAAGGCAGAAAGAGTAATAGTTACTAAAAAATAAGGTCTCAAAAGCCCAATCATCGTACTGATCTGAAAAAGTAAATTCTCATATTTCCGGTCAAAACACCAATCGAGAATTTTAGGCCTATGAAAATTCATCTTTACTCAAGAAAAATGATGTCTTAAAAATGATGTCTTTATGAAGATGTCTTTAATCGACCAATACCAAATCAAGGCAACAAATCCTTCATCAAACCTATCCATCATGACTCTTTTATGAATCATACTACTATCGTTCTTTCTTTCCGTTCGCTCTTCACTCTAACCAAACGCTAATCTCATACGCAAATCAAATTCGTTGGTTTTGGTTTTGGTTTTAAAGAGGAAGCTCGGTCTATCAGATTTGGATTTGGATTTTAATTAGGTCTTAGGTTCGAGAATAATGGTAATGAATTATGGATTAAAGGAGTTTTTGCAATATCAAAAAATAAAGAAAATTAGATTGTAACTCTAATATCATATTGAAAATTATAAGAAAAAAATATTCAAAATAAAGGCACCTCCAAACTTAGGTGTTGGTATTGTTTATATGGAAAAACACAAGACTACTACTAAAAATATAAACATGTCGGATGTGGATAAGATCCATATAGAATACAAACCTAAACCAAATAATATATTTGGATTAAGACAAGTTGTAATCTATTCTTTATTATTGGGTTTGGATCAAATTCAGGTTTGAAATAAACTTGTGCATGTAATGCCTGAAATTGTTTTCTAAATTGATAGTTTTATTTTATTTTATAAAATCCGTCAAAATTGATAATCTTTCATCGATACTATAAAGACTTGTTTTTATCACTTCAACAACTAGATTACAATCAAATTTATCATAATGAGCTTCATTTTATTATTTTGAGTTTGCTATTATGTTTTTGGCTTTGTTATAAGGTTTTTGGGTTCACAAAGGTCATGCCCAAATATAACCTGATAATGATTCGGATTTTAAGTTCAGGATCCAAACTCAAAAAACGCCAATATGATTGAATCGGTTTCTCGGTTTTTCTGCTATCATTAAAATCCAAACAAATACATTTAGGAGTGCAATTCATATTTGACTCTTTATTTGACTACTATTCTAAAATTAAAAATTATAATTCATATCTTCTAATTATAAATTGAATACATGGTTTTACTTAAGAGAGAATTGCGTCAATATATGCCAGAATTACTGTCAAATTGAAGTGCAAGTTGTACATTTTTCCATTTTATTAAGGGATTTACTCATCAGTATCAACATAACAATGTAATATAACAATTTATTACATTGATCATCGACCTGGCATTGTCTTCCCTCGCTCTTCCTACAGACATGGCCTATAGTGGCAATAGCAATAGAGACGCGGCAAAAGTGAGGAATTTGTTTTTTTGAGTCAAATCATGTTCTATTTATTTGGTTTCCTTGCATGATTTTGTCAGATCCGGCCCATTATGGGGGGAACTTTGGATATTTTTGCGATTTTTATTATTGTAGGGGTATTTGGGTAATTAAACTATTAGTTAAATGATTATAAATAGGAAGGGAGGCCGGCCGGCCCTAGCTATTGCTTATTTTGGATAATTTGTAATTGAAAGGAGAGATCTCCTAGTTCTTCGGGAAGGTGCGGACGTCCCTATCAATCGGCGCCTTAGGAGGGCAATTACCCCTAAAATTGTAATCAATCTAATCACTTTTATTTTCAATTTTCAACTAATAAAGTTCAGATCTTGTTAGTTCATATCACATTGGTAGCAGAGCGACGATCTTGGCATCCATAGAAGTGGCTACCACCAAAAAGATTGAAGCTTTGGAGGAAAGATTCGATGGCGAAATTAAAGATATGAAGAATTCTATGGAAGATCTCAGATCTGAGGTCAAGGCGTCAATAAAAGGGCTTGAAGCGCGAATGGATGAAAAATTTGAAACCTTCATGCAAATTATGATGCAACAATTCGTAGATATAAAGGGGGCAATTTTGACAAAAAATTCAGATATAGGACAAACGGCGGCAACTTTAACGAAAAAGAAAGAGACGGTAGAAGAGTTCAAAGGAGACCATCTATCTGACGCGGAGGAAGGATCCAACGGAGTGGAAGAAGATCCCACTGATCGGAGAAACCCTAACCGTCATGGAGGGTTTCACGACTCACTGCAGGGTTTGCAGTGTTCTGAGTAGGCCTGCAGAGACTGCACGCCTATGCAGGGCCTTTGCAGCCCACTGCAGTGGGCCTGCATGCCTCTGCAGGGCCTGCAGTGTGCTGTAGCGGGACTGCAGGGGCCATGCTACAGCCCACTGCAGCGCCTGCAGGCCCTTGCAAGCCCGCCAGAGGCTCCTTGAGCCTTGGAAGGATGACCCGGGACCCCGGGACGTGCGGGGAACCCGTTGAGACTTTGATGACAAATTTGGGCTTCTTCCAGTGCCAGAGGAAGACGTGGAGGAGGTCCCGGAACTTCGGTATGCGACAGAGAGGTGACGATGCAAAGTACTTCCAACATACAAGGAATTTCAAGCCGATGATGACGATGATCCAAGCTGTGAGAAGAATGTTAATGACTATACTTGGGATGAGCATGATTAGGGAGGCAATGGCGACAGAGTCAACAACCGTAGGATGGGCTATGGGAGATGCAGAGAGGTACGACACAACAATTATTACCCTTCCTCTGACTATCAATAGGCAGGACGAGTGGACCAGGAGCGGCTTGCGGCTGAAGGCAAAGTGAGAAAACTGAAAATGCTATTATTTGCGGAAGGGTGAACCTTATGGTTGGATCTATCGAGCTGAAAGATTCTTTGCGGAAACACATCAGACGAAGAGGCAAAAACTGGATGTGGCTAGCGTCTGTTACAAAGGAGATGCACTCTCTTGGTTCCGGTGGAGGGAGCAGAGACAACTTATACGTTCATGGGAGGAGCTCAAGGACTGTGTGATGGAAAGATATCGCGATGACCAGGAAGGAAATTTACAGGAAGGATATGTTTGGAGGGGCTCCACTTTTCGCAGTCCATCAGCAAAAGGACTTCGGTGACCTACTTGGAGCAGCACTATCCATGAATTTCATGCACCACCTTGAGGACAATGTGCTTTTTCGGAAGCGGAGTAATGTTAGATCCTGCCCATTATGGGGGACTTTGAGCATTTTTGTGATTTTATTATTGGAGGGTTATTTGGGTAATTAGACTATTAGTTAAATTATTATAAATAGGAGGGGAGGCCGGCCGGCCCTAGCTATGCTTATTTTGGATAATTTGTAATTGAGAGGAGAGATCTCCTAATTCTTCGGGAAGGTGCGGACGTCCCTTATCAATCGGCGTCTTGGGAGGGCGATTACCCCTAAAATTGTAATCAATCTACCCCTTTTATTTTCAGCTATCTACTAATAAAGTTCAGATCTTGATAGTTCCTATCAGATTTCTTTTTAATGGCAATTATATTATGCTTCACATACATTTTTTCTATCCTTTGCTAAAAGCATTTATCTATTTTCTATTTTTTCTGCTTGCTAGTTTGTTTTACATTGGAACATGAACAGACTGATTTTGGTATTCAGTTTATTGATATAGTAGCCCCCCCTTAATGCACAAAGCACCTATTTTGCTTTAATATGTTCGTTTGGTGTGATTGAGTTGTCTAAAATTTTTGCAAAGAAATATGAACAAATCCAAGGACCACGCATATTATTTTGCATGTGAATGTGACACCAAAGGCTATGTTGGCTGGGGGAATAAAGGGTGTAGATGTAAAGAATAATTGGTCTTTACAACAGGGTTAAGATGGGGTTAAGAGGAATGTGACTCTGTACTCGGGTCATTTTCATGCCTTAGCTGGTGGAGTTGACCATTTGTTCCGAAATCAGGTGGTAAAATGCATAAAAACATTTACAACACTCCAGCTACACATTATTCGGTAGTGTCATATCATCAGGTTGGTTATCTGGCGTCGCTACCAAACTATGCACATTCATTACTTTATGATTCCGGGGGGTTACCCAGCAAACCCCTATGTTAATGTTCACTGGCATGACAGAGGAATATAGTTAGTATCAAAACCTAAGCAGCTAGGTGAATCTCCGAACAACTATCATGGAACCAGAATAATACATTTATCGAAAGAAAGTGTGAAAAGGTTGACATTACAAAAGAAGAGATACACTTACAGGGAAGGCAATAGTCATATTGCTTGACGCGCTCAATTTTTAGATGCTTTAGAGCAGATCTGCAGGAACAATATCAAAAGAAGTCATGATACTGCTGTTAAGTGGCAGATTTCTTCTTTCACAAGTTCCAAGAATATATGCATAAAAGTGTAGAAGAACAAGGAAACTACATTTTACAGGAAAGAAAACATGGAAACAATAGTTTTGAATATGTTAACTCTAAGAGCATTAAAATTTCATCATCGGAGCAAGGTGTCAGGTGTATAAGGAAATTAAGGAATCTTTCAAAAGCATGCAGCAAGAGCAAATTACGTACACGTTAGAGAATCACATGATATGCACAATAATAATAGCACAACCTACTGTCATATAATAGAGAATGAACATTATGAATCTAATTCTGCAATTTTAATTTAGATTAAAAATTAATTGTCAATAAGGCTGCCCATGTGTGCAACAAACTAGACCAGATTGAAATCAAAACACAATTTGGTAAATCATGCCCCCCACATCCTACAATATAGGAAATATGTCTACTATTATAATGCCAAATCAGTTTGGATTTCAATTTGAGATGTCATGAACTGAAGTGGCATCCTCTTTTCAGTTGCGTTTTTCAGGAGGGAGAAAACTTTGATTAACCAAAATGTAAATACAAGTAATGACATGGCCTCCACTAAATCCATACTTAGCAACATAAATTCCCACTGACATGATATGTCATCCTTAAATAGCATCATTCCATTAAAAAATGTAAATCACATGATTACATAATAATTACTAAATAATTAACCTCATCATCTTTTCAAATTTCAACATAAACCATTCAATAAATCAAGATGCATTTGTTATTTCATGTCAAATTCAGTTTTATTTAACATGCATTTGCACGTGCCAAAAATTTAGTGTCAATAACTACATGCTACTGGATTGTAACATACTGAAGCTAGTCAAGCTACAGAACTCATGTTCTTATTAAGAAAATATCTGATAGTTTTATTTGATGATATTCAACATTTTTAAAACCCCCACCAAAAAATAATAAATAAATACAAATAAAAAATCATTGTATTGCTAGTTTACCCACCTAGACATTGGTAGACTAAGAATTTTGCCCCTCTCGACTTGATGTTTGCAAATAAAATGGGGGATTGTTTCTCTCTTTTCCGCGACGAACTTAAAAAGAATAGATTATTTCTTAGCATATGGTTTGGATTCTTCAGATCTTACTTATAGTTGGGATTCTTGAGGTTCTTAATGTTGATCGATTCAGTTATAGCAATACAGGATGCTGAGAACAGATAGCCATGGGCCAGACACGGGAGTTCCAAAATTGATAAATACATATACAAGGATGAATTGGAAGGTGAAAATGGTAGTCATTGTCATCATTATCATCTCAACGAGAAGTATGGGAGCATCAAAATAAGCACTTATAGTGCTATTCTTTCATGAATTGGTTTAGTTGGTATAGCATTTGGTTTGAATCTGAGTTGGCTTTGAGGGAAGGGAAAGGAGGAAACGTGTCCAAGGGGTGACCTTCCTTGTTATAGTTCAAAATCAAAGAAGCTATCGTAAGTGGAATATTTCTCAATGTCCTAGTAATTTGGGAGGTGACATAACAAATATGACTATTTGGGGGCATTTTTCATAATAAAAAAGATTTGAGGGGTATGTATCTTAGGCCTTGTTCGGCATTTTGGGTTAGCCAATGCACTAATTATGGGTTTTTAGATATTAGTCTCCCAAATTATATTTAATTTGAAAAGCATTCCCAAATAATAGGATTTCCAAACAGTCCTTCAAATTATGCAAGTAGTTGAAATCAGACCCCCAATTAACATAATCTTAATAATAATGGAATATTATATTAAAAATAACAAAATATTTCTTTATCCTTCTTCCCCATCTCATTGATCTTTAAGTGGGTGAGGGGAGGAAGAACAAAGAACCCACTGCATCTTCAACTTGTATGTGAAAATCAAAATTACAATATGCTTTTAGAGCTCATCAGTAAGAATGAGAGAGAGGTAGGAAGAAGTTGAACCAAAAATGAATTTTTAGTGAAGAACTAAGAGATTGTGTTTAAAGATGAAGGCTGGCTTGGTGGGGTGATAAGGGGACTTGAATGAAATATAATTTTGGACAATGAGATTTTTATGAGAATATAGCTGAATTAGAGTGAAGAACATCTTTAGGATTGGATTTTGAAAAGGGAGATGATGAAGATTACCACAGTGGTCATGATGAGGAAAAAACAATTGAATCACATCACAAATTAACCGGTCAATTTTCACAAAGAAATGGTTTCCTGCATGTAAAGGAAGAAAACCACTAAAGGAATCTAGGTTATAAATCGTAAAATGCCCTCCCTTCCGCTGGGTGAGGTCGAGGGTTCTTTACTGCTTTCCGATGAATAAAAAAATCGTAAAGCATTCTAAAAATTTATTGGACGGTGATGATTAGTTTTTTCTTGCCCACCTGACTATGTTATTTATGAAAAAAATGTAATTTCAGAAACAATGCTTTGATAAACTTACATAATGACGATTAAATGAATATAGAAAGGATAGTTCTGTAATTTGCATTCATACTGCTTACACAACACAAATGTGATAGATGACAGCATTTATTCAATTGTATTTACATATTTTGTGTCCGTGAGTGTTTTGTGTGAGTCGACAATCATTGCACACCTGACTAGCAATATGGGACATCCACAAACTCTACTACATAAACGAAATAAGGATATGTTCAGAGTCCTTTGACAAAAATACATATATTGGCTTAAAAATCTTATTTTTTTTCAACTGAAAAGAGAGAGACATCGATCTTCCAAATGAAAGTGTCAAAGAGGCTAATAGACCACACTAGTAACACGGGGGGATTTCCCCCCCTCAATTGACAATGATGCAAAGTGAATATGCAGCCAATAATTTTAAGGGAAAAAAAGATGGTGTCGCCCAATATATTTGGGGTAACAAATTCACAATTGTGGTTAGGAGCTGACTAAAATGAAAAGTGTCCATCTGTCAGCACGTGTGCTTAAGATGCGACAAGTGTGTCGAATTGGATAGTGGGAAAAGCCACACAAAGGAACCAAGTAGAAAGTAACAAAACGTACAAAACAAAAGTAAGCTTTAAAGGGGGGAAATCTGCGTTGAAGGATTAAATTGGCAGTGGTTGTAAGCTTAATAATACCATCTAACATGCTGGTAATATAACATGAAAGACAAACTACCAAGTCTATATAGATCCAAAAAATTCAATAATAGCATCAACTACTCAGCACAATTTCGACAAAGGGATGCACAGAAGAAGCTAGAAAATTTTTGCAACAACTCCGTAATTATGTTAATACAACGAGACCATCATATTAACAGACAGTTTTAGGAGAAACTGATAACAATTGCATTTCGTTTATATGATCCCTTAAGGTAAACAATTAACCAGAAGATAAAGGTACCTTCTCTGTGTGCATCCCATAGTATAAATTTGAGTTTTCAATCTGTCAACTTGGCTTTGCCTGTCAAAAGCTATTTATTTTTAACAACTGCCATTGATAAATCAAAAACTTGTGCACATTGAATAACTACTGGCATTGATAAAAACATACCTGTTTTCCAACGGTATATATGGAATCCATGCCATTTTCATTGCCTTCATAGGTATAATATCCTCTGTTTCCCTTTGTATTGATTTAACACCGATTTTATCAGAAGGTGGAATAGGAGAAACCACCTACTCAAATAAAGCAAGAAAATGGACAAACACGTGAATCTATATTGACAGAAATAGATGTGATATTTACAGTAAATAAATGGAAGCATTAAGCCCTGAACTTCAACAATAGTACAAACTCTACCACAATATGGGCAAGCATAAAATTGAAACATCAAAAATCGACACACATTACAAAGCAAGGCTCTTAGAACCACTATGAACATCATGAGGCAAAAGTAGAATTATACATCAAAACAAGTTATATGCGGCCGCATATAAGGATGCGGCCTTTGTCCGCATGAAAATTAAGATATGCGGTCGAATTATGCGGTTGGCCGCATAATCGGTCGCATAAACGTTATGCGACCGCTTATGCGAATATGCGGATGCATAATCGGCAACTAAAAAATCCCAATCCATTAAGAAACACGACCCGTTAAACATAAATATCAGTTTTTTAATTTTAATGTACTTATGTTTGACATGCTTTTGATTTGGACGTAAAACTAAATAGTTATGTTTTGTGTTTAGATTGCTTTAGACGTTAGACGTTAGTTATTTTATGTATTAATCGTCATAATGGCGCTGAAGTTTTAGTATTGATTAATCCATATTTTTAAAACTTGATATGATTTTTTTCCTTGTTCCTATCTTTTTTAATTTAATATACACAAACACATATACATAAACTTATTGCTTATTTATATACTAAATTATTCATTTTCACGTAAACCGTGTAAACCGCATAATCGGGCCGCTTAATCCGCTTATGCGCTATGCGCTCCTAGACCGCGCGCATAATGAAACCGCCTTTTATAACACTGGAATTATACATGACAGATAAAGATTGCAACATGAAACAAAAGATCGTATGGAAGTAGTTACACAAAAACCATTAGAAACATTTGGAGATCATGTATAACATTACAGAAAATATGTAAATTGCTAGATAGCAAATAAAGAAAGATTAATACGAAGAAGTATGGTTATTGGTCAACAAAATATGTGCGCATTGCATAACAGTTCAAAGCAAAATTGCATGCTCTTAGTTCCCTAGGGATTTCCAGTTAACCAAACCGTTTCCCTGTAATTTTCCCAATGTTTGCTACACCTTTCCCGCATGATTAATACATTTTCCCGGTGTCTGCCATACATGTGCCTCAAAGCTTCACAAAAGTGACATCATATTGTCTGCATGGACTCAAGCAGCCCAATAACCACAGTTCAGACCCGCCTCACCTTCCAATGGGAACAAATACATCAATGAAACCTCATATGTTTTTAGTGCCCGTTAACATTGCAAATGGCACATCCTGAAAATATGAAGATAACAAGAAAAAATACATGGCGTTGCTTTTCATAATTTTTATGGCAAATGTTACCTTGGGTACCAAATGGACATATAGGTATTAGCCTTACTGTTTTTAGATTGACATTTTTTCCTTCAAAGTGGTAAACATTATAGTGTTGTGTATAATTCACAAGTAAAAAAGTATGAATGGCACTCAACATGTCTTTTTTTTTGTTCATTTTTGTTTTTGTTTTTTTTTTGTTTTTTTCGTTTTTTTTTTTGCCGCGGGGGAGGGGGGGTGTGGTGGCATATACACTTTTACCTTTAAGCCATGTCGAGTGCTGCAAATGTCAAAGGCACTGTTTAGAACACATTACTACTAATTTATGTGCACGTGTTGTATGTTGGCATACTAGAGCATCGTGTCTATGTCAGCATAACTGTGCAACCTAGCCGATGTCAGAACTTCCAGTGCTCGTAAGAAGCAAAATTGAAAATGCATCTACAGGACTACAACCAACAAACCATTAGCGTTAGAGGCATGACAATGTTGCAAGACGACTGCCAGAAATAAATACTGAATAGACTCATGTTAATTGGTGAATCATGCAACAGCAATTTCTATAACTGAATATGACATGTTAGATGCAGTCAAGGGTTGCGTGCCTTTCTGCCCATTAAATATACTACAGTGAACATTTCATAAGTCACAAACATAACACTTGAACCCAGTGTTAGAGTGGATAAGAGCAAAATGAACTTACTGCCACAACAATAGGAATCAGTGTAACTTTCTGTTCACCATTTACTTCCAACAACTGAGCTGTAATAAAAAAAACAAACAAGTTAAAATGTAGAATAGCCATGAAGAAAATTATAACTTGTAAATTTAATAAAAATAAAGCTCAAGCATCCGCATATGTGTCATCCGAGTGATAAAGAATAGTGGTTCTATGGAAGTATGAACAGACAGCAAGGTACTCACGTTCAGTGCAGCCAAACAAGTAGACCTTATTTCCATAAAGCTCTCCGCCCTCCTCCAAAGCATGCTGTTCACCAATCAATGATGCTCCTCGATATTAGGGTAAGTATACCTCCATGAAAAGCAAATTCTAAATATTGCTAAAACTTACCTCCAAATTTGAAAAATTCCAATTGATCTCATGAAGTTTATCCATGTTGTCCCACTGTCACATGTAATGCACCATCGTTCACATGAATACACATTCCAACTTGACAATTGTCTGATGTAAAATAATTAGGGAGTATCAACAAATACAAACCTCGGTTCCAACAGGAAAGGCAGCTTGCCACAAATCTTCCTGAAAATTATCAATGCAAAATTTACAATTCAAGAACTAGACATAGAAAAGGAAATCAGTCCTTAATCAAGAGTGCTTAGGGAGGTGCTCACAAATTCAAGAATGAAATACATCACATGTTATGAACAAGACAACATCAATAACCCAAAAATTCACTAAATGGTTACAAAATCAATATTGCTTGTTGACCTGGTGGAAAAGCAACCAGGAATGACAAACATCATCTTACGATCCAAAATGTTTATAGTTGGGAACTTTTCTATCTAAAATGAGAATGTTAATATCAAGGATTAACGCGAAAAGGGAATGAATGAAATGAGATACTAAGTTCATTTTATAACAATGGAGAAAAATATCAAGCATCAGCTACAGACACTCACGTCCAAATAAAAATTAAAAACAATCTAATGAAATCAGGAAATGCAGACAGAGTCCAACAGATACTGGTAAGCATCCCGAGCCACATTCAGAACCCTAAGTTGTAGAACTGTAGTAGACAAAAACCAGACTAGATCATCTTTAATCTAATATTACTAAGGCTATGTTCGATTGGTGGGAAGAGGAAAGAAAAGGGAAGAAAATAAGAAGGAAAATGAATTTTCAGTGTTTGGTTGAAAAGAAAAGTGAAAAGAAAATGAAAATAGAGGAAAATGGAGAAAAATAAATATTGAAACTTTTCTTTCAAGTTTTCCCCCTCTTGACCCAATGAAAATGAGGGAAAATTGAGCAAAACTAATTACTCACACATTCATGCATTTGTGTTTTTGACAAATATAATTGTGTGATGTTTTTAAATAATTAATGAATAATTCATGAATGTTTTCAAAAACTTATGAATAATTCGTAAATTTTTCAAACAAAAGCATGAATCATTATCAAAATTTTATTTATGAATTATTTAATGCTCACGAATTTTTCCCGAACTTTTCAAATAACACATGAATAATTGGCAAAATTATAAAAATAAATCATGAATATTTAATATATTTTTATTCTTGAGCATTTTCGAAAAATTAGCAAATAATTCACGAAGTTTTCAAAAATTTGTCAATTATTCGCGTGTTTCTTGAAAAATTCGTGCATTATGGACGAATGTTTCAATTAGCTTGCGAAGTATTTCCAACTTTTTCATATAATTTGTAAATTATTCACGTACTATTTAATAACAAATTATTTATGAATCATGATATTTGTAGGGTTATTGAATTATTCGTCACGATTCGTAAATTATTTGCTAACTTCACGAATTATTCAAAATAGCTAACAATTTTTTAATTTAATATGAGACTAAAAAGGATGTGACTCCATACTTTATATTTGAAAAATGAAACAAACTAACAATAGTAACTAACATTTATTCATAATATATTCCTAAATTATTTTAAATAATTAAGTTACAGTAATATTATCATTTTATATTAAGCCAAACTATTATCGAATTTGATGGAATTATTCCTGGAAACTTTGACTAAACATGTTACTCATGAATTAAATCCTATTTAGCAAAAACACCTCTTAAATTTTTTCATTTTCAATTAGCAACCTAATAGAAGAAATTTTCTTATTTCCCTTTTAACTTTCTTCAAAATTTTCTTTGGTATCCAAACATGAAAAAAAATCTCATTTCTTCTTTTTCTTTTTCTTTTTCTTTCTTTTTCCTTTTTATTTCACATTTCTTACATACATTTTCTCTTAAACCATACATATCACGAATATTCGCAAGTAAACTGGACCAGAAAGGACCTCAAAATCAAAGAAAAATCAAAACATTAACCAGATCTCAAAACAAAACAACAAAACAACCAATGCCGAATCTCGGATAAATAAGGCAAAGCAATAGAAAAAATTAGATGAAGAATCGAACCAGGTTCCTCTTCTCAGGGAAGTACTCGGGCTCCGCCGGAGCTGGCTGAGCTTTCTGCCGCTTCCCTCTGTTCGATTTCTTAGGGATCTCGCTATCCCCCCTTCTGGATGTTTCGGCCTTCGACTTCTTCGACGCCGGCGACTTCTTCGGCCTCCTCATTTAGAACCAGATCGCTAGTGTTAGGTTTTGGAGGGAGAGGGGGGGTGAAAAAAGAGGATGACGATGGCGGTTCGTTCTGCAATTTCGAACGGAGGAGAGAGAGGGAAGCGAGAGAGACGGTATCGAGTCTATCGACCGGGGGGAGGAAAGAGAAAATGATTGAGGGCATATTTATGTGTGTGATGGAAGTAGCGTTCTCCGAACGCAACCACGCTATGGGGCGAGGCGCACACGTAAGCCCTATGCTCGAGGATTAGATACGACCGACACGTGTTAGTAAAAAACTATGCAGATGAGTTTGAATTTCAAATCGCTGGGCCTTGGGGCGAATGGCGAAAGGAGCCCATCCATAGCATCATACGAGAATGGGCTTTTGAGAACCGTCAGCAAGTTTTGTCATGGATTTGGAAAACGTGGTCGGAAGAGCGGGCTAATTCCAGCCCTTAAATCATAAAAAAGGCATAAATAAATAGATTTTGTTATGAATCAACTATTTGGGGAGGAACCCCCAGCGCTTTATTTATAGGCATGGTAGGAGAGTAAATACATCGAATACATAGATATGGGCATATCTCTAAGATACCCGCAATCCTAACCGACTCTGGTTATTTCCATTCACAACACTCCCCCTTATCCAGCCATAGGTGTGGACTTCGCTCAAGAGTACTTCGGGATTCTGAGCGTAATAAGAGTCTCACATGGGGTGGATACTTCAGGATCCTGAGTTGGTGAGGTTTGCCTCGTTAAAACCTTTAGCTATGGAAAACCCAGTGGGAAAAAACCATAGTTAAGGAAAAAGAGTGCAAACGCTCTTTAACTCCCCCTGATTTGTACATGTGACTCTGCTCATGAATACTTCTGGATTCTGAGCGTCACATAGGGGTGGATACTTCGGGATCCAGAGTTGATTTGATTTGCCTCGTTAAAACCTTTGGCTATGGAAAACCCAGTGGGATAAACCATAGCTAAGGGAAAAGAGTACAAATTCTGTCAACCCCCCTGATCTGTAAAAGCTCTTAGGCATTCAGATCTCGTAGGCTTATCTCATCACTCATATTTACAATATTCCGAAAATGTACACAGATTACGAATTTTATCACCATCAAGCAGCTGTTGAATCCAGAAACTCTGAAGAGGTTGCTAAGTTTCGTCGCCTCTGATGTGGTCTTCAGACTATATGGTCAGCTCCACCGAACCAGCCTCTATCCCAGTCGTCACTGGGATGTGATGTACCACCAGGCACCCTCAAATACACCATTGGTGTGATTCTGGAATGGTGAGGATCTTGGAATGATAGGATGATGTTGCCTTCATAAGTTGCTTTGCAGATCTGCAGGGGATGGCCATCCCACTGTGGGTACCCGTTCTGTGATTTCTCAGCATAGGGACTGGACCTGAAACATGCATTTGCATAAACATTGGAGGATGCTACTACATTTTGTAAGTCCAAATATCTCGACCCTTGGAGGAAGCGCAGAAGTCTTAACTCAGGTCTAATGGCCCTTTTTAGGCGCCAACTATCTCTAGCTAATGAGTTTACTGCAATTGCTATACCGGGACACATGCAGTTAGCCAGGAGTGCATGATTGCACTAAGATGAGGGACTTTAGGACCAGTTATATCCTCCCCCTCTTCCAGCGATCGGAAGGGTTCTTTTTGTTCATCCAGTAAGTGTACCACCGTAGGTGTACTTTGGATGACAATGGTCCTTTTAATATCTCCAACGCACTTCTGGGCGTTTGTAATAGGATTCTATGAGCCATGACTTTATATTTGCCTAGGTCTTTTTATTTCATGTTTAAAAGTCAGGCTTGTACATTTATTTCGGTTTTCTCTTCAGGAGATCCGATGAGATGTTAGTTGTCTACAACTAAGATCTCTAATCCTGTTCTTTGCACAGATGCAAAGACAACCTTCAGTAGGAATCATTGACTTGTCAAGTGATTCTCTTGGTTGTACATTTATTTATTATACTTATTGTTTCTTCATTTGAATAGACGTTCCGAAGTCTATTCAGGGCTTTTAAAGAAATGTGGAAATTATCTTTACAAGATATCCACGAAGGTATGCCGTCACAACATCCAATAACGGCATATCAAAAATTTTCCTTCTCCAAATCGTAAGGTATTCGCTTTTGATAACTTAGGGAGACAGATGCATCATTTATGAGACATGCTCATTTGAATTTGTTCGATCCCTAGTTTCAGCGAAGTTTTCATTGGGCTATAGGTTGTACCGTATAGCATACGATTTTGTATTTATTTTTCTTATGTTTGCAATACTTTGTTTTATCCACAGGTTTGACACCTTCTGGTGTCTGGACTTCAGGTCCGAACATTTCACGTTTCATAAGTGAGTCCAGCTCATCTTTTATTGCCACGTTCTACGTTTGGCCAATCTCTACGTTTGCCTTCTAGCAACGGAGTGTGGAACGATAATTTATAAACATCATCACCATTGCGATGTATATGGCAATATGATACGTGAATACATTGTCGACAATTTATGTTCTATCTGTCCAACACCTCCCCAGTACGTACAACATTTACTTAATTTCACTTTTTCCCGGCAATTCCTCTGCAGTGGATTCCGGGAAGGGTGATGGTGTGGACAGGAGCTCATTGTCCTGTGGTAGTATTGTCTTAAGGTCTACAGGAGTTTCTTGTCCTAGGAGCCTGGTGGTCTGCCTCTTTTCTGTTGAGGATCAGCCACTTCTGCTGCTGGTGGATTGCATCCATTCTCGGGGATGTCAATCCTATCTGGAGTTTTTGCAGCAGGGATGTGTGATCTGACAATCTTCTGGTTGTCAATAAATGATTCCGGTAATTGGTAAACAGTGTTCTGTATGTGGAGGATCTTCGGGATCTCATCTACACATTGTATTGTTGCCGGATCATAGTGGGTCAAACTTTTTGTATCCCACGTTATAATTTTCTTCGCGCCAGATTTTCTAGTATCTGGGCCTATTTTTGGGAAACTCGTCTCATCGAAATCACAGTCTTCAAGATGTGCCTTAAATGCGTCTCCCGTTTGGGGTTCTAGGTATCTTATAAGTGAGGGTGAGTCAAACCCTGCATGGATACCTAGGCGACGTTGAGTACCGTTTTGGTCCTCTTTGGTGGTGCAATGTGGATTTAAGACTGCGCGACCGAAGATTCTCAGATGAGAAATGTTCGGTGGCATTCCATATGCAAATTGCATTGGAGACTCTGACCTCCAGAGGGTCTTATTTTCATTTACGATGCAGCATGCAGAGTTTGCATGTCCCCATGCATCCATAGGCAATCGGGATTTAATGGACGTTCAGTCCATTGGAGTCTACTTTTCAGTGACTCTGCCGACCCATTTTGGGGTATGAACATGCGGCACTTGTATGTTCATTTTCAATTCCCGTTGATTGGCAGTACTCTTGAAAAGACTGGGATGTATATTTCCCAACATTAACCATACTTATTTACAACATTTTATTGTCTGGGAAATGTGCCCGCAACGTTTTTATTTTTGTGCCAATAGCTTTGGAAAAGCTAAGTTGCGGGTCTGTAGTAGACACACGTACGAATATTCTGAGGATGCATTTATCAGTACAGTGAAGTACTGAAATAGCCCACTAGGGGTGGTGGATTTTATCCACATCTATATCCTTTTATTCCTTTTGAGGAAGCGTGGAGATTCTTTTTCAACTTTTTGTGGAGATGTCCTTGCAATTAATTTTTCCCTTATAGCAAGGGATGCGAGGGAATTCTCCCTTCTGAAGAATCTTCTGGTTCTTCAAGTCATACCCATGGGATGAGATGCAGTGCATCATCACAAATCCAGGGTGGCCAAGTCCATCATGCCAGAGTAAAAACTAGGCTGATGTCGGGCACTTCAGGTGCTCCGTTTAATTCCGCTTCCTTTCTCCGAATCTTCGTATGGTAGAGGCCTCTAAGGCTCTCAAAACGTTCAAGTATGGATTTTACTCCTTTTTCTTGAGACGTTGCATACGGTAATAAATTTTTTTTTTCATTTACATTTGCTGTTTCCAAGTGGAATCCGTTGAAACGGATGTCCTTGAAACTTAGAAAGTTTCTTTTGGAATTCGGAGGGATTAGTGCATCCTTTATTTTTGTGTCGTTTGGGGGCAACAGTGTTGCATTCCGTGTATCTTCAATATAACCCTGATATTGGGCTTTGTATTGAAAGAGATCGTACGTGTTTATTGTCTACTAATTATTTATGAGAGCAGTTTCAAAATATGAAACATAAAGGCACATGCATATTCAGATAGACATATTCATTTGTTGTCTACTAAAATTTTTCAATCAAAACAGATTGCGTAATACAAAAGCTCTCATAACGTGAGATGTTCTAAACAATTTGCTAAGATAAAAGTAAAAGGCTAGTTAAGCATGTCATTATTTTCGAAGTCGTCAGCTGAAAAACTTAACTGGAGCATCAGATGTCATCAGGTTTGTTTCAGCTTTATTTTTCTTGTTCTCTTTATACAAATCCTGGAGATGATGCGGAGTTCGGCACACTCTGGACCAGTGGCCTTTCATGCCACAATTTTGGCACTGGTCTTCCCATTCCCTCTTGGGTGGGGGTATATCATTTCTATTTTTGTTATTTCTGTGCCTCGTGAACTTCCGCTTACTTTCATTATTTCGCTGCTGCTGTACATGGCCCTTGGCATTTTTCTGTTGACCCCCCCTTCTGTGGTCTTTCTTTTATTTTATTATCTCTCTTCTTTTTGAAGGAAGAGGAATAGTGAGCTTCTGGTGGGGGGCAGTGCCGGGGAGCGTATATTGTGAGTGGAGAGAAGAAGCTATCTGTTTTGCTCGGCCATGAGTAAACATGACAGCAGCTCGGAATACTTGGTGAACTTGCGTTCACGGTATTGCTGCATGAGTATCGCATCTTTTTCATGGAAGGACGTATACGTCTTTTCCAGCATGCGATTTTCTGAGACTTTTTCACCACACAACTTCAGGCGTGCGGTGATGCTAAAAAGTGCTGAGTTGTACTCAGCAACGGACTTTAAGTCCTGCAGTCTCAGGTTCTCCCACTCGTATCGTGCCCTTGGGAGTATAACATCTTTCTGATGTTTATACCCGTCCTCAAGGGCAGTCCCTAGCTCAAATGGATCTTCGACCGTAAGGTATTCAGCCTTTAAGGTCTTGTCCACATGACGGCGAATATAGGTAATGGCTTGCGCCTTCTCTATATCGCTAACATTTTCTTTTTCAGTCACAACAGCGATGATGGACTTTGCCCGCAGGTGAAACTTTACATCTAACTGCAAGCTTAGATAGTTTCTAACTGATGCTTCTAGTACTTCGAAATTAACGCTTGCAATATTAGCCATTTATCTAGCAGAGCACAAACATGCATGAATTAATAATTAATTCAGAGAAAACATTTTCATGCGGAGGCAATATTTAACGAAAAACTAAATGTGTGGATCGGCCAGTCCCACAAGAAAGAGTCCAAAAAAGTCCACAGTCCAAATTATACAAATTTGCAGCTTAAAGAAAATGAAAATACAACTTTGGAAACCCCGTGGGTCCCATATGATATCTCCATCTTCAAGCGTGGCCTCCGTCTCCATGGAAGTTGGTCTTCTTTCTTTGACATTTACATAAATTCCTCACTACAATTTCTCTCAAAAATAAAAGAAAAGTGCGGGAAATAAACTGTGGGACTAAACGGCCGATCCAAAAACCACATTTAGCAATTCATGCATAAATATTGTGCTCATCAATATTTTCATCAGACATTTTCATCACAGGCATCACAGGCATTTAATATTCACAGAGATGGATAAATAATTTAAACACTTAATAATTATTGGACCACTGGGCAACGTCATACACCGTTAGGTTACTAACGGCAGAGCGGTCGCATGATCTTCCTAATTATTAAGTTTTAAATACAATGCACAACCACGCATATAATATCCAACAGAATATACCAGAGATGCAAAGCATGTAAATATGATTTTTGCAGGAAAAAAAATCATTACAATGCAAAGGTTGTAAATTGAATGAGATTAATCAATTAAATTGATTATGAGCCCAAAATAAACATTTTCTTTGTCAGAGGAAAAAGTTTTCATCATCATCCCAAAAGCCCCCCCAAGAATCCCCAAAAAGTCCTCGCCTGCCCGGTATTTGTCCCGTAATTTACCGTGATTTTTCACGAATATTTTGCCCTTAAATCCCCCTTTTAAATTAATTTTTAGGCTAATAAATTGCCTTTGGAGGCGAGTTTATAGCCCTTTGCCTCCCCCAAATTTTTTTTCCAGATAAACCAGCCTGCGGGCCTGAAGCCCGCAGTCGACCTATGGGCTTCAGGCCCATAAGCCTCTTTTTTTTTGAAAATCTGTGGCCTGAAGCCCACAGATCTGATGTGGGCTTCAGGCCCACAGATTTGTATATTTTTTTTTGTTGAAATCTGTGGGCCTGAAGCCCACAGATCTGCTGTGGGCTTCAGGCCCACAGAACTCTGTTTTTTTTTGCGTTAAGGTTACGCAAGGGGGGCGCCGCCGCCGCCGCCGCCCCCCCTGCAGGGGGGGCGCAGCGGCGGGGCCGCCGTCCCGCCGCCCCCTTGCAGAGGGCGCGGCGGCGGGGGCCGCCGCCCCCCCTGCAGGGGGGGCACGGCCTCGGGAGGCCGCCGCCCCCCCTCAGGGGGGAGCGGCAGTGGCCGCCGCCCCCCTGCCGGGGGGCGCGGCCTGGCGGGGGGGGGGGGGGGGGGGGTGGGGGGGGGTGGGGGGGGGGGGGGGGGGGCGCCGCCCCCCCGCAGTGGGGAGCGGCGGCGGCCGCCCCCCTGCAGGGGAGGGCGGCTGCAGGGAGGGCCGCCGCCGCCCCCCCCCTGCAGGGAGGCGCGGCGGCTGCCGCCCCCCTGTGGGGGAGACGGCGTGGCGGCGAGGGGGGGAGGGCCGGCGGCAAGGCCACCGGCGGGATTGATTTGGGGTTTTTTTCAAGAAGAAATCCACAAAAAACCCTAAAAATTTTGATTTTTGGGATGAAAAATCCGTCGTTTTCAAGGCGACGATGAATCCCCATGACGATCTTGCGAGATCTAGGGGAGGGGCAATCATACGTATGATTAAAAGTATCGTTTTTAGTAATTTTACCTCTATATCCGTCCTCCGGATATAGCGACGGTTGCTCGAAGCCCTACGCGGATGACGACCTTCGATGGAGGAAGCCTTGCACCGCGCTCGCGGATCTCCCGTCTCGCCTTCGCCTTCGCCTTCGCAACGAACGGAAAAAAATTTTGTGGAAAAGAAAAATTTAGAGGCTCGTGCTGATAACGTGTTATGAATCAACTACTGGGGGAGGAACCCCCAGCCCTTTATTTATATGCATGGTAGGAGAGTAGATACATCAAATACATAGATATGGGCGTATCTCTAAGATACCCGCAATCCTAACCGACTCTGGTTATTTCCATTCACAACAGATTTTTAAATCTATTAAACAATTCAACTCAGATGATGTATGGCCAACGCGACCCTCTGATAATTATGACGGTTGATAAACGAGCTTGAACGAGTTTGAACAGGAGCTTGATTTTGTTCATGAACAAAATCTATACTCAATCTCTGTTTGTTTACTAGCCGGGCTATAAAAATCTGTTCAAGCTTGTTCGTTAAGCTTACCGAACGAACGTAAACGAAATTTACCGATCTTGTTCATGAGTAGTTCATCGAACGTTCTGTTCGTTAATAAGACTTATCGAGCTTTTCGTGAACATGTTCGAGAACATGTTCTAGAACACACGATCAATTTTGTTCATGAACAAATTTTCAAACAACCAAACGAACGTCAATTTTTTAATCCGGAATAATAATATTTAATCATAATTGCCAATGACTAAATCAATTAAATAAAAGGATAAAATATTTGCAGGACAAAAACAAATAAATACATCATAATAGCTCCATAAATTCCATTACAAGAATCCATTAGTAAAAAAATATAGTATTTATCTGATTGCAATACAATGTAAGAACCCAATACTCCAACAATTCCACCATCAATATATTATAATGAAACGAGCTTGTTCCTGAACATCACTTAACGAGCTTGTTCACGAACACTTAACGAGCTTGTTTATGAACATAAATAAACGAATAAAGTTATGTTCAAGCTCTATTTGTTTACTAACCGAGCACTAAAAATCTGTTCAAGCTTGTTCATTAAGCTTCTCGAACGAACGCAAACGAACATATACTAAGGTTGTTCATGAAGAGTTCGTCGAACGGTCTGTTCGTCAACAGCCCTACTGATAATGCTATTGTTACGTACATATTGGACGGATTTGATGGTAACAGCTTGAATAGGATGCAACTCATCTGTCTGAGATCGTGTCGTTGTGATCACGCGGGATGATCCAGCCAGGCGAGCAAGTGCTCGGGCCGTGAAGTTGAGGGGCCAACCTCAAGTGTTGAGGTGATCCATGCAGGAGTCTGCTAGTGAGGACCTGTTCTTGGGTGCCAAGGATGTCCTCATGGAGGGACACAGCCGAGGGGACGATCTCGAGGAGGTCGTCCCGATAGAGCTCTGCTGGGGAGGGAATCGACCTGGCATGGATCATCCCTGTTGAGCCGTGTTGTTGAGGAGGGAGCCAACCTCGCAGGAGCCCTCTCTATTTGCTGTTGTCGGTGTCTGGACGGGTTAACCCCTTAAGCCGAGGCCATTTGATCTTGTTGAATGCGTCTATCCAGCTCAGCCGGCCCTACTGCCGGTGGAACCCAATCGAAACATCATTTAGATACATAATTAAAGCCATGCTGATACCCTTGCGGATATGATTTTTTTTAACTTCAAACCAGACCCGAAAAGTTTAATTGGTCTGAAAAGACCGAAATTGATATCCAAGCCCCAAAAATTTAAATGGGGGTAGAGTTAAGGGCCTGTTCTTTTGTGTTTAAAAGGTTGTGAAAGTGGAAGATTCCACTATTTCTCCCACTATTCACCTATTCTCATCCTCACTTTCAATCATCTTGTTCTTTTGTGTTGGCTTCTTTGACTGTGAAAGTTGCTGACGTGTCCCCAAAACACACACAATAAAATTGTGTGGGACCCACAAAAAATTTCAACATCCACATTCACAACCCACTTTCACCCAAAAAAACACAATACCCATTTCACCAACACTATACACAACTTCAACCAAC